>CAKXZU010000187.1:0-182339 GCA_936014575.1 Bombus lapidarius
CACACTCTATCAGATTTAACGTTATACGTTATATCGTAATGCTACATAACGTTATACGTTATATCGTAATGCTACATAACGTTATACGTTATATCGTAATGCTACATAACGTTATACGTAATATCGTAATGCTACATAACGTTATACGTTATATCGTAATGCTACATAACATTATACGTTATATCGTAATGCTACATAACGTTATACGTTATATCGTAATGCTACATAACGTTATACGTTATAACGTGTTACCATATCACGTTATACGTTATATCGTAATGCTACATAACGTTATACGTTATATCGTAATGCTACATAACGTTATACGTTATATCGTAATGCTACATAACGTTATACGTTATATCGTAATGCTACATAACGTTATACGTTATATCGTAATGCTACATAACGTTATACGTTATATCGTAATGCTACATAACGTTTTACTTTATATCGTAATGCTACATAACGTTATACGTAATATCGTAATGCTACATAACGTTGTACGTTATATCTTAATGCTACATAACGTTGTACGTTATATCGTAATGCTACATAACGTTATACGTTATATCGTAATGCTACATGACGTTATACGTTATGTCGTAATGCTACATAACGTTATACGTTATATCGTAAAGCTACATAACGTTATACGTTATATCTTAATGCTACATAACGCTATACGTTATATCGTAATGCTACATAACGTTATACGTTATATCGTAATGCTACATAACGTTATACGTTATATCGTAATGCTACATAACGTTATACGTTATATCGTAATGCTACATAACGTTATACGTTATATCGTAATGCTACATAACGTTATACGTAATATCGTAATGCTACATAACGTTAAACGTTATATCGTAATGCTACATAACATTATACGTTATATCGTAATGCTACATAACGTTATACGTTATATCGTAATGCTACATAACGTTATACGTTATAACGTGTTACCATATCACGTTACGTTATATCGTAATGCTACATAACGTTATACGTTATAACGTAATACTACATAACGTTATACATTATAACGTAATACTACATAACGTTATACGTTATATCGTAATGCTACATAACGTTATACGTTATATCGTAATGCTACATAACGTTATACGTTATATCGTAATGCTACATAACGTTATACGTTATATCGTAATGCTACATAACGTTATACGTTATATCGTAATTCTACATAACGTTATACGTTATATCGTAATGCTATATAACGTTATACGTAATATCGTAATGCTACATAACGTTGTACGTTACATCTTAATGCTACATAACGTTATACGTTATATCGTAATGCTACATAACGTTATACGTAATATCGTAATGCTACATAACGTTATACGTTATATCGTAATGCTACATAACATTATACGTTATATCGTAATGCTACATAACGTTATACGTTATAACGTGTTACCATATCACGTTATACGTTATATCGTAATGCTACATAACGTTATACGTAATATCGTAATGCTACATAACGTTAAACGTTATATCGTAATGCTACATAACATTATACGTTATATCGTAATGCTACATAACGTTATACGTTATATCGTAATGCTACATAACGTTATACGTTATAACGTGTTACCATATCACGTTATACGTTATATCGTAATGCTACATAACGTTATACGTTATAACGTAATACTACATAACGTTATACATTATAACGTAATACTACATAACGTTATACGTTATATCGTAATGCTACATAACGTTATACGTTATATCGTAATGCTACATAACGTTATACATTATATCGTAATGCTACATAACGTTATATGTTATAACGTGGTACCATATCACGTTATACGTTATATCGTAATGCTACATAACGTTATACGTTATAACGTGTTACCATATCACGTTATACGTTATATCGTAATGCTACATAACGTTATACGTTATATCGTAATGCTACATAACGTTATACGTAATATCGTAATGCTACATAACGTTAAACGTTATATCGTAATGCTTCATAACATTATACGTTATATCGTAATGCTACATAACGTTATACGTTATATCGTAATGCTACATAACGTTATACGTTATAACGTGTTACCATATCACGTTATACGTTATATCGTAATGCTACATAACGTTATACGTTATAACGTAATACTACATAACGTTATACATTATAACGTAATACTACATAACGTTATACGTTATATCGTAATGCTACATAACGTTATACGTTATATCGTAATGCTACATAACGTTATACGTTATATCGTAATGCTACATAACGTTATACGTTATATCGTAATGCTACATAACGTTATACGTTATATCGTAATTCTACATAACGTTATACGTTATATCGTAATGCTACATAACGTTATACGTTATATCGTAATGCTACATAACGTTATACGTAATATCGTAATGCTACATAACGTTGTACGTTATATCTTAATGCTACATAACGTTATACGTTATATCGTAATGCTACATAACGTTATACGTTATAACGTGGTACCATATCACGTTATACGTTATATCGTAATGCTACATATCGTTATACGTTATAACGTAATACTACATAACGTTATACGTTATAACGAAATACTACATAACGTTATACGTTATATCGTAATGCTACATAACGTTATACGTTATATCGTAATGCTACATAACGTTATACGTTATATCGTAATGCTACATAACGTTGTACGTAATATCGTAATGCTACATAACGTTATACGTTATATCGTAATGCTACATAATGTTATACGTTATATCGTAATGCTACATAACGTTATACGTAATATCGTAATGCTACAAAACGTTGTACGTTATATCTTAATGCTACATAACGTTATACGTTATATCGTAATGCTACATAACGTTATACGTTATATCGTAATGCTACATAACGTTATACGTTATATCGTAATGCTACATAACGTTGTACGTTATATCTTAATGCTACATAACGTTATACGTTATATCGTAATGCTACATAACGTTATACGTTATATCGTAATGCTACATAACGTTATACGTTATAACGTGTTACCATATCACGTTATACGTTCTATCGTAATGCTACATAACGTTATACGTTATATCGTAATGCTACATAACGTTATACGTTATATCGTAATGCTACATAACGTTATACGTTATATCGTAATGCTACATAACGTTATACGTAATATCGTAATGCTACATAACGTTATACGTTATATCGTAATGCTACATAACATTATACGTTATATCGTAATGCTACATAACGTTATACGTTATATCGTAATGCTACATAACGTTATACGTTATAACGTGTTACCATATCACGTTATACGTTATATCGTAATGCTACATAACGTTATACGTTATATCGTAATGCTACATAACGTTATACGTTATATCGTAATGCTACATAACGTTATACGTTATATCGTAATGCTACATAACGTTATACGTTATATCGTAATGCTACATAACGTTATACGTTATATCGTAATGCTACATAACGTTTTACTTTATATCGTAATGCTACATAACGTTATACGTAATATCGTAATGCTACATAACGTTGTA
Organism: Bombus lapidarius; assembly: GCA_936014575.1. Taxonomy (NCBI): domain Eukaryota; kingdom Metazoa; phylum Arthropoda; class Insecta; order Hymenoptera; family Apidae; genus Bombus; species Bombus lapidarius. The sequence goes on from CAKXZU010000187.1 coordinate 3,595, forward strand.
CGTTATATCTTAATGCTACATAACGTTGTACGTTATATCGTAATGCTACATAACGTTATACGTTATATCGTAATGCTACATGACGTTATACGTTATGTCGTAATGCTACATAACGTTATACGTTATATCGTAAAGCTACATAACGTTATACGTTATATCTTAATGCTACATAACGCTATACGTTATATCGTAATGCTACATAACGTTATACGTTATATCGTAATGCTACATAACGTTATACGTTATATCGTAATGCTACATAACGTTATACGTTATATCGTAATGCTACATAACGTTATACGTTATATCGTAATGCTACATAACGTTATACGTAATATCGTAATGCTACATAACGTTAAACGTTATATCGTAATGCTACATAACATTATACGTTATATCGTAATGCTACATAACGTTATACGTTATATCGTAATGCTACATAACGTTATACGTTATAACGTGTTACCATATCACGTTATACGTTATATCGTAATGCTACATAACGTTATACGTTATAACGTAATACTACATAACGTTATACATTATAACGTAATACTACATAACGTTATACGTTATATCGTAATGCTACATAACGTTATACGTTATATCGTAATGCTACATAACGTTATACGTTATATCGTAATGCTACATAACGTTATACGTTATATCGTAATGCTACATAACGTTATACGTTATATCGTAATTCTACATAACGTTATACGTTATATCGTAATGCTATATAACGTTATACGTAATATCGTAATGCTACATAACGTTGTACGTTACATCTTAATGCTACATAACGTTATACGTTATATCGTAATGCTACATAACGTTATACGTAATATCGTAATGCTACATAACGTTATACGTTATATCGTAATGCTACATAACATTATACGTTATATCGTAATGCTACATAACGTTATACGTTATAACGTGTTACCATATCACGTTATACGTTATATAGTAATGCTACATAACGTTATACGTTATAACGTAATACTACATAACGTTATACATTATAACGTAATACTACATAACGTTATACGTTATACTACATAACGTTATACGTTATATCGTAATGCTACATAACGTTATACGTTATATCGTAATGCTACATAACGTTATACGTTATATCGTAATGCTACATAACGTTATACGTTATATCGTAATGCTACATAACGTTATACGTTATATCGTAATTCTACATAACGTTATACGTTATATCGTAATGCTATATAACGTTATACGTAATATCGTAATGCTACATAACGTTGTACGTTACATCTTAATGCTACATAACGTTGTACGTAATATCGTAATGCTACATAACGTTGTACGTTACATCTTAATGCTACATAACGTTATACGTTATATCGTAATGCTACATAACGTTATACGTTATAACGTGTTACCATATCACGTTATACGTTATATCGTAATGCTACATAACGTTATACGTTATAACGTAATACTACATAACGTTATACATTATAACGTAATACTACATAACGTTATACGTTATATCGTAATGCTACATAACGTTATACGTTATATCGTAATGCTACATAACGTTATACATTATATCGTAATGCTACATAACGTTATATGTTATAACGTGGTACCATATCACGTTATACGTTATATCGTAATGCTACATAACGTTATACGTTATAACGTGTTACCATATCACGTTATACGTTATATCGTAATGCTACATAACGTTATACGTTATATCGTAATGCTACATAACGTTATACGTAATATCGTAATGCTACATAACGTTAAACGTTATATCGTAATGCTACATAACATTATACGTTATATCGTAATGCTACATAACGTTATACGTTATATCGTAATGCTACATAACGTTATACGTTATAACGTGTTACCATATCACGTTATACGTTATATCGTAATGCTACATAACGTTATACGTTATAACGTAATACTACATAACGTTATACATTATAACGTAATACTACATAACGTTATACGTTATATCGTAATGCTACATAACGTTATACGTTATATCGTAATGCTACATAACGTTATACGTTATATCGTAATGCTACATAACGTTATACGTTATATCGTAATGCTACATAACGTTATACGTTATATCGTAATTCTACATAACGTTATACGTTATATCGTAATGCTACATAACGTTATACGTTATATCGTAATGCTACATAACGTTATACGTAATATCGTAATGCTACATAACGTTGTACGTTATATCTTAATGCTACATAACGTTATACGTTATATCGTAATGCTACATAACGTTATACGTTATAACGTGGTACCATATCACGTTATACGTTATATCGTAATGCTACATATCGTTATACGTTATAACGTAATACTACATAACGTTATACGTTATAACGAAATACTACATAACGTTATACGTTATATCGTAATGCTACATAACGTTATACGTTATATCGTAATGCTACATAACGTTATACGTTATATCGTAATGCTACATAACGTTATACGTTATATCGTAATGCTACATAACGTTATACGTAATATCGTAATGCTACATAACGTTAAACGTTATATCGTAATGCTACATAACATTATACGTTATATCGTAATGCTACATAACGTTATACGTTATATCGTAATGCTACATAACGTTATACGTTATAACGTGTTACCATATCACGTTATACGTTATATCGTAATGCTACATAACGTTATACGTTATAACGTAATACTACATAACGTTATACATTATAACGTAATACTACATAACGTTATACGTTATATCGTAATGCTACATAACGTTATACGTTATATCGTAATGCTACATAACGTTATACGTTATATCGTAATGCTACATAACGTTATACGTTATATCGTAATGCTACATAACGTTATACGTTATATCGTAATTCTACATAACGTTATACGTTATATCGTAATGCTATATAACGTTATACGTAATATCGTAATGCTACATAACGTTGTACGTTACATCTTAATGCTACATAACGTTATACGTTATATCGTAATGCTACATAACGTTATACGTAATATCGTAATGCTACATAACGTTATACGTTATATCGTAATGCTACATAACATTATACGTTATATCGTAATGCTACATAACGTTATACGTTATAACGTGTTACCATATCACGTTATACGTTATATAGTAATGCTACATAACGTTATACGTTATAACGTAATACTACATAACGTTATACATTATAACGTAATACTACATAACGTTATACGTTATACTACATAACGTTATACGTTATATCGTAATGCTACATAACGTTATACGTTATATCGTAATGCTACATAACGTTATACGTTATATCGTAATGCTACATAACGTTATACGTTATATCGTAATGCTACATAACGTTATACGTTATATCGTAATTCTACATAACGTTATACGTTATATCGTAATGCTATATAACGTTATACGTAATATCGTAATGCTACATAACGTTGTACGTTACATCTTAATGCTACATAACGTTGTACGTAATATCGTAATGCTACATAACGTTGTACGTTACATCTTAATGCTACATAACGTTATACGTTATATCGTAATGCTACATAACGTTATACGTTATAACGTGTTACCATATCACGTTATACGTTATATCGTAATGCTACATAACGTTATACGTTATAACGTAATACTACATAACGTTATACATTATAACGTAATACTACATAACGTTATACGTTATATCGTAATGCTACATAACGTTATACGTTATATCGTAATGCTACATAACGTTATACATTATATCGTAATGCTACATAACGTTATATGTTATAACGTGGTACCATATCACGTTATACGTTATATCGTAATGCTACATAACGTTATACGTTATAACGTGTTACCATATCACGTTATACGTTATATCGTAATGCTACATAACGTTATACGTTATATCGTAATGCTACATAACGTTATACGTAATATCGTAATGCTACATAACGTTAAACGTTATATCGTAATGCTACATAACATTATACGTTATATCGTAATGCTACATAACGTTATACGTTATATCGTAATGCTACATAACGTTATACGTTATAACGTGTTACCATATCACGTTATACGTTATATCGTAATGCTACATAACGTTATACGTTATAACGTAATACTACATAACGTTATACATTATAACGTAATACTACATAACGTTATACGTTATATCGTAATGCTACATAACGTTATACGTTATATCGTAATGCTACATAACGTTATACGTTATATCGTAATGCTACATAACGTTATACGTTATATCGTAATGCTACATAACGTTATACGTTATATCGTAATTCTACATAACGTTATACGTTATATCGTAATGCTACATAACGTTATACGTTATATCGTAATAACACACTCTATCAGATTTAATATCGTAATGCTACATAACGTTGTACGTTATATCTTAATGCTACATAACGTTATACGTTATATCGTAATGCTACATAACGTTATACGTTATAACGTGGTACCATATCACGTTATACGTTATATCGTAATGCTACATATCGTTATACGTTATAACGTAATACTACATAACGTTATACGTTATAACGAAATACTACATAACGTTATACGTTATATCGTAATGCTACATAACGTTATACGTTATATCGTAATGCTACATAACGTTATACGTTATATCGTAATGCTACATAACGTTGTACGTAATATCGTAATGCTACATAACGTTATACGTTATATCGTAATGCTACATAATGTTATACGTTATATCGTAATGCTACATAACGTTATACGTAATATCGTAATGCTACAAAACGTTGTACGTTATATCTTAATGCTACATAACGTTATACGTTATATCGTAATGCTACATAACGTTATACGTTATATCGTAATGCTACATAACGTTATACGTTATATCGTAATGCTACATAACGTTGTACGTTATATCTTAATGCTACATAACGTTATACGTTATATCGTAATGCTACATAACGTTATACGTTATATCGTAATGCTACATAACGTTATACGTTATAACGTGTTACCATATCACGTTATACGTTCTATCGTAATGCTACATAACGTTATACGTTATATCGTAATGCTACATAACGTTATACGTTATATCGTAATGCTACATAACGTTATACGTTATATCGTAATGCTACATAACGTTATACGTAATATCGTAATGCTACATAACGTTATACGTTATATCGTAATGCTACATAACATTATACGTTATATCGTAATGCTACATAACGTTATACGTTATATCGTAATGCTACATAACGTTATACGTTATAACGTGTTACCATATCACGTTATACGTTATATCGTAATGCTACATAACGTTATACGTTATATCGTAATGCTACATAACGTTATACGTTATATCGTAATGCTACATAACGTTATACGTTATATCGTAATGCTACATAACGTTATACGTTATATCGTAATGCTACATAACGTTATACGTTATATCGTAATGCTACATAACGTTTTACTTTATATCGTAATGCTACATAACGTTATACGTAATATCGTAATGCTACATAACGTTGTACGTTATATCTTAATGCTACATAACGTTGTACGTTATATCGTAATGCTACATAACGTTATACGTTATATCGTAATGCTACATGACGTTATACGTTATGTCGTAATGCTACATAACGTTATACGTTATATCGTAAAGCTACATAACGTTATACGTTATATCTTAATGCTACATAACGCTATACGTTATATCGTAATGCTACATAACGTTATACGTTATATCGTAATGCTACATAACGTTATACGTTATATCGTAATGCTACATAACGTTATACGTTATATCGTAATGCTACATAACGTTATACGTTATATCGTAATGCTACATAACGTTATACGTAATATCGTAATGCTACATAACGTTAAACGTTATATCGTAATGCTACATAACATTATACGTTATATCGTAATGCTACATAACGTTATACGTTATATCGTAATGCTACATAACGTTATACGTTATAACGTGTTACCATATCACGTTATACGTTATATCGTAATGCTACATAACGTTATACGTTATAACGTAATACTACATAACGTTATACATTATAACGTAATACTACATAACGTTATACGTTATATCGTAATGCTACATAACGTTATACGTTATATCGTAATGCTACATAACGTTATACGTTATATCGTAATGCTACATAACGTTATACGTTATATCGTAATGCTACATAACGTTATACGTTATATCGTAATTCTACATAACGTTATACGTTATATCGTAATGCTATATAACGTTATACGTAATATCGTAATGCTACATAACGTTGTACGTTACATCTTAATGCTACATAACGTTATACGTTATATCGTAATGCTACATAACGTTATACGTAATATCGTAATGCTACATAACGTTATACGTTATATCGTAATGCTACATAACATTATACGTTATATCGTAATGCTACATAACGTTATACGTTATAACGTGTTACCATATCACGTTATACGTTATATAGTAATGCTACATAACGTTATACGTTATAACGTAATACTACATAACGTTATACATTATAACGTAATACTACATAACGTTATACGTTATACTACATAACGTTATACGTTATATCGTAATGCTACATAACGTTATACGTTATATCGTAATGCTACATAACGTTATACGTTATATCGTAATGCTACATAACGTTATACGTTATATCGTAATGCTACATAACGTTATACGTTATATCGTAATTCTACATAACGTTATACGTTATATCGTAATGCTATATAACGTTATACGTAATATCGTAATGCTACATAACGTTGTACGTTACATCTTAATGCTACATAACGTTGTACGTAATATCGTAATGCTACATAACGTTGTACGTTACATCTTAATGCTACATAACGTTGTACGTTATATCGTAATGCTACATAACGTTGTACGTTATATCTTAATGCTACATAACGTTATACGTTATATCGTAATGCTACATAACGTTATACGTTATATCGTAATGCTACATAACGTTATACGTTATATCGTAATGCTACATAACGTTATACGTTATATCGTAATGCTACATAACGTTATACGTAATATCGTAATGCTACATAACGTTGTACGTTATATCTTAATGCTACATAACGTTATACATTATATCGTAATGCTACATAACGTTATACGTTATAACGTGGTACCATATCACGTTATACGTTATATCGTAATGCTACATAACGTTATACGTTATATCGTAATGCTACATAACGTTATACGTTATATCGTAATGCTACATAACGTTATACGTTATATCGTAATGCTACATAACGTTATACGTTATATCGTAATGCTACATAACGTTATACGTTATATCGTAATGCTACATAACGTTATACGTTATATCGTAATTCTACATAACGTTATACGTTATATCGTAATGCTATATAACGTTATACGTAATATCGTAATGCTACATAACGTTGTACGTTACATCTTAATGCTACATAACGTTGTACGTAATATCGTAATGCTACATAACGTTGTACGTTACATCTTAATGCTACATAACGTTGTACGTTATATCGTAATGCTACATAACGTTGTACGTTATATCTTAATGCTACATAACGTTATACGTTATATCGTAATGCTACATAACGTTATACGTTATATCGTAATGCTACATAACGTTATACGTTATATCGTAATGCTACATAACGTTATACGTTATATCGTAATGCTACATAACGTTATACGAAATATCGTAATGCTACATAACGTTGTACGTTATATCTTAATGCTACATAACGTTATACGTTATATCGTAATGCTACATAACGTTATACGTTATAACGTGGTACCATATCACGTTATACGTTATATCGTAATGCTACATATCGTTATACGTTATAACGTAATACTACATAACGTTATACGTTATAACGAAATACTACATAACGTTATACGTTATATCGTAATGCTACATAACGTTATACGTTATATCGTAATGCTACATAACGTTATACGTTATATCGTAATGCTACATAACGTTGTACGTAATATCGTAATGCTACATAACGTTGTACGTTATATCTTAATGCTATATAACGTTATACGTTATATCGTAATGCTACATAACGTTATACGTTATATCGTAATGCTACATAACGTTATACGTTATATCGTAATGCTACATAACGTTATACGTTATAACGTGTTACCATATCACGTTATACGTTCTATCGTAATGCTACATAAAGTTATACGTTATATCGTAATGCTACATAACGTTATACGTTATATCGTAATGCTACATAACGTTATACGTTATATCGTAATGCTACATAACGTTATACGTTGTATCGTAATGCTACATAACGTTATACGTTATAACGTGTTACCATATCACGTTATACGTTATATCGTAATGCTACATAACGTTATACGTTATATCGTAATGCTACATAACGTTATACGTTATATCGTAATGCTACATAACGTTATACGTTATATCGTAATGCTACATAACGTTATACGTTATATCGTAATGCTACATAACGTTATACTTTATATCGTAATGCTACATAACGTTATACGTAATATCGTAATGCTACATAACGTTATACGTTATATCGTAATGCTACATAACGTTATACGTTATATCGTAATGCTACATAACGTTATACGTAATATCGTAATGCTACATAACGTTATACGTTATATCGTAATGCTACATAACATTATACGTTATATCGTAATGCTACATAACGTTATAAGTTATATTGTAATGCTACATAACGTTATACGTTATAACGTGTTACCATATCACGTTATACGTTATATCGTAATGCTACATAACGTTATACGTTATAATTTAATACTACATAACGTTATACATTATAACGTAATACTACATAACGTTATACGTTATATCGTAATGCTACATAACGTTATACGTTATATCGTAATGCTACATAACGTTATACGTTATATCGTAATGCTACATAACGTTATACGTTATATCGTAATGCTACATAACGTTATACGTTATATCGTAATTCTACATAACGTTATACGTTATATCGTAATGCTATATAACGTTATACGTAATATCGTAATGCTACATAACGTTGTACGTTACATCTTAATGCTACATAACGTTGTACGTTATATCGTAATGCTACATAACGTTGTACGTTATATCTTAATGCTACATAACGTTATACGTTATATCGTAATGCTACATAACGTTATACGTTATATCGTAATGCTACATAACGTTATACGTTATATCGTAATGCTACATAACGTTATACATTATATCGTAATGCTACATAACGTTATACGTAATATCGTAATGCTACATAACGTTGTACGTTATATCTTAATGCTACATAACGTTATACGTTATATCGTAATGCTACATAACGTTATACGTTATAACGTGGTACCATATCACGTTATACGTTATATCGTAATGCTACATATCGTTATACGTTATAACGTAATACTACATAACGTTATACGTTATAACGAAATACTACATAACGTTATACGTTATATCGTAATGCTACATAACGTTATACGTTATATCGTAATGCTACATAACGTTATACGTTATATCGTAATGCTACATAACGTTGTACGTAATATCGTAATGCTACATGACGTTGTACGTTATATCTTAATGCTATATAACGTTATACGTTATATCGTAATGCTACATAACGTTATACGTTATATCGTAATGCTACATAACGTTATACGTTATATCGTAATGCTACATAACGTTATACGTTATAACGTGTTACCATATCACGTTATACGTTCCATCGTAATGCTACATAACGTTATACGTTATATCGTAATGCTACATAACGTTATACGTTATATCGTATTGCTACATAACGTTATACGTTATATCGTAATGCTACATAACGTTGTACGTTATACCGTAATGCTACATAACGTTATACGTTATATCGTAATGCTACATAATGTTATACGTTATATCGTAATGCTACATAACGTTATACGTAATATCGTAATGCTACATAACGTTGTACGTTATATCTTAATGCTACATAACGTTATACGTTATATCGTAATGCTACATAACGTTATACGTTATATCGTAATGCTACATAACGTTGTACGTTATATCGTAATGCTACATAACGTTATACGTTATATCGTAATGCTACATAACGTTATACGTTATATCGTAATGCTACATAACGTTATACGTAATATCGTAATGCTACATAACGTTATACGTTATGTCGTAATGCTACATAACATTATACGTTATATCGTAATGCTACATAACGTTATACGTTATATCGTAATGCTACATAACGTTATACGTTATAACGTGTTACCATATCACGTTATACGTTATATCGTAATGCTACATAACGTTATACGTTATATCGTAATGCTACATAACGTTATACGTTATATCGTAATGCTACATAACGTTATACGTTATATCGTAATGCTACATAACGTTATACGTTATATCGTAATGCTACATAACGTTATACGTTATATCGTAATGCTACATAACGTTATACTTTATATCGTAATGCTACATAACGTTATACGTAATATCGTAATGCTACATAACGTTGTACGTTATATCTCAATGCTACATAACGTTGTACGTTATATCGTAATGCTACATAACGTTATACGTTATATCGTAATGCTACATGACGTTATACGTTATGTCGTAATGCTACATAACGTTATACGTTATATCGTAATGCTACATAACGTTATACGTTATATCGTAATGCTACATAACGTTATACGATATATCGTAATGCTACATAACGATATACGTTATAACGTAATACTATGACGTTGTACGTTATATCGTTATGCTACATAACGTTATACGTTACATCGTAATGCTACATATCGTTATACGTTTTATCGTAATGCTACATAACGTTATACGATACATCGTAATACTATATAACGTTATACGTTATATCGTAATGCTACATAACGTTATACGTTATATCGTAATGCTACATAACGTTATACGTTATAACGTGTTACCATATCACGTTATACGTTATATCGTAATGCTACATATCGTTATACGTTATAACGTAATACTACATAACGTTATACGTTATAACGTAATGCTACATAACGTTATACGTTATATCGTAATGCTACATAACGTTATACGTTATATCGTAATGCTACATAACGTTATAAGTTATATCGTAATGCTACATAACGTTATACGTTATATCGTAATGCTACATAACGTTATACGTTATATCGTAATGCTACATAACGTTGTACGTAATATCGTAATGCTACATAACGTTGTACGTTATATCTTAATGCTACATAACGTTATACGTTATATCGTAATGCTACATATCGTTATACGTTATAACGTAATACTACATAACGTTATACGTTATAACGTAATGCTACATAACGTTATACGTTATATCGTAATGCTACATAACGTTATATGTTATATCGTAATGCTACATAACGTTATACGTTATATCGTAATGCTACATAACGTTATACGTTATATCGTAATGCTACATAACGTTATACGTTATATCGTAATGCTACATATCGTTATACGTTATAACGTAACACTACATAACGTTATACGTTATATCGTAATGCTACATAACGTTATACGTTATATCGTAATGCTACATAACGTTATACGTTATATCGTAATGCTACATAACGTTATACGTTATATCGTAATACTACATAACGTTATACGTTATATCGTAATGCTAAATAACGTTATACGTTATATCGTAATGCTACATAACGTTATACGTCATAACGTGTTACCATATCACGTTATACGTTATATCGTAATGTTACATATCGTTATACGTTATAACGTAATACTACATAACGTTATACATTATATCGTAATACTACATAACGTTATACGTTATATCGTAATGCTACATAACGTTATACGTTATATCGTAATGCTACATAACGTTATACGTTATATCGTAATGCTACATAACGTTAAACGTTATATCGTAATGCTACATAACGTTATACGTTATATCGTATTGCTACATAACGTTATACGTTATATCGTAATTCTACATAACGTTATACGTTATATCGTAATGCTACATAACGTTATACGTAATATCGTAATGCTACATAACGTTGTACGTTATATCTTAATGCTACATAACGTTGTACGTTATATCGTAATGCTACATAACGTTGTACGTTATATCTTAATGCTACATAACGTTATACGTTATATCGTAATGCTACATGACGTTATACGTTATATCGTAATGCTACATAACGTTATACGTTATATCGTAATGCTACATAACGTTATACGTTATATCGTAATGCTACATAACGTTATACGTAATATCGTAATGCTACATAACGTTGTACGTTATATCTTAATGCTACATAACGTTATACGTTATATCGTAATGCTACATAACGTTATACGTTATAACGTGGTACCATATCACGTTATACGTTATATCGTAATGCTACATAACGTTATACGTTATATCGTAATGCTACATAACGTTGTACGTAATATCGTAATGCTACATAACGTTGTACGTTATATCTTAATGCTATATAACGTTATACGTTATATCGTAATGCTACATAACGTTATACGTTATATCGTAATGCTACATAACGTTATACGTTATATCGTAATGCTACATAACGTTATACGTTATAACGTGTTACCATATCACGTTATACGTTCCATCGTAATGCTACATAACGTTATACGTTATATCGTAATGCTACATAACGTTATACGTTATATGGTAATGCTACATAACGTTATACGTTATATCGTAATGCTACATAACGTTATACGTTATATCGTAATGCTACATAACGTTATACGTTATATCGTAATGCTACATAATGTTATACGTTATATCGTAATGCTACATAACGTTATACGTAATATCGTAATGCTACATAACGTTGTACGTTATATCTTAATGCTACATAACGTTATACGTTATATCGTAATGCTACATAACGTTATACGTTATATCGTAATGCTACATAACGTTATACGTTATATCGTAATGCTACATAACGTTATACGTTATAACGTGTTACCATATCACGTTATACGTTCTATCGTAATGCTACATAACGTTATACGTTATATCGTAATGCTACATAACGTTATACGTTATATCGTAATGCTACATAACGTTATACGTTATATCGTAATGCTACATAACGTTATACGTAATATCGTAATGCTACATAACGTTATACGTTATATCGTAATGCTACATAACATTATACGTTATATCGTAATGCTACATAACGTTATACGTTATATCGTAATGCTACATAACGTTATACGTTATAACGTGTTACCATATCACGTTATACGTTATATCGTAATGCTACATAACGTTATACGTTATATCGTAATGCTACATAACGTTATACGTTATATCGTAATGCTACATAACGTTATACGTTATATCGTAATGCTACATAACGTTATACGTTATATCGTAATGCTACATAACGTTATACGTTATATCGTAATGCTACATAACGTTATACTTTATATCGTAATGCTACATAACGTTATACGTAATATCGTAATGCTACATAACGTTGTACGTTATATCTCAATGCTACATAACGTTGTACGTTATATCGTAATGCTACATAACGTTATACGTTATATCGTAATGCTACATGACGTTATACGTTATGTCGTAATGCTACATAACGTTATACGTTATATCGTAATGCTACATAACGTTATACGTTATACCGTATTGCTACATAACGTTATACGATATATCGTAATGCTACATAACGATATACGTTATAACGTAATACTATGACGTTGTACGTTATATCGTTATGCTACATAACGTTATACGTTACATCGTAATGCTACATATCGTTATACGTTTTATCGTAATGCTACATAATGTTATACGATACATCGTAATACTATATAACGTTATACGTTATATCGTAATGCTACATAACGTTATACGTTATATCGTAATGCTACATAACGTTATACGTTATAACGTGTTACCATATCACGTTATACGTTATATCGTAATGCTACATATCGTTATACGTTATAACGTAATACTACATAACGTTATACGTTATAACGTAATGCTACATAACGTTATACGTTATATCGTAATGCTACATAACGTTATACGTTATATCGTAATGCTACATAACGTTATAAGTTATATCGTAATGCTACATAACGTTATACGTTATATCGTAATGCTACATAACGTTATACGTTATATCGTAATGCTACATAACGTTGTACGTAATATCGTAATGCTACATAACGTTGTACGTTATATCTTAATGCTACATAACGTTATACGTTATATCGTAATGCTACATATCGTTATACGTTATAACGTAATACTACATAACGTTATACGTTATAACGTAATGCTACATAACGTTATACGTTATATCGTAATGCTACATAACGTTATATGTTATATCGTAATGCTACATAACGTTATACGTTATATCGTAATGCTACATAACGTTATACGTTATATCGTAATGCTACATAACGTTATACGTTATATCGTAATGCTACATATCGTTATACGTTATAACGTAATACTACATAACGTTATACGTTATATCGTAATGCTACATAACGTTATACGTTATATCGTAATGCTACATAACGTTATACGTTATATCGTAATGCTACATAACGTTATACGTTATATCGTAATACTACATAACGTTATACGTTATATCGTAATGCTAAATAACGTTATACGTTATATCGTAATGCTACATAACGTTATACGTTATAACGTGTTACCATATCACGTTATACGTTATATCGTAATGTTACATATCGTTATACGTTATAACGTAATACTACATAACGTTATACATTATAACGTAATACTACATAACGTTATACGTTATATCGTAATGCTACATAACGTTATACATTATATCGTAATGCTACATAACGTTATACGTTATATCGTAATGCTACATAACGTTATACGTTATATCGTAATGCTACATAACGTTATACGTTATATCGTAATGCTAAATAACGTTATACGTTATATCGTAATGCTACATAACGTTATACGTTATAACGTGTTACCATATCACGTTATACGTTATATCGTAATGTTACATATCGTTATACGTTATAACGTAATACTACATAACGTTATACATTATAACGTAATACTACATTACGTTATACGCTATATCGTAATGCTACATAACGTTATACGTTATATCGTAATGCTACATAACGTTAAACGTTATATCGTAATGCTACATAACGTTATACGTTATATCGTAATGCTACATAACGTTATACGTTATATCGTAATTCTACATAACGTTATACGTTATATCGTAATGCTACACAACGTTATACGTAATATCGTAATGCTACATAACGTTGTACGTTATATCTTAATGCTACATAACGTTGTACGTTATATCGTAATGCTACATAACGTTGTACGTTATATCTTAATGCTACATAACGTTATACGTTATATCGTAATGCTACATGACGTTATACGTTATATCGTAATGCTACATAACGTTATACGTTATATCGTAATGCTACATAACGTTATACGTTATATCGTAATGCTACATAACGTTATACGTAATATCGTAATGCTACATAACATTGTACGTTATATCTTAATGCTACATAACGTTATACGTTATATCGTAATGCTACATAACGTTATACGTTATAACGTGGTACCATATCACGTTATACGTTATATCGTAATGCTACATATCGTTATACGTTATAACGTAATACTACATAACGTTATACGTTATAACGAAATACTACATAACGTTATACGTTATATCGTAATGCTACATAACGTTATACGTTATATCGTAATGCTACATAACGTTATACGTTATATCGTAATGCTACATAACGTTGTACGTAATATCGTAATGCTACATAACGTTGTACGTTATATCTTAATGCTACATAACGTTATACGTTATATCGTAATGCTACATAACGTTATACGTTATATCGTAATGCTACATAACGTTATACGTTATATCGTAATGCTACATAACGTTATACGTTATAACGTGTTACCATATCACGTTATACGTTCTATCGTAATGCTACATAACGTTATACGTTATATCGTAATGCTACATAAAGTTATACGTTATATCGTAATGCTACATAACGTTATACGTTATATCGTAATGCTACATAACGTTATACGTTATATCGTAATGCTACATAACGTTATACGTTATATCGTAATGCTACATAATGTTATACGTTATATCGTAATGCTACATAACGTTATACGTAGTATCGTAATGCTACATAACGTTGTACGTTATATCTTAATGCTACATAACGTTATACGTTATATCGTAATGCTACATAACGTTATACGTTATATCGTAATGCTACATAACGTTATACGTTATATCGTAATGCTACATAACGTTATACGTTATAACGTGTTACCATATCACGTTATACGTTCTATCGTAATGCTACATAACGTTATACGTTATATTGTAATGCTACATAACGTTATACGTTATATCGTAATGCTACATAACGTTATACGTTATATCGTAATGCTACATAACGTTATACGTTATATCGTAATGCTACATAACGTTATACGTAATATCGTAATGCTACATAACGTTATACGTTATATCGTAATGCTACATAACATTATACGTTATATCGTAATGCTACATAACGTTATACGTTATATCGTAATGCTACATAACGTTATACGTTATAACGTGTTACCATATCACGTTATACGTTATATCGTAATGCTACATAACGTTATACGTTATATCGTAATGCTACATAACGTTATACGTTATATCGTAATGCTACATAACGTTATACGTTATATCGTAATGCTACATAACGTTATACGTTATATCGTAATGCTACATAACGTTATACGTTATATCGTAATGCTACATAACGTTATACTTTATATCGTAATGCTACATAACGTTATACGTAATATCGTAATGCTACATAACGTTGTACGTTATATCTTAATGCTACATAACGTTGTACGTTATATCGTAATGCTACATAACGTTATACGTTATATCGTAATGCTACATGACGTTATACGTTATGTCGTAATGCTACATAACGTTATACGTTATATCGTAATGCTACATAACGTTATACGTTATATCGTAATGCTACATAACGTTATACGTAGTATCGTAATGCTACATAACGTTGTACGTTATATCTTAATGCTACATAACGTTATACGTTATATCGTAATGCTACATAACGTTATACGTTATATCGTAATGCTACATAACGTTATACGTTATATCGTAATGCTACATAACGTTATACGTTATAACGTGTTACCATATCACGTTATACGTTCTATCGTAATGCTACATAACGTTATACGTTATATTGTAATGCTACATAACGTTATACGTTATATCGTAATGCTACATAACGTTATACGTTATATCGTAATGCTACATAACGTTATACGTTATATCGTAATGCTACATAACGTTATACGTAATATCGTAATGCTACATAACGTTATACGTTATATCGTAATGCTACATAACATTATACGTTATATCGTAATGCTACATAACGTTATACGTTATATCGTAATGCTACATAACGTTATACGTTATAACGTGTTACCATATCACGTTATACGTTATATCGTAATGCTACATAACGTTATACGTTATATCGTAATGCTACATAACGTTATACGTTATATCGTAATGCTACATAACGTTATACGTTATATCGTAATGCTACATAACGTTATACGTTATATCGTAATGCTACATAACGTTATACGTTATATCGTAATGCTACATAACGTTATACTTTATATCGTAATGCTACATAACGTTATACGTAATATCGTAATGCTACATAACGTTGTACGTTATATCTTAATGCTACATAACGTTGTACGTTATATCGTAATGCTACATAACGTTATACGTTATATCGTAATGCTACATAACGTTATACGATATATCGTAATGCTACATAACGATATACGTTATAACGTAATACTATGACGTTGTACGTTATATCGTTATGCTACATAACGTTATACGTTACATCGTAATGCTACATATCGTTATACGTTTTATCGTAATGCTACATAACGTTATACGATACATCGTAATACTATATAACGTTATACGTTATATCGTAATGCTACATAACGTTATACGTTATATCGTAATGCTACATAACGTTATACGTTATAACGTGTTACCATATCACGTTATACGTTATTTCGTAATGCTACATATCGTTATACGTTATAACGTAATACTACATAACGTTATACGTTATAACGTAATGCTACATAACGTTATACGTTATATCGTAATGCTACATAACGTTATACGTTATATCGTAATGCTACATAACGTTATAAGTTATATCGTAATGCTACATAACGTTATACGTTATATCGTAATGCTACATAACGTTATACGTTATATCGTAATGCTACATAACGTTGTACGTAATATCGTAATGCTACATAACGTTGTACGTTATATCTTAATGCTACATAACGTTATACGTTATATCGTAATGCTACATAACGTTATACGTTATATCGTAATGCTACATAACGTTATACGTTATAACGTGTTACCATATCACGTTATACGTTATATCGTAATGCTACATATCGTTATACGCTATAACGTAATACTACATAACGTTATACGTTATAACGAAATACTACATAACGTTATACGTTATATCGTAATGCTACATAACGTTATACATTATATCGTAATGCTACATAACGTTATACGTTATAACGTGTTACCATATCACGTTATACGTTCTATCGTAATGCTACATAACGTTATACGTTATATCGTAATGCTACATAACGTTATACGTTATATCGTAATGCTACATAACGTTATACGTTATATCGTAATGCTACATAACGTTATACGTAATATCGTAATGCTACATAACGTTGTACGTTATATCTTAATGCTACATAACGTTATACGTTATATCGTAATGCTACATAACGTTATACGTTATATCGTAATGCTACATAACGTTATACTTTATATCGTAATGCTACATAACGTTATACGTTATATCGTAATGCTACATAACGTTATACGTAATATCGTAATGCTACATAACGTTGTACGTTATATCTTAATGCTACATAACGTTATACGTTATATCGTAATGCTACATAACGCTATACGTTATAACGTGTTACCATATCACGTTATACGTTATATCGTAATGCTACATATCGTTATACGTTATAACGTAATACTACATGACGTTATACGTTATAACGAAATACTACATAACGTTATACGTAATATCGTAATGCTACATATCGTTATACGTTATATCGTAATGCTACATAACGTTATACGTTATAACGTGTTACCATATCACGTTATACGTTCTATCGTAATGCTACATAACGTTATACGTTATATCGTAATGCTACATAACGTTATACGTTATATCGTAATGCTACATAACGTTATACGTTATATCGTAATGCTACATAACGTTATACGTTATATCGTAATGCTACATAACGTTATACGTTATATCGTAATGCTACATAACGTTATAAGTTATATCGTAATGCTACATAACGTTATACGTTATATCGTAATGCTACATAACGTTATACGTTAAATCGTAATGCTACATAACGTTGTACGTAATATCGTAATGCTACATAACGTTGTACGTTATATCTTAATGCTACATAACGTTATACGTTATATCGTAATGCTACATATCGTTATACGTTATATCGTAATGCTACATAACGTTATACGTTATATCGTAATGCTACATAACGTTATACGTTATAACGTGTTACCATATCACGTTATACGTTCTATCGTAATGCTACATAACGTTATACGTTATATCGTAATGCTACATAACGTTATACGTTATAACGTGTTACCATATCACGTTATACGTTATATCGTAATGCTACATATCGTTATACGTTATAACGTAATACTACATAACGTTATACGTTATAACGAAATACTACATAACGTTATACGTTATATCGTAATGCTACATAACGTTATACTTTATATCGTAATGCTACATAACGTTATACGTTATATCGTAATGCTACATAACGTTATACGTTATATCGTAATGCTACATAACGTTATACTTTATATCGTAATGCTACATAACGTTATACGTTATATCGTAATGCTACATAACGTTATACGTAATATCGTAATGCTACATAACGTTGTACGTTATATCTTAATGCTACATAACGTTATACGTTATATCGTAATGCTACATATCGTTATACGTTATAACGTAATACTACATAACGTTATACGTTATAACGTGTTACCATATCACGTTATACGTTATATCGTAATGCTACAGATCGTTATACGTTATAACGTAATACTACATAACGTTATACGTTATAACGAAATACTACATAACGTTATACGTTATATCGTAATGCTACATAACGTTATACGTTATATCGTAATGCTACATAACGTTATACGTTATAACGTGTTACCATATCACGCTATACGTTCTATCGTAATGCGACATAACGTTATACGTTATATCGTAATGCTACATAACGTTGTACGTTATATCGTAATGCTACATAACGTTATACGTTATATCGTAATGCTACATAATGTTATACGTTATATCGTAATGCTACATAACGTTATACGTAATATCGTAATGCTACATAACGTTGTACGTTATATCTTAATGCTACATAACGTTATACGTTATATCGTAATGCTACATAACGTTATACGTTATATCGTAATGCTACATAACGTTATACGTTATATCGTAATGCTACATAACGTTATACGTAATATCGTAATGCTACATAACGTTGTACGTTATATCTTAATGCTACATAACGTTATACGTTATATCGTAATGCTACATAACGTTATACGTTATATCGTAATGCTACATAACGTTATACTTTATATCGTAATGCTACATAACGTTATACGTTATATCGTAATGCTACATAACGTTATACGTAATATCGTAATGCTACATAACGTTGTACGTTATATCTTAATGCTACATAACGTTATACGTTATATCGTAATGCTACATAACGCTATACGTTATAACGTGTTACCATATCACGTTATACGTTATATCGTAATGCTACATATCGTTATACGTTATAACGTAATACTACATGACGTTATACGTTATAACGAAATACTACATAACGTTATACGTAATATCGTAATGCTACATATCGTTATACGTTATATCGTAATGCTACATAACGTTATACGTTATAACGTGTTACCATATCACGTTATACGTTCTATCGTAATGCTACATAACGTTATACGTTATATCGTAATGCTACATAACGTTATACGTTATATCGTAATGCTACATAACGTTATACGTTATAACGTGTTACCATATCACGTTATACGTTCTATCGTAATGCTACATAACGTTATACGTTATATCGTAATGCTACATAACGTTATACGTTATATCGTAATGCTACATAACGTTATACGTTATATCGTAATGCTACATAACGTTATACGTTATATCGTAATGCTACATAACGTTATACGTTATAACGTGTTACCATATCACGTTATACGTTCTATCGTAATGCTACATAACGTTATACGTTATATCGTAATGCTACATAACGTTATACGTTATATCGTAATGCTACATAACGTTATACGTTATATCGTAATGCTACATAACGTTATATGTTATATCGTAATGCTACATAACGTTATACGTTATATCGTAATGCTACATATCGTTATACGTTATAACGTAATACTACATAACGTTATACGTTATAACGAAATACTACATAACGTTATACGTTATATCGTAATGCTACATAACGTTATACGTTATATCGTAATGCTACATAACGTTATACGTTATAACGTGTTACCATATCACGTTATACGTTCTATCGTAATGCTACATAACGTTATACGTTATTTCGTAATGCTACATAACGTTATACGTTATATCGTAATGCTACATAACGTTATACGTTATATCGTAATGCTACATAACGTTATACGTTATATCGTAATGCTACATAACGTTATACGTTATATCGTAATGCTACATAATGTTATACGTTATATCGTAATGCTACATAACGTTATACGTAGTATCGTAATGCTACATAACGTTGTACGTTATATCTTAATGCTACATAACGTTATACGTTATATCGTAATGCTACATAACGTTATACGTTTTATCGTAATGCTACATAACGTTGTACGTTATATCTTAATGCTACATAACGTTATACGTTATATCGTAATGCTACATAACGTTATACGTTATATCGTAATGCTACATAACGTTATACGTTATAATGTGTTACCATATCACGTTATACGTTCTATCGTAATGCTACATAACGTTATACGTTATATCGTAATGCTACATAACGTTATACGTTATATCGTAATGCTACATACCGTTATACGTTATATCGTAATGCTACATAACGTTATATGTTATATCGTAATGCTACATAACGTTATACGTTATATCGTAATGCTACATAATGTTATACGTTATATCGTAATGCTACATAACGTTATACGTTATATCGTAATGCTACATATCGTTATACGTTATAACGTAATACTACATAACGTTATACATTATAACGAAATACTACATAACGTTATACGTTATATCGTAATGCTACATAACGTTATACGTTATATCGTAATGCTACATAACGTTATACGTTATAACGTGTTACCATATCACGTTATACGTTCTATCGTAATGCTACATAACGTTATACGTTATTTCGTAATGCTACATAACGTTATACGTTATATCGTAATGCTACATAACGTTATACGTTATATCGTAATGCTACATAACGTTATACGTTATATCGTAATGCTACATAACGTTATACGTTATATCGTAATGCTACATAATGTTATACGATATATCGTAATGCTACATAACGTTATACGTAGTATCGTAATGCTACATAACGTTGTACGTTATATCTTAATGCTACATAACGTTATACGTTATATCGTAATGCTACATAACGTTATACGTTATATCGTAATGCTACATAACGTTGTACGTTATATCTTAATGCTACATAACGTTATACGATATATCGTAATGCTACATAACGTTATACGTTATAACGTGTTACCATATCACGTTATACGTTATATCGTAATGCTACATATCGTTATACGTTATAACGTAATACTACATAACGTTATACGTTATAACGAAATACTACATAACGTTATACGTTATATCGTAATGCTACATAACGTTATACGTTATAACGTGTTACCATATCACGTTATACGTTCTATCGTAATGCTACATAACGTTATACGTTATATCGTAATGCTACATAACGTTATACGTTATATCGTAATGCTACATAACGTTATACGTAATATCGTAATGCTACATAACGTTGTACGTTATATCTTAATGCTACATAACGTTATACGTTATATCGTAATGCTACATAACGTTATACGTTATATCGTAATGCTACATAACGTTATACTTTATATCGTAATGCTACATAACGTTATACGTTATATCGTAATGCTACATAACGTTATACGTAATATCGTAATGCTACATAACGTTGTACGTTATATCTTAATGCTACATAACGTTATACGTTATATCGTAATGCTACATAACGTTATACGTTATAACGTGATACCATATCACGTTATACGTTATATCGTAATGCTACATATCGTTATACGTTATAACGTAATACTACATAACGTTATACGTTATAACGAAATACTACATAACGTTATACGTTATATCGTAATGCTACATAACGTTATACGTTATATCGTAATGCTACATAACGTTATACGTTATAACGTGTTACCATATCACGTTATACGTTCTATCGTAATGCTACATAACGTTATACGTTATATCGTAATGCTACATAACGTTATACGTTATATCGTAATGCTACATAACGTTATACGTTATATCGTAATGCTACATAACGTTATACGTTATATCGTAATGCTACATAACGTTATACGTTATATCGTAATGCTACATAACGTTATAAGTTATATCGTAATGCTACATAACGTTATACGTTATATCGTAATGCTACATAACGTTATACGTTATATCGTAATGCTACATAACGTTGTACGTAATATCGTAATGCTACATAACGTTGTACGTTATATCTTAATGCTACATAACGTTATACGTTATATCGTAATGCTACATAACGTTATACGTTATAACGTAATACTACATAACGTTATACGTTATAACGTGTTACCATATCACGTTATACGTTATATCGTAATGCTACAGATCGTTATACGTTATAACGTAATACTACATAACGTTATACGTTATAACGAAATACTACATAACGTTATACGTTATATCGTAATGCTACATAACGTTATACGTTATATCGTAATGCTACATAACGTTATACGTTATAACGTGTTACCATATCACGCTATACGTTCTATCGTAATGCGACATAACGTTATACGTTATATCGTAATGCTACATAACGTTGTACGTTATATCGTAATGCTACATAACGTTATACGTTATATCGTAATGCTACATAATGTTATACGTTATATCGTAATGCTACATAACGTTATACGTAATATCGTAATGCTACATAACGTTGTACGTTATATCTTAATGCTACATAACGTTATACGTTATATCGTAATGCTACATAACGTTATACGTTATATCGTAATGCTACATAACGTTATACGTTATATCGTAATGCTACATAACGTTATACGTAATATCGTAATGCTACATAACGTTGTACGTTATATCTTAATGCTACATAACGTTATACGTTATATCGTAATGCTACATAACGTTATACGTTATATCGTAATGCTACATAACGTTATACGTTATATCGTAATGCTACATAACGTTATACGTAATATCGTAATGCTACATAACGTTATACGTTATATCGTAATGCTACATAACGTTATACGTTATAACGTGTTACCATATCACGCTATACGTTCTATCGTAATGCTACATAACGTTATACGTTATATCGTAATGCTACATAACGTTATACGTTATATCGTAATGCTACATAACGTTATACGTTATATCGTAATGCTACATAACGTTATACGTAATATCGTAATGCTACATAACGTTGTACGTTATATCTTAATGCTACATAACGTTATACGTTATATCGTAATGCTACATAACGTTATACGTTATATCGTAATGCTACATAACGTTATACTTTATATCGTAATGCTACATAACGTTATACGTTATATCGTAATGCTACATAACGTTATACGTAATATCGTAATGCTACATAACGTTGTACGTTATATCTTAATGCTACATAACGTTATACGTTATATCGTAATGCTACATAACGCTATACGTTATAACGTGTTACCATATCACGTTATACGTTATATCGTAATGCTACATATCGTTATACGTTATAACGTAATACTACATGACGTTATACGTTATAACGAAATACTACATAACGTTATACGTAATATCGTAATGCTACATATCGTTATACGTTATATCGTAATGCTACATAACGTTATACGTTATAACGTGTTACCATATCACGTTATACGTTCTATCGTAATGCTACATAACGTTATACGTTATATCGTAATGCTACATAACGTTATAAGTTATATCGTAATGCTACATAACGTTATACGTTATATCGTAATGCTACATAACGTTATACGTTATATCGTAATGCTACATAACGTTATACGTTATAACGTGTTACCATATCACGTTATACGTTCTATCGTAATGCTACATAACGTTATACGTTATATCGTAATGCTACATAACGTTATACGTTATATCGTAATGCTACATAACGTTATACGTTATATCGTAATGCTACATAACGTTATACGTTATATCGTAATGCTACATAACGTTATACGTTATAACGTGTTACCATATCACGTTATACGTTCTATCGTAATGCTACATAACGTTATACGTTATATCGTAATGCTACATAACGTTATACGTTATATCGTAATGCTACATAACGTTATACGTTATATCGTAATGCTACATAACGTTATATGTTATATCGTAATGCTACATAACGTTATACGTTATATCGTAATGCTACATATCGTTATACGTTATAACGTAATACTACATAACGTTATACGTTATAACGAAATACTACATAACGTTATACGTTATATCGTAATGCTACATAACGTTATACGTTATATCGTAATGCTACATAACGTTATACGTTATAACGTGTTACCATATCACGTTATACGTTCTATCGTAATGCTACATAACGTTATACGTTATTTCGTAATGCTACATAACGTTATACGTTATATCGTAATGCTACATAACGTTATACGTTATATCGTAATGCTACATAACGTTATACGTTATATCGTAATGCTACATAACGTTATACGTTATATCGTAATGCTACATAATGTTATACGTTATATCGTAATGCTACATAACGTTATACGTAGTATCGTAATGCTACATAACGTTGTACGTTATATCTTAATGCTACATAACGTTATACGTTATATCGTAATGCTACATAACGTTATACGTTTTATCGTAATGCTACATAACGTTGTACGTTATATCTTAATGCTACATAACGTTATACGTTATATCGTAATGCTACATAACGTTATACGTTATATCGTAATGCTACATAACGTTATACGTTATAATGTGTTACCATATCACGTTATACGTTCTATCGTAATGCTACATAACGTTATACGTTATATCGTAATGCTACATAACGTTATACGTTATATCGTAATGCTACATACCGTTATACGTTATATCGTAATGCTACATAACGTTATATGTTATATCGTAATGCTACATAACGTTATACGTTATATCGTAATGCTACATAATGTTATACGTTATATCGTAATGCTACATAACGTTATACGTTATATCGTAATGCTACATATCGTTATACGTTATAACGTAATACTACATAACGTTATACATTATAACGAAATACTACATAACGTTATACGTTATATCGTAATGCTACATAACGTTATACGTTATATCGTAATGCTACATAACGTTATACGTTATAACGTGTTACCATATCACGTTATACGTTCTATCGTAATGCTACATAACGTTATACGTTATTTCGTAATGCTACATAACGTTATACGTTATATCGTAATGCTACATAACGTTATACGTTATATCGTAATGCTACATAACGTTATACGTTATATCGTAATGCTACATAACGTTATACGTTATATCGTAATGCTACATAATGTTATACGATATATCGTAATGCTACATAACGTTATACGTAGTATCGTAATGCTACATAACGTTGTACGTTATATCTTAATGCTACATAACGTTATACGTTATATCGTAATGCTACATAACGTTATACGTTATATCGTAATGCTACATAACGTTGTACGTTATATCTTAATGCTACATAACGTTATACGATATATCGTAATGCTACATAACGTTATACGTTATAACGTGTTACCATATCACGTTATACGTTATATCGTAATGCTACATATCGTTATACGTTATAACGTAATACTACATAACGTTATACGTTATAACGAAATACTACATAACGTTATACGTTATATCGTAATGCTACATAACGTTATACGTTATAACGTGTTACCATATCACGTTATACGTTCTATCGTAATGCTACATAACGTTATACGTTATATCGTAATGCTACATAACGTTATACGTTATATCGTAATGCTACATAACGTTATACGTAATATCGTAATGCTACATAACGTTGTACGTTATATCTTAATGCTACATAACGTTATACGTTATATCGTAATGCTACATAACGTTATACGTTATATCGTAATGCTACATAACGTTATACTTTATATCGTAATGCTACATAACGTTATACGTTATATCGTAATGCTACATAACGTTATACGTAATATCGTAATGCTACATAACGTTGTACGTTATATCTTAATGCTACATAACGTTATACGTTATATCGTAATGCTACATAACGTTATACGTTATAACGTGTTACCATATCACGTTATACGTTATATCGTAATGCTACATATCGTTATACGTTATAACGTAATACTACATAACGTTATACGTTATAACGAAATACTACATAACGTTATACGTTATATCGTAATGCTACATAACGTTATACGTTATATCGTAATGCTACATAACGTTATACGTTATAACGTGTTACCATATCACGTTATACGTTCTATCGTAATGCTACATAACGTTATACGTTATATCGTAATGCTACATAACGTTATACGTTATATCGTAATGCTACATAACGTTATACGTTATATCGTAATGCTACATAACGTTATACGTTATATCGTAATGCTACATAACGTTATACGTTATATCGTAATGCTACATAACGTTATAAGTTATATCGTAATGCTACATAACGTTATACGTTATATCGTAATGCTACATAACGTTATACGTTATATCGTAATGCTACATAACGTTGTACGTAATATCGTAATGCTACATAACGTTGTACGTTATATCTTAATGCTACATAACGTTATACGTTATATCGTAATGCTACATAACGTTATACGTTATATCGTAATGCTACATAACGTTATACGTTATATCGTAATGCTACATAACGTTATACGTTATAACGTGTTACCATATCACGTTATACGTTCTATCGTAATGCTACATAACGTTATACGTTATATCGTAATGCTACATAACGTTATACGTTATATCGTAATGCTACATAACGTTATACGTTATATCGTAATGCTACATAACGTTATACGTTATATCGTAATGCTACATAACGTCATATGTTATATCGTAATGCTACATAACGTTATAAGTTATATCGTAATGCTACATAACGTTATACGTTATATCGTAATGCTACATAACGTTATACGTTATATCGTAATGCTACATAACGTTGTACGTAATATCGTAATGCTACATAACGTTGTACGTTATATCTTAATGCTACATAACGTTATACGTTATATCGTAATGCTACATAACGTTATACGTTATATCGTAATGCTACATAACGTTATACGTTATATCGTAATGCTACATAACGTTATACGTTATAACGTGTTACCATATCACGTTATGCGTTCTATCGTAATGCTACATAACGTTATACGTTATATCGTAATGCTACATAACGTTATACGTTATATCGTAATGCTACATAACGTTATACGTTATATCGTAATGCTACATAACGTTATACGTTATATCGTAATGCTACATAACGTTATACGTTATATCGTAGTGCTACATAATGTTATACGTTATATCGTAATGCTACATAACGTTATACGTTATATCGTAATGCTACATATCGTTATACGTTATAACGTAATACTACATAACGTTATACGTTATAACGAAGTACTACATAACGTTATACGTTATATCGTCATGCTACATAACGTTATACGTTATATCGTAATGCTACATAACGTTATACGTTATAACGTGTTACCATATCACGTTATACGTTCTATCGTAATGCTACATAACGTTATACGTTATATCGTAATGCTACATAACGTTATACGTTATATCGTAATGCTACATAACGTTATACGTTATATCGTAATGCTACATAACGTTATACGTTATATCGTAATGCTACATAACGTTATACGTTATATCGTAATGCTACATAATGTTATACGTTATATCGTAATGCTACATAACGTTATACGTAGTATCGTAATGCTACATAACGTTGTACTTTATATCTTAATGCTACATAACGTTATACGTTATATCGTAATGCTACATAACGTTATACGTTATATCGTAATGCTACATAACGTTGTACGTTATATCTTAATGCTACATAACGTTATACGTTATATCGCAATGCTACATAACGTTATACGTTATAACGTGTTACCATATCACGTTATACGTTATATCGTAATGCTACATATCGTTATACGTTATATCGTAATGCTACATAACGTTATACGTTATATCGTAATGCTACATAACGTTATACGTTATATCGTAATGCTACATAACGTTATACGTTATATCGTAATGCTACATAACGTTATACGTTATATCGTAATGCTACATAACGTTATAAGTTATATCGTAATGCTACATTACGTTATACGTTATATCGTAATGCTACATAACGTTATACGTTATATCGTAATGCTACATAACGTTGTACGTAATATCGTAATGCTACATAACGTTGTACGTTATATCTTAATGCTACATAACGTTATACGTTATATCGTAATGCTACATAACGTTATACGTTATATCGTAATGCTACATAACGTTATACGTTATATCGTAATGCTACATAACGTTATACGGTATAACGTGTTACCATATCACGTTATACGTTCTATCGTAATGCTACATAACGTTATACGTTATATCGTAATGCTACATAACGTTATACATTATATCGTAATGCTACATAACGTTATACGTTATATCGTAATGCTACATAACGTTATACGTTATATCGTAATGCTACATAACGTTATACGTTATATCGTAATGCTACATAATGTTATACGTTATATCGTAATGCTACATAACGTTATACGTAGTATCGTAATGCTACATAACGTTGTACTTTATATCTTAATGCTACATAACGTTATACGTTATATCGTAATGCTACATAACGTTATACGTTATATCGTAATGCTACATAACGTTGTACGTTATATCTTAATGCTACATAACGTTATACGTTATATCGTAATGCCACATAACGTTATACGTTATAACGTGTTACCATATCACGTTATACGTTATATCGTAATGCTACATATCGTTATACGTTATAACGTAATACTACATAACGTTATACGTTATAACGAAATACTACATAACGTTATACGTTATATCGTAATGCTACATAACGTTATACGTTATATCGTAATGCTACATAACGTTATACGTTATAACGTGTTACCATATCACGTTATACGTTCTATCGTAATGCTACATAACGTTATACGTTATATCGTAATGCTACATAACGTTATACGTTATATCGTAATGCTACATAACGTTATACGTTATATCGTAATGCTACATAACGTTATACGTTATATCGTAATGCTACATAACGTTATACGTTATATCGTAATGCTACATAACGTTATAAGTTATATCGTAATGCTACATTACGTTATACGTTATATCGTAATGCTACATAACGTTATACGTTATATCGTAATGCTACATAACGTTGTACGTAATATCGTAATGCTACATAACGTTGTACGTTATATCTTAATGCTACATAACGTTATACGTTATATCGTAATGCTACATAACGTTATACGTTATATCGTAATGCTACATAACGTTATACGTTATATCGTAATGCTACATAACGTTATACGGTATAACGTGTTACCATATCACGTTATACGTTCTATCGTAATGCTACATAACGTTATACGTTATATCGTAATGCTACATAACGTTATACATTATATCGTAATGCTACATAATGTTATACGTTATATCGTAATGCTACATAACGTTATACGTTATATCGTAATGCTACATAACGTTATACGTTATATCGTAATGCTACATAATGTTATACGTTATATCGTAATGCTACATAACGTTATACGTAGTATCGTAATGCTACATAACGTTGTACGTTATATCTTAATGCTACATAACGTTATACGTTATATCGTAATGCTACATAACGTTATACGTTATATCGTAATGCTACATAACGTTATACGTTATATCGTAATGCTACATAACGTTATACGTTATAACGTGTTACCATATCACGTTATACGTTCTATCGTAATGCTACATAACGTTAAACGTTATATCGTAATGCTACATAACGTTATACGTTATATCGTAATGCTACATAACGTTATACGTTATATCGTAATGCTACATAACGTTATACGTTATATCGTAATGCTACATAACGTTATACGTAATATCGTAATGCTACATAACGTTATACGTTATATCGTAATGCTACATAACATTATACGTTATATCGTAATGCTACATAACGTTATACGTTATATCGTAATGCTACATAACGTTATACGTTATAACGTGTTACCATATCACGTTATACGTTATATCGTAATGCTACATAACGTTATACGTTATATCGTAATGCTACATAACGTTATACGTTATATCGTAATGCTACATAACGTTATACGTTATATCGTAATGCTACATAACGTTATACTTTATATCGTAATGCTACATAACGTTATACGTAATATCGTAATGCTACATAACGTTGTACGTTATATCTTAATGCTACATAACGTTGTACGTTATATCGTAATGCTACATAACGTTATACGTTATATCGTAATGCTACATGACGTTATACGTTATGTCGTAATGCTACATAACGTTATACGTTATATCGTAATGCTACATAACGTTATACGTTCTATCGTAATGCTACATAACGTTATACGATATATCGTAATGCTACATAACGATATACGTTATAACGTAATACTATGACATTGTACGTTATATCGTTATGCTACATAACGTTATACGTTACATCGTAATGCTACATATCGTTATACGTTATAACGTAATACTACATAACGTTATACGTTATAACGTAATGCTACATAACGTTATACGTTATATCGTAATGCTACATAACGTTATACGTTATATCGTAATGCTACATAACGTTATAAGTTATATCGTAATGCTACATAACGTTATACGTTATATCGTAATGCTACATAACGTTATACGTTATATCGTAATGCTACATAACGTTGTACGTAATATCGTAATGCTACATAACGTTGTACGTTATATCTTAATGCTACATAACGTTATACGTTATATCGTAATGCTACATAACGTTATACGTTATATCGTAATGCTACATAACGTTATACGTTATATCGTAATGCTACATAACGTTATACGTTATATCGTAATGCTATATAACGTTATACGTTATAACGTGTTACCATATCACGTTATACGTTATATCGTAATGCTACATATCGTTATACGTTATAACGTAATACTACATAACGTTATACGTTATAACGAAATACTACATAACGTTATACGTTATATCGTAATGCTACATAACGTTATACGTTATATCGTAATGCTACATAACGTTATACGTAATATCGTAATGCTGCATAACGTTGTACGTTATATCTTAATGCTACATAACGTTATACGTTATATCGTAATGCTACATAACGTTATACGATATATCGTAATGCTACATAACGTTATACGTTATAACGTGTTACCATATCACGTTATACGTTCTATCGTAATGCTACATAACGTTATACGTTATATCGTAATGCTACATAACGTTATACGTTATATCGTAATGCTACATAACGTTATACGTTATATCGTAATGCTACATAACGTTATACGTTATATCGTAATGCTACATAACGTTATACGTAATATCGTAATGCTACATAACGTTATACGTTATATCGTAATGCTACATAACATTATACGTTATATCGTAATGCTACATAACGTTATACGTTATATCGTAATGCTATATAACGTTATACGTTATAACGTGTTACCATATCACGTTATACGTTATATCGTAATGCTACATAACGTTATACGTTATATCGTAATGCTACATAACGTTATACGTTATATCGTAATGCTACATAACGTTATACGTTATATCGTAATGCTACATAACGTTATACGTTATATCGAAATGCTACATAACGTTATACGTTATATCGTAATGCTACATAACGTTATACTTTATATCGTAATGCTACATAACGTTATACGTAATATCGTGATGCTACATGACGTTGTACGTTATATCTTAATGCTACATAACGTTGTACGTTATATCGTAATGCTACATAACATTATACGTTATATCGTAATGCTACATGACGTTATACGATATGTCGTAATGCTACATAACGTTATACGTTATATCGTAATGCTACATAACGTTATACGTTATATGGAAATGCTACATAACGTTATACGATATATCGTAATGCTACATATCGTTATACGTTATAACGTAATACTACATAACGTTATACGTTATAACGAAATACTACATAACGTTATACGTTATATCGTAATGCTACATAACTTTATACGATACATCGTAATACTATATAACGTTATACGTTATATCGTAATGCTACATAACGTTATACGTTATATCGTAATGCTACATAACGTTATACGTTATATCGTAATGCTACATAACGTTATACGTTATATCGTAATGCTACATAACGCTATACGTTATATATAATGCTACATAACGTTATACGTTATATCCTAATGCTACATAACGTTATACGTTATATCGTAATGCTACATAACGTTATACGTTATATCGTAATGCTACATAACGTTATACGTTATAACGTGTTACCATATCACGTTATACGTTATATCGTAATGCTACATATCGTTATACGTTATAACGTAATACTACATAACGTTATACGTTATAACGTAATGCTACATAACGTTATACGTTATGTCGTAATGCTACATAACGTTATACGTTATATCGTAATGCTACATAACGTTATACGTAATATCGTAATGCTGCATAACGTTGTACGTTATATCTTAATGCTACATAACGTTATACGTTATATCGTAATGCTACATAACGTTATACGATATATCGTAATGCTACATAACGTTATACGTTATAACGTGTTACCATATCACGTTATACGTTCTATCGTAATGCTACATAACGTTATACGTTATATCGTAATGCTACATAACGTTATACGTTATATCGTAATGCTACATAACGTTATACGTTATATCGTAATGCTACATAACGTTATACGTTATATCGTAATGCTACATAACGTTATACGTAATATCGTAATGCTACATAACGTTATACGTTATATCGTAATGCTACATAACGTTATACGTTATATCGTAATGCTACATAACGTTATACGTTATATCGTAATGCTACATAACGTTATACGTTATAACGTGTTACCATATCACGTTATACGTTATATCGTAATGCTACATAACGTTATACGTTATATCGTAATGCTACATAACGTTATACGTTATATCGTAATGCTACATAACGTTATACGTTATATCGTAATGCTACATAACGTTATACGTTATATCGTAATGCTACATAACGTTATACTTTATATCGTAATGCTACATAACGTTATACGTAATATCGTAATGCTACATAACGTTGTACGTTATATCTTAATGCTACATAACGTTGTACGTTATATCGTAATGCTACATAACATTATACGTTATATCGTAATGCTACATGACGTTATACGATATGTCGTAATGCTACATAACGTTATACGTTATATCGTAATGCTACATAACGTTATACGTTATATGGAAATGCTACATAACGTTATACGATATATCGTAATGCTACATAACGATATACGTTATAACGTAATACTATGACGTTGTACGTTATATCGTTATGCTACATAACGTTATACGTTACATCGTAATGCTACATATCGTTATACGTTTTATCGTAATGCTACATAACGTTATACGATACATCGTAATACTATATAACGTTATACGTTATATCGTAATGCTACATAACGTTATACGTTATATCGTAATGCTACATAACGTTATACGTTATAACGTGTTACCATATCACGTTATACGTTATATCGTAATGCTACATATCGTTATACGTTATAACGTAATACTACATAACGTTATACGTTATAACGTAATGCTACATAACGTTATACGTTATATCGTAATGCTACATAACGTTATACGTTATATCGTAATGCTACATAACGTTATAAGTTATATCGTAATGCTACATAACGTTATACGTTATATCGTAATGCTACATAACGTTATACGTTATATCGTAATGCTACATAACGTTGTACGTAATATCGTAAGGCTACATAACGTTGTACGTTATATCTTAATGCTACATAACGTTATACGTTATATCGTAATGCTACATAACGTTATACGTTATATCGTAATGCTACATAACGTTATACGTTATATCGTAATGCTACATAACGTTATACGTAATATCGTAATGCTACATAACGTTATACGTTATATCGTAATGCTGCATAACATTATACGTTAAATCGTAATGCTACATAACGATATACGTTATAACGTAATACTATGACGTTGTACGTTATATCGTTATGCTACATAACGTTATACGTTACATCGTAATGCTACATATCGTTATACGTTTTATCGTAATGCTACATAACGTTATACGTAATATCGTAATGCTACATAACGTTGTACGTTATATCTTAATGCTACATAACGTTATACGTTATATCGTAATGCTACATAACGTTATACGTTATATCGTAATGCTACATAACGTTATACGTTATATCGTAATGCTACATAACGTTATACGTTATATCGTAATGCTACATAACGTTATACGTAATATCGTAATGCTACATAACGTTGTACGTTATATCTTAATGCTACATAACGTTATACGTTATACCGAAATACTACATAACGTCATACGTTATATCGTAATGCTACATAACGTTATACGTTATATCGTAATGCTACATAACGTTATACGTTATATCGTAATGCTACATAACGTTATACGTTATAACGTGTTACCATATCACGTTATACGTTATATCGTAATGCTACATATCGTTATACGTTATAACGTAATACTACATAACGTTATACGTTATAACGTAATGCTACATAACGTTATACGTTATATCGTAATGCTACATAACGTTTTACGTTATATCGTAATGCTACATAACGTTATACGTTATATCGTAATGCTACGTAACGTTATGCGTTATAACGTGTTACCATATCACGTTATACGTTATATCGTAATGCTGCATATCGTTATACGTTATAACGTAATACTACATAAAGTTATACGTTATAACGTAATACTACAGAACGTTATACGTTATATCGTAATGCTACATAACGTTATACGTTATATCGTAATGCTACATAACGTTTTACGTTATATCGTAATGCTACATAACGTTATACGTTATATCGTAATGCTACATAACGTTATACGTTATATCGTAATGCTAAATAACGTTATACGTTATATCGTAATGCTACATAACGTTATACGTTATAACGAGTTACCATATCACGTTATACGTTATATCGTAATGTTACATATCGTTATACGTTATAACGTAATACTACATAACGTTATACATTATAACGTAATACTACATAACGTTATACGTTATATCGTAATGCTACATAACGTTATACGTTATATCGTAATGCTACATAACGTTATACGTTATATCGTAATGCTACATAACGTTATACGTTATATCGTAATGCTACATAACGTTATACGTTATATCGTAATGCTACATAACGTTATACGTTATATCGTAATGCTACATAACATTATACGTAATATCGTAATGCTACATAACGTTATACGTTATATCGTAATGCTACATAACGTTGTACGTTATATCGTAATGCTACATAACATTATACGTAATATCGTAATGCTACATAACGTTGTACGTTATATCTTAATGCTACATAACGTTGTACGTTATATCGTAATGCTACATAACGTTATACGTAATATCGTAATGCTACATGACGTTATACGTTATGTCGTAATGCTGCATAACGTTATACGTTATATCGTAATGCTACATAACGTTATACGTTATATCGTAATGCTACATAACGATATACGATATATCGTAATGCTACATAACGATATACGATATATCGTAATGCTACATAACGATATACGTTATAACGTAATACTATGACGTTGTACGTTATATCGTTATGCTACATAACGTTACACGTTACATCGTAATGCTACATATCGTTATACGTTTTATCGTAATGCTACATAACGTTATACGATACATCGTAATACTATATAACGTTATACGTTATATCGTAATGCTACATAACGTTATAAGTTATATCGTAATGCTACATAACGTTATACGTTATAACGTGTTACCATATCACGTTATACGTTATATCGTAATGCTACATATCGTTATACGTTATAACGTAATACTACATAACGTTATACGTTATATCGTAATGCTACACAACGTTATACGTTACATCGTAATGCTACATAACGTTATACGTTATATCGTAATGCTACATAACGTTATACGTTATATCGTAATGCTACATAACGATATACGTTATAACGTAATACTATGACGTTGTACGTTATATCGTTATGCTACATAACGTTATACGTTACATCGTAATGCCACATATCGTTATACGTTTTATCGTAATGCTACATAACGTTATACGATACATCGTAATGCTACATAACGTTATACGTTATAACGTATTACCATATCGCGTTATACGTTATATCGTAATGCTACATATCGTTATACGTTATAACGTAATACTACATAGCGTTATACGTTATAACGTAATACTACATAACGTTATATGTTATAACGTAATACTACATAACGTTATACGTTATATCGTAATGCTACATAACGTTATACGTTATATCGTAATGCTACATAACGTTATACGTTATATCGTAATGCTACACAACGTTATACGTTATATCGTAATGCTACATAGCGTTATAC
The DNA here is from genome assembly GCA_936014575.1 of Bombus lapidarius. NCBI lineage: Eukaryota > Metazoa > Arthropoda > Insecta > Hymenoptera > Apidae > Bombus > Bombus lapidarius. The sequence continues at coordinate 42,585 of CAKXZU010000187.1, forward strand.
GTTATGTCGTAATGCTACATAACGATATACGTTATATCGTAATGCTACATAACGATATACGTTATAACGTAATACTATGACGTTGTACGTTATATCGTTATGCTACATAACGTTATACGTTATATCGTAATGCTACATAACGTTATACGTTATATCGTAATGCTACATAACGTTATACGTTATATCGTAATGCTACATAACGTTATACGTTATATCGTAATGCTACATAACGTTATACGTTATATCGTAATGCTACATAACGATATACGTTATAACGTAATACTATGACGTTGTACGTTATATCGTTATGCTACATAACGTTATACGTTATATCGTAATGCTACATATCGTTATACGTTTTATCGTAATGCTACATAACGTTATACGATACATCGTAATGCTACATAACGTTATACGTTATAACGTATTACCATATCACGTTATACGTTATATTGTAGTGCTACATAACGTTATACGTTATATCGTAATGCTACATAACGTTATACGTTATATCGTAATGCTACACAACGTTATACGTTATATCGTAATGCTACACAACGTTATACGTTATATCGTAATGCTACATAACGTTATACGTTATATCGTAATGCTACATAACGATATACGTTATATCGTAATGCTACATAACGTTATACGTTATATCGTAATGCTACATAACGTTATACGTTATATCGTAATGCTACATAACGTTATACGTTATATCGTAATGCTACATAACGTTATACGTTATATCGTAATGCTACATAACGATATACGTTATAACGTAATACTATGACGTTGTACGTTATATCGTTATGCTACATAACGTTATACGTTACATCGTAATGCTACATATCGTTATACGTTTTATCGTAATGCTACATAACGTTATACGATACATCGTAATGCTACATAACGTTATACGTTATAACGTATTACCATATCACGTTATACGTTATATTGTAGTGCTACATAACGTTATACGTTATATCGTAATGCTACATAACGTTATACGTTATATCGTAATGCTACACAACGTTATACGTTATATCGTAATGCTACACAACGTTATACGTTATATCGTAATGCTACATAACGTTATACGTTATATCGTAATGCTACATAACGTTATACGTTATATCGTAATGCTACATAACGATATACGTTATAACGTAATACTATGACGTTGTACGTTATATCGTTATGCTACATAACGTTATACGTTATATCGTAATGCTACACAACGTTATACGTTATATCGTAATGCTACACAACGTTATACGTTTTATCGTAATGCTACATAACGTTATACGATACATCGTAATGCTACATAACGTTATACGTTATAACGTACTACCATATCACGTTATACGTTATATTGTAATGCTACATATTGTTATACGTTATAACGTAATACTACATAACGTTATACGTTGTAACGTAATACTACATAACGTTATACGATATATCGTAATGCTACATAACGTTATACGTTATATCGTAATGCTACATAACGTTGTACGTAATATCGTAATGCTACATAACGTTGTACGTTATATCTTAATGCTACATAACGTTATACGTTATATCGTAATGCTACATAACGTTATACGTTATATCGTAATGCTACATAACGTTATACGTTATATCGTAATGCTACATAACGTTATACGTTATATCGTAATGCTACATAACGTTATACGTAATATCGTAATGCTACATAACGTTGTACGTTATATCTTAATGCTACATATCGTTATACGTTATAACGTAATACTACATAACGTTATACGTTATAACGAAATACTACATAACGTTATACGTTATATCGTAATGCTACATAACGTTATACGTTATATCGTAATGCTACATAACGTTATACGTTATATCGTAATGCTACATAACGTTATACGTAATATCGTAATGCTACATAACGTTGTACGTTATATCTTAATGCTACATATCGTTATACGTTATAACGTAATACTACATAACGTTATACGTTATAACGAAATACTACATAACGTTACACGTTATATCGTAATGCTGCATAACGTTATACGTTATATCGTAATGCTACATAACGTTGTACGTAATATCGTAATGCTACATAACGTTGTACGTTATATCTTAATGCTACATAACGTTATACGTTATATCGTAATGCTACATAACGTTATACGTTATATCGTAATGCTACATAACGTTATACGATATATCGTAACGCTACATAACGTTATACGTTATAACGTGTTACCATATCACGTTATACGTTCTATCGTAATGCTACATAACGTTATACGTTATATCGTAATGCTACATAACGTTATACGTTATAACGTATTACCATATCACGTTATACGTTATATTGTAGTGCTACATAACGTTATACGTTATATCGTAATGCTACATAACGTTATACGTTATATCGTAATGCTACATAATGTTATACGTTATATCGTAATGCTACATAACGTTATACGTAATATCGTAATGCTACATAACGTTGTACGTTATATCTTAATGCTACATAACGTTATACGTTATATCGTAATGCTACATAACGTTATACGTTATATCGTAATGCTACATAACGTTATACGTTATATCGTAATGCTACATATCGTTATACGTTATAACGTGTTACCATATCACGTTATACGTTCTATCGTAATGCTACATAACGTTATACGTTATATCGTAATGCTACACAACGTTATACGTTATATCGTAATGCTACACAACGTTATACGTTATATCGTAATGCTACATAACATCATACGTTATATCGTAATGCTACATAACGTTATACGTTATATCTTAATGCTACATAACGATATACGTTATAACGTAATACTATGACGTTGTACGTTATATCGTTATGCTACATAACGTTATACGTTATATCGTAATGCTACACAACGTTATACGTTATATCGTAATGCTACACAACGTTATACGTTTTATCGTAATGCTACATAACGTTATACGATACATCGTAATGCTACATAACGTTATACGTTATAACGTACTACCATATCACGTTATACGTTATATTGTAATGCTACATATTGTTATACGTTATAACGTAATACTACATAACGTTATACGTTGTAACGTAATACTACATAACGTTATACGATATATCGTAATGCTACATAACGTTATACGTTATATCGTAATGCTACACAACGTTATACGTTTTATCGTAATGCTACATAACGTTATACGTTATATCGTAATGCTACATAACGATATACGTTATATCGTAATGCTACATAACGTTATACGTTATATCGTAATGCTACATAACGATATACGTTATAACGTAATACTATGACGTTGTACGTTATATCGTTATGCTACATAACGTTATACGTTATATCGTAATGCTACATAACGTTATACGTTATATCGTAATGCTACATAACGTTATACGTTATATCGTAATGCTACATAACGTTATACGTTATATCGTAATGCTACATAACGATATACGTTATAACGTAATACTATGACGTTGTACGTTATATCGTTATGCTACATAACGTTATACGTTATATCGTAATGCTACATAACGTTATACGTTATATCGTAATGCTACATAACGTTATACGTTATATCGTAATGCTACATAACGTTATACGTTATATCGTAATGCTACATAACGATATACGTTATAACGTAATACTATGACGTTGTACGTTATATCGTTATGCTACATAACGTTATACGTTACATCGTAATGCTACATATCGTTATACGTTTTATCGTAATGCTACATAACGTTATACGATACATCGTAATGCTACATAACGTTATACGTTATAACGTATTACCATATCACGTTATACGTTATATTGTAGTGCTACATAACGTTATACGTTATATCGTAATGCTACATAACGTTATACGTTATATCGTAATGCTACACAACGTTATACGTTATATCGTAATGCTACACAACGTTATACGTTATATCGTAATGCTACATAACGTTATACGTTATATCGTAATGCTACACAACGTTATACGTTATATCGTAATGCTACATAACGTTATACGTTATATCGTAATGCTACATAACGATATACGTTATATCGTAATGCTACATAACGTTATACGTTATATCGTAATGCTACATAACGATATACGTTATAACGTAATACTATGACGTTGTACGTTATATCGTTATGCTACATAACGTTATACGTTATATCGTAATGCTACACAACGTTATACGTTATATCGTAATGCTACACAACGTTATACGTTTTATCGTAATGCTACATAACGTTATACGGTACATCGTAATGCTACATAACGTTATACGTTATAACGTACTACCATATCACGTTATACGTTATATTGTAATGCTACATATTGTTATACGTTATAACGTAATACTACATAACGTTATACGTTGTAACGTAATACTACATAACGTTATACGATATATCGTAATGCTACATAACGTTATACGTTATATCGTAATGCTACATAACGTTGTACGTAATATCGTAATGCTACATAACGTTGTACGTTATATCTTAATGCTACATAACGTTATACGTTATATCGTAATGCTACATAACGTTATACGTTATATCGTAATGCTACATAACGTTATACGTTATATCGTAATGCTACATAACGTTATACGTTATATCGTAATGCTACATAACGTTATACGTAATATCGTAATGCTACATAACGTTGTACGTTATATCTTAATGCTACATATCGTTATACGTTATAACGTAATACTACATAACGTTATACGTTATAACGAAATACTACATAACGTTATACGTTATATCGTAATGCTACATAACGTTATACGTTATATCGTAATGCTACATAACGTTATACGTTATATCGTAATGCGACATAACGTTATACGTAATATCGTAATGCTACATAACGTTGTACGTTATATCTTAATGCTACATATCGTTATACGTTATAACGTAATACTACATAACGTTATACGTTATAACGAAATACTACATAACGTTACACGTTATATCGTAATGCTGCATAACGTTATACGTTATATCGTAATGCTACATAACGTTGTACGTAATATCGTAATGCTACATAACGTTGTACGTTATATCTTAATGCTACATAACGTTATACGTTATATCGTAATGCTACATAACGTTATACGTTATATCGTAATGCTACATAACGTTATACGATATATCGTAACGCTACATAACGTTATACGTTATAACGTGTTACCATATCACGTTATACGTTCTATCGTAATGCTACATAACGTTATACGTTATATCGTAATGCTCCATAACGTTATACGTTATATCGTAATGCTTCATAACGTTATACGTTATATCGTAATGCTACATAACGTTATACGTTATATCGTAATGCTACATAACGTTATACGTTATATCGTAATGCTACACAACGTTATACGTTATATCGTAATGCTACATAACGTTATACGTTATATCGTAATGCTACATAACGATATACGTTATATCGTAATGCTACATAACGTTATACGTTATATCGTAATGCTACATAACGTTATACGTTATATCGTAATGCTACATAACGTTATACGTTATAACGTGTTACCATATCACGTTATACGTTCTATCGTAATGCTACATAACGTTATACGTTATATCGTAATGCTACATAACGTTATACGTTATATCGTAATGCTACATAACGTTATACGTTATATCGTAATGCTACATAACGTTATACGTTATATCGTAATGCTTCACAACGTTATACGTAATATCGTAATGCTACATAATGTTGTACGTTATATCTTAATGCTACATAACGTTATACGTTATATCGTATTGCTACATAACGTTATACGTTATATCGTAATGCTACATAACGTTATACGTTATATCGTAATGCTACATAACGTTCTACGTTATATCGTAATGCTACATAACGTTATACGTTATATCGTAATACCATATAACGTTATACGTTATATCGTAATGCTACATAACGTCATACGTTATATCGTAATGCTAGATAACGTTATACGTTATATCGTAATGCTACATAACGTTATACGTTATATCGTACTGCTACATAACGTTATACGTTGTATCGTAATGCTACATAACGTTATACGTAATATCGTAATGCTACATGACGTTGTACGTTATATCTTAATGCTACATAACGTTATACGTTATATCGTAATGCTACATAACGTTACACGTTATAACGTATTACCATATAACGTTATACGTTACATCGTAATGCTAGATAACGTTATACGTTATATCGTAATGCTGCATAACGTCATACGTTACATCGTAATGCTACATAACGTTATACGTTATATCGTACTGCTACATAACGTTATACGTTGTATCGTAATGCTACATAACGTTATACGTAATATCGTAATGCTACATAACGTTATACGTTATATCGTAATGCTACATAACGTTATACGTTATATCGTAATACCATATAACGTTATACGTTATATCGTAATGCTACATAACGTCATACGTTATATCGTAATGCTAGATAACGTTATACGTTATATCGTAATGCTACATAACGTTATACGTTATATCGTACTGCTACATAACGTTATACGTTGTATCGTAATGCTACATAACGTTATACGTAATATCGTAATGCTACATGACGTTGTACGTTATATCTTAATGCTACATAACGTTATACGTTACATCGTAATGCTACATATCGTTATACGTTTTATCGTAATGCTACATAACGTTATACGATACATCGTAATGCTACATAACGTTATACGTTATAACGTATTACCATATCACGTTATACGTTATATTGTAGTGCTACATAACGTTATACGTTATATCGTAATGCTACATAACGTTATACGTTATATCGTAATGCTACACAACGTTATACGTTATATCGTAATGCTACACAACGTTATACGTTATATCGTAATGCTACATAACGTTATACGTTATATCGTAATGCTACACAACGTTATACGTTATATCGTAATGCTACATAACGTTATACGTTATATCGTAATGCTACATAACGATATACGTTATATCGTAATGCTACATAACGTTATACGTTATATCGTAATGCTACATAACGATATACGTTATAACGTAATACTATGACGTTGTACGTTATATCGTTATGCTACATAACGTTATACGTTATATCGTAATGCTACACAACGTTATACGTTATATCGTAATGCTACACAACGTTATACGTTTTATCGTAATGCTACATAACGTTATACGATACATCGTAATGCTACATAACGTTATACGTTATAACATACTACCATATCACGTTATACGTTATATTGTAATGCTACATAACGTTGTACGTTATATCTTAATGCTACATAACGTTATACGTTATATCGTAATGCTACATAACGTTATACGTTATATCGTAATGCTACATAACGTTATACGTTATATCGTAATGCTACATAACGTTATACGTTATATCGTAATGCTACATAACGTTATACGTAATATCGTAATGCTACATAACGTTGTACGTTATATCTTAATGCTACATATCGTTATACGTTATAACGTAATACTACATAACGTTATACGTTATAACGAAATACTACATAACGTTATACGTTATATCGTAATGCTACATAACGTTATACGTTATATCGTAATGCTACATAACGTTATACGTTATATCGTAATGCGACATAACGTTATACGTAATATCGTAATGCTACATAACGTTGTACGTTATATCTTAATGCTACATATCGTTATACGTTATAACGTAATACTACATAACGTTATACGTTATAACGAAATACTACATAACGTTACACGTTATATCGTAATGCTGCATAACGTTATACGTTATATCGTAATGCTACATAACGTTGTACGTAATATCGTAATGCTACATAACGTTGTACGTCATATCTTAATGCTACATAACGTTATACGTTATATCGTAATGCTACATAACGTTATACGTTATATCGTAATGCTACATAACGTTATACGATATATCGTAACGCTACATAACGTTATACGTTATAACGTGTTACCATATCACGTTATACGTTCTATCGTAATGCTACATAACGTTATACGTTATATCGTAATGCTACATAACGTTATACGTTATATCGTAATGCTTCATAACGTTATACGTTATATCGTAATGCTACATAACGTTATACGTTATATCGTAATGCTACATAACGTTATACGTTATATCGTAATGCTACATAATGTTATACGTTATATCGTAATGCTACATAACGTTATACGTAATATCGTAATGCTACATAACGTTGTACGTTATATCTTAATGCTACATAACGTTATACGTTATATCGTAATGCTACATAACGTTATACGTTATATCGTAATGCTACATAACGTTATACGTTATAACGTGTTACCATATCACGTTATACGTTCTATCGTAATGCTACATAACGTTATACGTTATATCGTAATGCTACATATCGTTATACGTTATATCGTAATGCTACATAACGTTATACGTTATATCGTAATGCTACATAACGTTATACGTTATATCGTAATGCTTCACAACGTTATACGTAATATCGTAATGCTACATAATGTTGTACGTTATATCTTAATGCTACATAACGTTATACGTTATATCGTATTGCTACATAACGTTATACGTTATATCGTAATGCTACATAACGTTATACGTTATATCGTAATGCTACATAACGTTATACGTTATATCGTAATGCTACATAACGTTATACGTTATATCGTAATACCATATAACGTTATACGTTATATCGTAATGCTACATAACGTTATACGTTATATCGTAATGCTTCACAACGTTATACGTAATATCGTAATGCTACATAATGTTGTACGTTATATCTTAATGCTACATAACGTTATACGTTATATCGTATTGCTACATAACGTTATACGTTATATCGTAATGCTACATAACGTTATACGTTATATCGTAATGCTACATAACGTTATACGTTATATCGTAATGCTACATAACGTTATACGTTATATCGTAATACCATATAACGTTATACGTTATATCGTAATGCTACATAACGTCATACGTTATATCGTAATGCTAGATAACGTTATACGTTATATCGTAATGCTACATAACGTTATACGTTATATCGTACTGCTACATAACGTTATACGTTGTATCGTAATGCTACATAACGTTATACGTAATATCGTAATGCTACATGACGTTGTACGTTATATCTTAATGCTACATAACGTTATACGTTATATCGTAATGCTACATAACGTTACACGTTATAACGTATTACCATATAACGTTATACGTTACATCGTAATGCTAGATAACGTTATACGTTATATCGTAATGCTGCATAACGTCATACGTTACATCGTAACACTACATAACGTTATACGTTTTATCGTAATGCTACATAACGTTATACGATACATCGTAATACTACATAACGTTATACGTTATATCGTAATGCTACATAACGTTATACGTAATATCGTAATGCTACATAACGTTGTACGTTATATCTTAGTGCTACATAACGTTGTACGTTATATCGTAATGCTACATAGCGTTATACGTTATATCGTAATGCTACATAACGTTGTACGTTATATCTTAATGCTACATAACGTTATACGTTATATCGTAATGCTACATAACGTTATACGTTATATCGTAATGCTACATAACGTTATACGTTATATCGTAATGCTACATAACGTTATACGTTATAACGTGTTACCATATCACGTTATACGTTCTATCGTAATGCTACATAACGTTATACGTTATATCGTAATGCTACATAACGTTATCCGTTATATCGTAATGCTACATAACGTTATACGTTATATCGTAATGCTACATAACGTTGTACGTTATATCTTAATGCTACATAACGTTATACGTTATATCGTAATGCTACATAACGTTATACGTTATATCGTAATGCTACATAACGTTATACGTTATATCGTAATGCTACATAACGTTATACGTTATAACGTGTTACCATATCACGTTATACGTTCTATCGTAATGCTACATAACGTTATACGATATATCGTAATGCTACATAACGTTATACGTTATATCGTAATGCTACATAACGTTATACGTTATATCGTAATGCTACATAACGTTATACGTTATATCGTAATGCTTCACAACGTTATACGTAATATCGTAATGCTACATAATGTTGTACGTTATATCTTAATGCTACATAACGTTATACGTTATATCGTAATGCTACATAACGTTATACGTTATATCGTAATGCTACATAACGTTATACGTTATATCGTAATGCTACATAACGTTATACGTTATATCGTAATGCTACATAACGTTATACGTTATATCGTAATGCTACATAACGTTATACGTTATATCGTAATGCTTCACAACGTTATACGTAATATCGTAATGCTACATAATGTTGTACGTTATATCTTAATGCTACATAACGTTATACGTTATATCGTAATGCTACATAACGTTATACGTTATATCGTAATGCTACATAACGTTATACGTTATATCGTAATGCTACATAACGTTATACGTTATATCGTAATGCTACATAACGTTATACGTTATATCGTAATACCATATAACGTTATACGTTATATCGTAATGCTACATAACGTCATACGTTATATCGTAATGCTAGATAACGTTATACGTTATATCGTAATGCTACATAACGTTATACGTTATATCGTACTGCTACATAACGTTATACGTTGTATCGTAATGCTACATAACGTTATACGTAATATCGTAATGCTACATGACGTTGTACGTTATATCTTAATGCTACATAACGTTATACGTTATATCGTAATGCTACATAACGTTACACGTTATAACGTATTACCATATAACGTTATACGTTACATCGTAATGCTAGATAACGTTATACGTTATATCGTAATGCTGCATAACGTCATACGTTACATCGTAACACTACATAACGTTATACGTTTTATCGTAATGCTACATAACGTTATACGATACATCGTAATACTACATAACGTTATACGTTATATCGTAATGCTACATAACGTTATACGTAATATCGTAATGCTACATAACGTTGTACGTTATATCTTAGTGCTACATAACGTTGTACGTTATATCGTAATGCTACATAACGTTATACGTTATATCGTAATGCTACATGACGTTATACGTTATGTCGTAATGCTGCATAACGTTATACGTTATATCGTAATGCTACATAACGTTATACCTTATATCGTAATGCTACATAACGTTATACGATATATCGTAATGCTACATAACGATATACGTTATAACGTAATACTATGACGTTGTACGTTATATCGTTATGCTACATAACGTTATACGTTACATAGTAATGCTACATATCGTTATACGTTTTATCGTAATGCTACATAACGTTATACGATACATCGTAATACTATATAACGTTATACGTTATATCGTAATGCTACATAACGTTATACGTTATAACGTGTTACCATATCACGTTATACGTTCTATCGTAATGCTACATAACGTTATACGTTATATCGTAATGCTACATAACGTTATACGTTATATCGTAATGCTACATATCGTTATACGTTATAACGTAATACTACATAACGTTATACGTTATAACGTAATGCTACATAACGTTGTACGTTATATCGTAATGCTACATAACGTTATACGTTATATCGTAATGCTACATAACGTTATAAGTTATATCGTAATGCTACATAACGTTATACGTTATATCGTAATGCTACATAACGTTATACGTTATATCGTAATGCTACATAACGTTGTACGTAATATCGTAATGCTACATAACATTGTACGTTATATCTTAATGCTACATAACGTTATACGTTATATCGTAATGCTATATAACGTTATACGTTATATCGTAATGCTACATAACGTTATACGTTATATCGTAATGCTACATAACGTTATACGTTATAACGTGTTACCATATCACGTTATACGTTCTATCGTAATGCTACATAACGTTATACGTTATATCGTAATGCTACATAACGTTATACGTTATATCGTAATGCTACATAACGTTATACGTTATATCGTAATGCTACATAACGTTATACGTTATACCGTAATGCTACATAACGTTATACGTAATATCGTAATGCTACATAACGTTGTACGTTATATCTTAATGCTACATAACGTTATACGTTATATCGTAATGCTACATAACGTTATACGTTATATCGTAATGCTACATAACGTTATACGTTATATCGTAATGCTACATAACGTTATACGTTATATCGTAATGCTACATAACGTTATACGTTATATCGTAATACCATATAACGTTATACGTTATATCGTAATGCTACATAACGTCATACGTTATATCGTAATGCTACATAACGTTATACGTTATATCGTAATGCTATATAAAGTTATACGTTATATCGTAATGCTACATAACGTTATACGTTATGTCGTAATGCTACATAACGTTATACGTTATATGGTAATGCTACATAACGTTATACGTTATATCGTAATGCTACATAACGTTGTACGTAATATCGTAATGCTACATAACGTTGTACGTTATATCTTAATGCTACATAACGTTATACGTTATATCGTAATTCTACATAACGTTATACGTTATATCGTAATGCTACATAACGTTATACGTTATATCGTAATGCTACATAACGTTATACGTTATAACGTGTTACCATATCACGTTATACGTTCTATCGTAATGCTACATAACGTTATACGTTATATCGTAATGCTACATAACGTTATACGTTATATCGTAATGCTACATAACGTTATACGTTATATCGTAATGCTACATAACGTTATACGTAATATCGTAATGCTACATAACGTTGTACGTTATATCTTAATGCTACATAACGTTATACGTTATATCGTAATGCTACATAACGTTATACGTTATATCGTAATGCTACATAAAGTTATACGTTATATCGTAATGCTACATAACGTTATACGTTATATCGTACTGCTACATAACGTTATACGTTATATCGTAATGCTACATAACGTTATACGTTATGTCGTAATGCTACATAATGTTATACGTTATATCGTAATGCTACATAACGTTATACGTAATATCGTAATGCTACATAACGTTGTACGTTATATCTTAATGCTACATAACGTTATACGTTATATCGTAATGCTACATAACGTTATACGTTATATCGTAATGCTACATAAAGTTATACGTTATATCGTAATGCTACATAACGTTATACGTTATGTCGTAATGCTACATAACGTTATACGTTATATGGTAATGCTACATAACGTTATACGTTATATCGTAATGCTACATAACGTTGTACGTAATATCGTAATGCTACATAACGTTGTACGTTATATCTTAATGCTACATAACGTTATACGTTATATCGTAATGCTACATAACGTTGTACGTAATATCGTAATGCTACATAACGTTGTACGTTATATCTTAATGCTACATAACGTTATACGTTATATCGTAATGCTACATAACGTTATACGTTATATCGTAATGCTACATAACGTTATACGTTATATCGTAATGCTACATAACGTTATACGTTATAACGTGTTACCATATCACGTTATACGTTCTATCGTAATGCTACATAACGTTATACGTTCTATCGTAATGCTACATAACGTTATACGTTATATCGTAATGCTACATACCGTTATACGTTATATCGTAATGCTACATAACGTTATACGTTATATCGTAATGCTACATAACGTTATACGTTATATCGTAATGCTACATAACGTTATACGTTATATCGTAATGCTACATAACGTTATACGTTATATCGTAATGCTACATAACGTTATACGTTATATCGTAATGCTGCATAACGTTATACGTTATATCGTAATGCTACATAACGTTATACGTTATAACGTGTTACCATATCACGTTATACGTTCTATCGTAATGCTACATAACGTTATACGTTATATCGTAATACTACATAACGTTATACGTTATATCGTAATGCTACATAACGTTATACGTTATATCGTAATGCTACATAACGTTATACGTTATGTCGTAATGCTACATAATGTTATACGTTATATCGTAATGATACATAACGTTATACGTAATATCGTAATGCTACATAACGTTGTACGTTATATCTTAATGCTACATAACGTTATACGTTATATCGTAATGCTACATAACGTTATACGTTATATCGTAATGCTACATAAAGTTATACGTTATATCGTAATGCTACATAACGTTATACGTTATGTCGTAATGCTACATAACGTTATACGTTATATGGTAATGCTACATAACGTTATACGTTATATCGTAATGCTACATAACGTTGTACGTAATATCGTAATGCTACGTAACGTTGTACGTTATATCTTAATGCTACATAACGTTATTCGTTATATCGTAATGCTACATAACGTTATACGTTATATCGTAATGCTACATAACGTTATACGTTATATCGTAATGCTACATAACGTTATACGTAATATCGTAATGCTACATAACGTTGTACGTTATATCTTAATGCTACATAACGTTATACGTTATATCGTAATGCTACATAACGTTATACGTTATAACGTAATACTACATAACGTTATACGTTATAACGTAATACTACATAACGTTATACGTTATATCATAATGCCGCATAACGTTATACGTTATATCGTAATGCTACATAACGTTATACGTTATATCGTAATGCTTCATAACGTTATACGTTATATCGTAGTGCTACATAACGTTATAAGTTATAACGTGTTACCATATCACGTTATACGTTATATCGTAATGCTACATAACGTTATACCTTATATCGTAATGCTACATAACGTTATACGATATATCGTAATGCTACATAACGATATACGTTATAACGTAATACTATGACGTTGTACGTTATATCGTTATGCTACATAACGTTATACGTTATATCGTAATGCTACATAACGTTATACGTTATATCGTAATGCTACATAACGTTATACGTAATATCGTAATGCTACATAACGTTGTACGTTATATCTTAATGCTACATAACGTTATACGTTATATCGTAATGCTACATAACGTTATACGTTATAACGTAATACTACATAACGTTATACGTTATAACGTAATACTACATAACGTTATACGTTATATCATAATGCCACATAACGTTATACGTTATATCGTAATGCTACATAACGTTATACGTTATATCGTAATGCTTCATAACGTTATACGTTATATCGTAGTGCTACATAACGTTATAAGTTATAACGTGTTACCATATCACGTTATACGTTATATCGTAATGCTACATATCGTTATACGTTATAACGTAATACTACATAACGTTATACGTTATAACGTAAAGCTAGATAACGTTATAGGTTATATCGTAATGCTACATAACGTCATACGTTATATCGTACTGCTAGATAACGTTATACGTTATATCGTAATGCTACATAACGTTATACGTAATATCGTAATGCTACATAACGTTGTACGTTATATCTTAATGCTACATAACGTTATACGTTATATCGTAATGCTACATAACGTTATACGTTATATCGTAATGCTACATAAAGTTATACGTTATATCGTAATGCTACATAACGTTATACGTTATATCGTAATGCTACATAAAGTTATACGTTATATCGTAATGCTACATAACGTTATACGTTATGTCGTAATGCTACATAACGTTATACGTTATATGGTAATTCTACATAACGTTATACGTTATATCGTAATGCTACATAACGTTATACGTTATATCGTAATGCTACATAACGTTATACGTTATATCGTAATGCTACATAACGTTATACGTTATATCGCAATACTACATAACGTTATACGTTATATCGTAATGCTACATAACGTTATACGTTATATCATAATGCTACATAACGATATAAGTTAAATCGTAATGCTACATAACGGTATACGTTATATCGTAATGCTACATAACGTTATACGTTATGTCGTAATGCTACATAACGTTATACGTTATATCATAATGCTACATAACGATATAAGTTAAA
This sequence comes from Bombus lapidarius, assembly GCA_936014575.1. Taxonomy (NCBI): domain Eukaryota; kingdom Metazoa; phylum Arthropoda; class Insecta; order Hymenoptera; family Apidae; genus Bombus; species Bombus lapidarius. Next base: position 58,737 of record CAKXZU010000187.1, read on the forward strand.
TCGTAATGCTACATATCGTTATACGTTATATCGTAATGCTACATAACGTTATACGTTATATCGTAATGCTACATAACGTTATACGTTATGTCGTAATGCTACATAACGTTATACGTTATATCGTAATGCTACATAACGTTATACGTTATATCGTAATGCTACATAACGTTATACGTTATATCGTAATGCTACATAACGTTATACGTTATATCGTAATGCTACATAACGTTATACGTAATATCGTAATGCTACATAACGTTGTACGTTATATCTTAATGCTACATAACGTTATACGTTATATCGTAATGCTACATAACGTTATACGTTATAACGTAATACTACATAACGTTATACGTTATAACGTAATACTACATAACGTTATACGTTATATCATAATGCCACATAACGTTATACGTTATATCGTAATGCTACATAACGTTATACGTTATATCGTAATGCTTCATAACGTTATACGTTATATCGTAGTGCTACATAACGTTATAAGTTATAACGTGTTACCATATCACGTTATACGTTATATCGTAATGCTACATATCGTTATACGTTATAACGTAATACTACATAACGTTATACGTTATAACGTAAAGCTAGATAACGTTATAGGTTATATCGTAATGCTACATAACGTCATACGTTATATCGTACTGCTAGATAACGTTATACGTTATATCGTAATGCTACATAACGTTATACGTAATATCGTAATGCTACATAACGTTGTACGTTATATCTTAATGCTACATAACGTTATACGTTATATCGTAATGCTACATAACGTTATACGTTATATCGTAATGCTACATAAAGTTATACGTTATATCGTAATGCTACATAACGTTATACGTTATATCGTAATGCTACATAAAGTTATACGTTATATCGTAATGCTACATAACGTTATACGTTATGTCGTAATGCTACATAACGTTATACGTTATATGGTAATTCTACATAACGTTATACGTTATATCGTAATGCTACATAACGTTATACGTTATATCGTAATGCTACATAACGTTATACGTTATATCGTAATGCTACATAACGTTATACGTTATATCGCAATACTACATAACGTTATACGTTATATCGTAATGCTACATAACGTTATACGTTATATCATAATGCTACATAACGATATAAGTTAAATCGTAATGCTACATAACGGTATACGTTATATCGTAATGCTACATAACGTTATACGTTATGTCGTAATGCTACATAACGTTATACGTTATATCATAATGCTACATAACGATATAAGTTAAATCGTAATGCTACATAACGGTATACGTTATATCGTAATGCTACATAACGTTATACGTTATGTCGTAATGCTACATAACGTTATACGTTATATCGTAATGCTACATATCGTTATACGTTATATCGTAATGCTACATAACGTTATACGTTATATCGCAATACTACATAACGTTATACGTTATATCGTAATGCTACATAACGTTATACGTTATAACGTAATGCTACATAACGTTATACGTTATAACGTAATACTATATAACGTTGTACATTATATCATTATGCTACATAACGTAATACGTTATATCGTAATGCTACATAACGTTATACGTTATATCGTAATGCTACATAACGTTATACGTTATATCGTAATGCTACATAACGTAATACGTTATATCGTAATGCGACATAACGTTATACGTAATATCGTAATGCTACATAACGTTATACGTTATATCTTAATGCTACATAACGTTATACGTTATAACGTAATACTATATAACGTTATACGTTATATCGTAATGCTACATAACGTTATACGTTATAACGTATTACCATATAACGTTATACGTTATATCGTAATGCTACATAACGTTATACGTTATATCGTAATGCTACATAACGTTATACGTTATATCATAATGCTACATAACGATATAAGTTAAATCGTAATGCTACATAACGGTATACGTTATATCGTAATGCTACATAACGTTATACGTTATGTCGTAATGCTACATAACGTTATACGTTATATCGTAATGCTACATAACGTTATACGTTATGTCGTAATGCTACATAACGTTATACGTTATATCGTAATGCTACATATCGTTATACGTTATATCGTAATGCTACATAACGTTATACGTTATATCGCAATACTACATAACGTTATACGTTATATCGTAATGCTACATAACGTTATACGTTATAACGTAATACTATATAACGTTGTACATTATATCATTATGCTACATAACGTAATACGTTATATCGTAATGCTACATAACGTTATACGTTATATCGTAATGCTACATATCGTTATACGTTATATCGTAATGCTACATAACGTTATACGTTATATCGCAATACTACATAACGTTATACGTTATATCGTAATGCTACATAACGTTATACGTTACAACGTAATACTATATAACGTTGTACATTATATCATTATGCTACATAACGTAATACGTTATATCGTAATGCGACATAACGTTATACGTTATATCGTAATGCTACATATCGTTATACGCTATATCGTAATGCTACATAACGTTATACGTAATATCGTAATGCTACATAACGTTGTACGTTATATCGTAATGCTACATAACGTTATACGTTTTATCGTAATGCTACATAACGTTATACGATACATCGTAATACTATATAACGTTATGCGTTATATCGTAATGCTACATAACGTTATACGTTATATCGTAATGCTACATAACGTTATACGTTATATCGTAATGCTACATAACGTTATACGTTATGTCGTAATGCTACATAACGTTATACGTTATATCGTACTGCTACATAACGTTATACGTTATATCGTAATGCTACATAACGTTATACGTTTTATCGTAATGCTACATAATGTTATACGTTATATCGTAATACTACATAACGTTATACGTAATATCGTAATGCTACATATCGTTATACGTTATATCGTAATGCTACATAACGTTATACGTTATATCGCAATACTACATAACGTTATACGTTATATCGTAATGCTACATTACGTTATACGTTATAACGTAATACCATATAACGTTGTACATTATATCATTATGCTACATAACGTAATACGTTATATCGTAATGCGACATAACGTTATACGTTATATCGTAATGCTACATAACGTTATACGTTATATCGTAATGCTACATAACGTTATACGTTTTATCGTAATGCTACATAACGTTATACGATACATCGTAATACTATATAACGTTATGCGTTATATCGTAATGCTACATAACGTTATACGTTATATCGTAATGCCACATAACCTTATACGTTATATCGTAATGCTACATAACGTTATACGTTATATCGTAATGCTACATAACGTTATACGTTATATCGTAATGCTACATAACGTTATACGTAATATCGTAATGCTAGATAACGTTGTACGTTATATCGTAATGCTACATAACGTTATACGTTATATCGTAATGCTACATAACGTTATACGTAATATCGTAATGCTACATAACGTTGTACGTTATATCTTAATGCTACATAACGTTATTCGTTATATCGTAATGCTACATAACGTTATACGTTATATCGTAATGCTACATAACGTTATACGTTATATCGTAATGCTACATAACGTTATACGTTATATCGTAATGCTACATAACGTTATACGTTATATCGTAATACCATATAACGTTATACGTTATATCGTAATGCTACATAACGTCATACGTTATATAGTACTGCTAGATAACGTTATACGTTATATCGTAATGCTACATAACGTTATACGTTATATCGTACTGCTACATAACGTTATACGTTATATCGTAATGCGACATAACGTTATACGTTATATCGTAATGCTACATAACGTTATACGTTATATCGTAATGCTACATAACGTTATACGTTATATCGTAATGCTACATAACGTTATACGTAATATCGTAATGCTACATAACGTTATACGTTATATCGTAATGCTACATAACGTTATACGTTATATCGTACTGCTACATAACGTTATACGTTATATCGTAATGCTACATAACGTTATACGTTATATCGTAATGCTACATAATGTTATACGTTATATCGTAATACTACATAACGTTATACGTAATATCGTAATGCTACATATCGTTATTCGTTATATCGTAATGCTACATAACGTTATACGTTATATCGCAATACTACATAACGTTATACGTTATATCGTAATGCTACATAACGTTATACGTTTTATCGTAATGCTACATAATGTTATACGTTATATCGTAATACTACATAACGTTATACGTAATATCGTAATGCTACATATCGTTATACGTTATATCGTAATGCTACATAACGTTATACGTTATATCGCAATACTACATAACGTTATACGTTATATCGTAATGCTACATTACGTTATACGTTATAACGTAATACCATATAACGTTGTACATTATATCATTATGCTACATAACGTAATACGTTATATCGTAATGCGACATAACGTTATACGTTATATCGTAATGCTACATAACGTTATACGTTATATCGTAATGCTACATAACGTTATACGTTTTATCGTAATGCTACATAACGTTATACGATACATCGTAATACTATATAACGTTATGCGTTATATCGTAATGCTACATAACGTTATACGTTATATCGTAATGCCACATAACCTTATACGTTATATCGTAATGCTACATAACGTTATACGTTATATCGTAATGCTACATAACGTTATACGTTATATCGTAATGCTACATAACGTTATACGTAATATCGTAATGCTACATAACGTTGTACGTTATATCGTAATGCTACATAACGTTATACGTTATATCGTAATGCTACATAACGTTATACGTAATATCGTAATGCTACATAACGTTGTACGTTATATCTTAATGCTACATAACGTTATTCGTTATATCGTAATGCTACATAACGTTATACGTTATATCGTAATGCTACATAACGTTATACGTTATATCGTAATGCTACATAACGTTATACGTTATATCGTAATGCTACATAACGTTATACGTTATATCGTAATACCATATAACGTTATACGTTATATCGTAATGCTACATAACGTCATACGTTATATAGTACTGCTAGATAACGTTATACGTTATATCGTAATGCTACATAACGTTATACGTTATATCGTACTGCTACATAACGTTATACGTTATATCGTAATGCGACATAACGTTATACGTTATATCGTAATGCTACATAACGTTATACGTTATATCGTAATGCTACATAACGTTATACGTTATATCGTAATGCTACATAACGTTATACGTAATATCGTAATGCTACATAACGTTATACGTTATATCGTAATGCTACATAACGTTATACGTTATATCGTACTGCTACATAACGTTATACGTTATATCGTAATGCTACATAACGTTATACGTTATATCGTAATGCTACATAATGTTATACGTTATATCGTAATACTACATAACGTTATACGTAATATCGTAATGCTACATATCGTTATTCGTTATATCGTAATGCTACATAACGTTATACGTTATATCGCAATACTACATAACGTTATACGTTATATCGTAATGCGACATAACGTTATACGTTATATCGTAATGCTACATAACGTTATACGTTATATCGTAATGCTACATAACGTTATACGTTATATCGTAATGCTACATAACGTTATACGTAATATCGTAATGCTACATAACGTTATACGTTATATCTTAATGCTACATAACGTTATACGTTATAACGTAATACTATATAACGTTATACGTTATATCGTAATGCTACATAACGTTATACGTTATAACGTATTACCATATAACGTTATACGTTATATCGTAATGCTACATAACGTTATACGTTATATCGTAATGCTACATAACGTTATCCGTTATATCATAATGCTACATAACGATATAAGTTAAATCGTAATGCTACATAACGGTATACGTTATATCGTAATGCTACATAACGTTATACGTTATATCGTAATGCTACATATCGTTATACGTTATATCGTAATGCTACATAACGTTATACGTTATATCGCAATACTACATAACGTTATACGTTATATCGTAATGCTACATAACGTTATACGTTATAACGTAATACTATATAACGTTGTACATTATATCATTATGCTACATAACGTAATACGTTATATCGTAATGCTACATAACGTTATACGTTATATCGTAATGCTACATATCGTTATACGTTATATCGTAATGCTACATAACGTTATACGTTATATCGCAATACTACATAACGTTATACGTTATATCGTAATGCTACATAACGTTATACGTTATAACGTAATACTATATAACGTTGTACATTATATCATTATGCTACATAACGTAATACGTTATATCGTAATGCGACATAACGTTATACGTTATATCGTAATGCTACATATCGTTATACGCTATATCGTAATGCTACATAACGTTATACGTAATATCGTAATGCTACATAACGTTGTACGTTATATCGTACTGCTACATAACGTTATACGTTATATCGTAATGCTACATAACGTTATACGTTATGTCGTAATGCTACATAATGTTATACGTTATATCGTAATGCTACATAACGTTATACGTAATATCGTAATGCTACATAACGTTGTACGTTATATCTTAATGCTACATAACGTTATACGTTATATCGTAATGCTACATAACGTTATACGTTATATCGTAATGCTACATAAAGTTATACGTTATATCGTAATGCTACATAACGTTATACGTTATGTCGTAATGCTACATAACGTTATACGTTATATGGTAATGCTACATAACGTTATACGTTATATCGTAATGCTACATAACGTTGTACGTAATATCGTAATGCTACATAACGTTGTACGTTATATCTTAATGCTACATAACGTTATACGTTATATCGTAATGCTACATAACGTTGTACGTAATATCGTAATGCTACATAACGTTGTACGTTATATCTTAATGCTACATAACGTTATACGTTATATCGTAATGCTACATAACGTTATACGTTATATCGTAATGCTACATAACGTTATACGTTATATCGTAATGCTACATAACGTTATACGTTATAACGTGTTACCATATCACGTTATACGTTCTATCGTAATGCTACATAACGTTATACGTTATATCGTAATGCTACATAACGTTATACGTTATATCGTAATGCTACATAACGTTATACGTTATATCGTAATGCTACATAACGTTATACGTTATAACGTGTTACCATATCACGTTATACGTTCTATCGTAATGCTACATAACGTTATACGTTATATCGTAATGCTACATAACGTTATACGTTATATCGTAATGCTACATAACGTTATACGTTATATCGTAATGCTACATAACGTTATACGTTATATCGTAATGCTACACAACGTTATACGTAATATCGTAATGCTACATAATGTTGTACGTTATATCTTAATGCTACATAACGTTATACGTTATATCGTAATGCTACATAACGTTATACGTTATGTCGTAATGCTACATAATGTTATACGTTATATCGTAATGCTACATAACGTTATACGTTATGTCGTAATGCTACATAATGTTATACGTTATATCGTAATGCTACATAACGTTATACGTAATATCGTAATGCTACATAACGTTGTACGTTATATCTTAATGCTACATAACGTTATACGTTATATCGTAATGCTACATAACGTTATACGTTATATCGTAATGCTACATAAAGTTATACGTTATATCGTAATGCTACATAACGTTATACGTTATGTCGTAATGCTACATAACGTTATACGTTATATCGTAATGCTACATAACGTTATACGTTATAACGTGTTACCATATCACGTTATACGTTCTATCGTAATGCTACATAACGTTATACGTTATATCGTAATGCTACATAACGTTATACGTTATATCGTAATGCTACATAACGTTATACGTTATATCGTAATGCTACATAACGTTATACGTTATATCGTAATGCTACACAACGTTATACGTAATATCGTAATGCTACATAATGTTGTACGTTATATCTTAATGCTACATAACGTTATACGTTATATCGTAATGCTACATAACGTTATACGTTATGTCGTAATGCTACATAATGTTATACGTTATATCGTAATGCTACATAACGTTATACGTTATGTCGTAATGCTACATAATGGTATACGTTATATCGTAATGCTACATAACGTTATACGTAATATCGTAATGCTACATAACGTTGTACGTTATATCTTAATGCTACATAACGTTATACGTTATATCGTAATGCTACATAACGTTATACGTTATATCGTAATGCTACATAAAGTTATACGTTATATCGTAATGCTACATAACGTTATACGTTATGTCGTAATGCTACATAACGTTATACGTTATATGGTAATGCTACATAACGTTATACGCTATATCGTAATGCTACATAACGTTGTACGTAATATCGTAATGCTACGTAACGTTGTACGTTATATCTTAATGCTACATAACATTATACGTTATATCGTAATGCTACATAACGTTATACGTTATATCGTAATGCGACATAACGTTATACGTTATATCGTAATGCTACATAACGTTATACGTTATATCGTAATGCTACATAACGTTATACGTTATATCGTAATGCTACATAACGTTATACGTAATATCGTAATGCTACATAACGTTATACGTTATATCGTAATGCTACATAACGTTATACGTTATATCGTACTGCTACATAACGTTATACGTTATATCGTAATGCTACATAACGTTATACGTTATATCGTAATGCTACATAATGTTATACGTTATATCGTAATACTACATAACGTTATACGTAATATCGTAATGCTACATATCGTTATACGTTATATCGTAATGCTACATAACGTTATACGTTATATCGCAATACTACATAACGTTATACGTTATATCGTAATGCGACATAACGTTATACGTTATATCGTAATGCTACATAACGTTATACGATATATCGTAATGCTACATAACGTTATACGTTATAACGTGTTACCATATCACGTTATACGTTATATCGTAATGCTACATAACGTTATACGTTATATCGTAATGCTACATAACGTTATCCGTTATATCATAATGCTACATAACGATATAAGTTAAATCGTAATGCTACATAACGGTATACGTTATATCGTAATGCTACATAACGTTATACGTTATATCGTAATGCTACATATCGTTATACGTTATATCGTAATGCTACATAACGTTATACGTTATATCGCAATACTACATAACGTTATACGTTATATCGTAATGCTACATAACGTTATACGTTATAACGTAATACTATATAACGTTGTACATTATATCATTATGCTACATAACGTAATACGTTATATCGTAATGCTGCATAACGTTATACGTTATATCGTAATGCTACATATCGTTATACGTTATATCGTAATGCTACATAACGTTATACGTAATATCGCAATACTACATAACGTTATACGTTATATCGTAATGCTACATAACGTTATACGTTATAACGTAATACTATATAACGTTGTACATTATATCATTATGCTACATAACGTAATACGTTATATCGTAATGCGACATAACGTTATACGTTATATCGTAATGCTACATATCGTTATACGCTATATCGTAATGCTACATAACGTTATACGTAATATCGTAATGCTACATAACGTTGTACGTTATATCGTACTGCTACATAACGTTATACGTTATATCGTAATGCTACATAACGTTATGCGTTATGTCGTAATGCTACATAATGTTATACGTTATATCGTAATGCTACATAACGTTATACGTAATATCGTAATGCTACATAACGTTGTACGTTATATCTTAATGCTACATAACGTTATACGTTATATCGTAATGCTACATAACGTTATACGTTATATCGTAATGCTACATAAAGTTATACGTTATATCGTAATGCTACATAACGTTATACGTTATGTCGTAATGCTACATAACGTTATACGTTATATGGTAATGCTACATAACGTTATACGTTATATCGTAATGCTACATAACGTTGTACGTAATATCGTAATGCTACATAACGTTGTACGTTATATCTTAATGCTACATAACGTTATACGTTATATCGTAATGCTACATAACGTTGTACGTAATATCGTAATGCTACATAACGTTGTACGTTATATCTTAATGCTACATAACGTTATACGTTATATCGTAATGCTACATAACGTTATACGTTATATCGTAATGCTACATAACGTTATACGTTATATCGTAATGCTACATAACGTTATACGTTATAACGTGTTACCATATCACGTTATACGTTCTATCGTAATGCTACATAACGTTATACGTTATATCGTAATGCTACATAACGTTATACGTTATATCGTAATGCTACATAACGTTATACGTTATATCGTAATGCTACATAACGTTATACGTTATAACGTGTTACCATATCACGTTATACGTTCTATCGTAATGCTACATAACGTTATACGTTATATCGTAATGCTACATAACGTTATACGTTATATCGTAATGCTACATAACGTTATACGTTATATCGTAATGCTACATAACGTTATACGTTATATCGTAATGCTACACAACGTTATACGTAATATCGTAATGCTACATAATGTTGTACGTTATATCTTAATGCTACATAACGTTATACGTTATATCGTAATGCTACATAACGTTATACGTTATGTCGTAATGCTACATAATGTTATACGTTATATCGTAATGCTACATAACGTTATACGTTATGTCGTAATGCTACATAATGTTATACGTTATATCGTAATGCTACATAACGTTATACGTAATATCGTAATGCTACATAACGTTGTACGTTATATCTTAATGCTACATAACGTTATACGTTATATCGTAATGCTACATAACGTTATACGTTATATCGTAATGCTACATAAAGTTATACGTTATATCGTAATGCTACATAACGTTATACGTTATGTCGTAATGCTACATAACGTTATACGTTATATGGTAATGCTACATAACGTTATACGTTATATCGTAATGCTACATAACGTTGTACGTAATATCGTAATGCTACGTAACGTTGTACGTTATATCTTAATGCTACATAACATTATACGTTATATCGTAATGCTACATAACGTTATACGTTATATCGTAATGCGACATAACGTTATACGTTATATCGTAATGCTACATAACGTTATACGTTATATCGTAATGCTACATAACGTTATACGTTATATCGTAATGCTACATAACGTTATACGTAATATCGTAATGCTACATAACGTTATACGTTATATCGTAATGCTACATAACGTTATACGTTATATCGTACTGCTACATAACGTTATACGTTATATCGTAATGCTACATAACGTTATACGTTATATCGTAATGCTACATAATGTTATACGTTATATCGTAATACTACATAACGTTATACGTAATATCGTAATGCTACATATCGTTATTCGTTATATCGTAATGCTACATAACGTTATACGTTATATCGCAATACTACATAACGTTATACGTTATATCGTAATGCGACATAACGTTATACGTTATATCGTAATGCTACATAACGTTATACGTTATATCGTAATGCTACATAACGTTATACGTTATATCGTAATGCTACATAACGTTATACGTAATATCGTAATGCTACATAACGTTATACGTTATATCTTAATGCTACATAACGTTATACGTTATAACGTAATACTATATAACGTTATACGTTATATCGTAATGCTACATAACGTTATACGTTATAACGTATTACCATATAACGTTATACGTTATATCGTAATGCTACATAACGTTATACGTTATATCGTAATGCTACATAACGTTATCCGTTATATCATAATGCTACATAACGATATAAGTTAAATCGTAATGCTACATAACGGTATACGTTATATCGTAATGCTACATAACGTTATACGTTATATCGTAATGCTACATAACGTTATACGTTATATCGTAATGCTACATAACGTTATACGTTATATCGTAATGCTACATAACGTTATACGTTATATCGTAATGCTACATAACGTTATACGTAATATCGTAATGCTACATAACGTTATACGTTATATCGTAATGCTACATAACGTTATACGTTATATCGTAATGCTACATAACGTTATACGTTATATCGTAATGCTACATAACGTTATACGTAATATCGTAATGCTACATAACGTTGTACGTTATATCTTAATGCTACATAACGTTATTCGTTATATCGTAATGCTACATAACGTTATACGTTATATCGTAATGCTACATAACGTTATACGTTATATCGTAATGCTACATAACGTTATACGTTATATCGTAATGCTACATAACGTTATACGTTATATCGTAATACCATATAACGTTATACGTTATATCGTAATGCTACATAACGTCATACGTTATATCGTACTGCTAGATAACGTTATACGTTATATCGTAATGCTACATAACGTTATACGTTATATCGTACTGCTACATAACGTTATACGTTATATCGTAATGCTACATAACGTTATACGTTATATCGTAATGCTACATAATGTTATACGTTATATCGTAATACTACATAACGTTATACGTAATATCGTAATGCTACATATCGTTATACGTTATATCGTAATGCTACATAACGTTATACGTTATATCGCAATACTACATAACGTTATACGTTATATCGTAATGCTACATTACGTTATACGTTATAACGTAATACTATATAACGTTGTACATTATATCATTATGCTACATAACGTAATACGTTATATCGTAATGCGACATAACGTTATACGTTATATCGTAATGCTACATAACGTTATACGTTATATCGTAATGCTACATAACGTTATACGTTTTATCGTAATGCTACATAACGTTATACGATACATCGTAATACTATATAACGTTATGCGTTATATCGTAATGCTACATAACGTTATACGTTATATCGTAATGCCACATAACCTTATACGTTATATCGTAATGCTACATAACGTTATACGTTATATCGTAATGCTACATAACGTTATACGTTATGTCGTAATGCTACATAACGTTATACGTTATATCGTAATGCTACATAACGTTATACGTAATATCGTAATGCTACATAACGTTGTACGTTATATCTTAATGCTACATAACGTTATTCGTTATATCGTAATGCTACATAACGTTATACGTTATATCGTAATGCTACATAACGTTATACGTTATATCGTAATGCTACATAACGTTATACGTTATATCGTAATGCTACATAACGTTATACGTTATATCGTAATACCATATAACGTTATACGTTATATCGTAATGCTACATAACGTCATACGTTATATCGTACTGCTAGATAACGTTATACGTTATATCGTAATGCTACATAACGTTATACGTTATATCGTACTGCTACATAACGTTATACGTTATATCGTAATGCTACATAACGTTATACGTTATATCGTAATGCTACATAATGTTATACGTTATATCGTAATACTACATAACGTTATACGTAATATCGTAATGCTACATATCGTTATACGTTATATCGTAATGCTACATAACGTTATACGTTATATCGCAATACTACATAACGTTATACGTTATATCGTAATGCTACATAACGTTATACGTTATAACGTAATACTATATAACGTTGTACATTATATCATTATGCTACATAACGTAATACGTTATATCGTAATGCGACATAACGTTATACGTTATATCGTAATGCTACATAACGTTATACGTTATATCGTAATGCTACATAACGTTATACGTTATATCGTAATGCTACATAACGTTATACGTAATATCGTAATGCTACATAACGTTATACGTTATATCTTAATGCTACATAACGTTATACGTTATAACGTAATACTATATAACGTTATACGTTATATCGTAATGCTACATAACGTTGTACGTTATAACGTATTACCATATAACGTTATACGTTATATCGTAATGCTACATAACGTTATACGTTATATCGTAATGCTACATAACGTTATACGTTATATCATAATGCTACATAACGATATAAGTTAAATCGTAATGCTGCATAACGGTATACGTTATATCGTAATGCTACATAACGTTATACGTTATATCGTAATGCTACATATCGTTATACGTTATATCGTAATACTACATAACGTTATACGTTATATCGCAATACTACATAACGTTATACGTTATATCGTAATGCTACATAACGTTATACGTTATAACGTAATACTATATAACGTTGTACATTATATCATTATGCTACATAACGTAATACGTTATATCGTAATGCTACATAACGTTATACGTTATATCGTAATGCTACATATCGTTATACGTTATATCGTAATGCTACATAACGTTATACGTTATATCGCAATACTACATAACGTTATACGCTATATCGTAATGCTACATAACGTTATACGTAATATCGTAATGCTACATAACGTTGTACGTTATATCTTAATGCTACATAACGTTATACGTTATATCGTAATGCTACATAACGTTATACGTTATATCGTAATGCTACATAACGTTATACGTTATATCGTAATGCTACATAACGTTATACGTTTTATCGTAATGCTACATAACGTTATACGATACATCGTAATACTATATAACGTTATGCGTTATATCGTAATGCTACATAACGTTATACGTTATATCGTAATGCCACATAACGTTATACGTTTAATCGTAATGCTACATAACGTTATACGTTATATCGTAATGCTACATAACGTTATACGTTATGTCGTAATGCTACATAACGTTATACGTTATATCGTAATGCTACATAACGTTATACGTTATATCGTAATGCTACATAACGTTATACGTTATATCGTAATGCTACATAACGTTATACGTTATATCGTAATGCTACATAACGTTATACGTAATATCGTAATGCTACATAACGTTGTACGTTATATCTTAATGCTACATAACGTTATACGTTATATCGTAATGCTACATAACGTTATACGTTATATCGTAATGCTACATAACGTTATACGTTATATCGTAATGCTACATAACGTTATACGTTATATCGTAATGCTACATAACGTTATACGTTATATCGTAATGCTACATAACGTTATACTTTATATCGTAATGCTACATAACGTTATATGTTATATCGTAATACCATATAACGTTATACGTTATATCGTAATGCTACATAACGTCATATGTTATATCGTACTGCTAGATAACGTTATACGTTATATCGTAATGCTACATAACGTTATACGTTATATCGTACTGCTACATAACGTTATACGTTATATCGTAATGCTACATAACGTTATACGTTATATCGTAATGCTACATAATGTTATACGTTATATCGTAATGCTACATAACTTTATACGTTATGTCGTGATGCTACATAACGTTATACGTTATATCGTAATGCTACATAACGTTATACGTTATATCGTAATGCTACATAACGTTATACGTTATATCGTAATGCTACATAACGTTATACGTTATATCGCAATACTACATAACGTTATACGTTACATCGTAATGCTACATATCGTTATACGGTTTATCGTAATGCTACATAACGTTATACGATACATCGTAATACTATATAACGTTATACGTTATATCGTAATGCTACATAACGTTATACGTTATAACGTAATACTATATAACGTTGTACATTATATCATTATGCTACATAACGTAATACGTTATATCGTAATGCGACATAACGTTATACGTTATATCGTAATGCTACATAACGTTATACGTTATATCGTAATGCTACATAACGTTATACGTTATATCGCAATACTACATAACGTTATACGTTATATCGTAATGCTACATAACGTTATACGTTATAACGTAATACTATATAACGTTGTACATTATATCATTATGCTACATAACGTAATACGTTATATCGTAATGCGACATAACGTTATACGTTATATCGTAATGCTACATAACGTTATACGATATATCGTAAGGCTACATAACGTTATACGTTATATCGTAATGCTACATAACGTTATACGTTATATCGTAATGCTACATAACGTTGTACGTTATATCGTAATGCTACATAACGTTATATGTTATATCGTTATGCTACATAACGTTATACGTTACATCGTAATGCTACATATCGTTAAACGTTTTATCGTAATGCTACATAACGTTATACGTTATATCGTAATGCTACATAACGTTATACGTTATATCGTAATGCTACATAACGTTATACGTTATATCGTAATACCATATAACGTTATACGTTATATCGTAATGCTACATAACGTTATACTTTATATCGTAATGCGACATAACGTTATACGTTATATCGTAATGCTACATAACGTTATACGTTATATCGTAATGCTACATAATGTTATACGTTATTTCGTAATGCTACATAACGTTATACGTAATATCGTAATGCTACATAGCGTTGTACGTTATATCTTAATGCTACATAACGTTATACGTTATATCGTTATGCTACATAACGTTATACGTTATATCGTAATGCTACATAAAGTTATACGTTATATCGTAATGCTACATAACGTTATACGTTATGTCGTAATGCTACATAACGTTATACGTTATATCGTAATGCTACATAACGTTATACGTTATATCGTAATGCTACATAACGTTATACGTTATATCGTAATGCTACATAACGTTATACGTTATATCGTAATGCTACATAACGTTATACGTTATATCGCAATACTACATAACGTTATACGTTACATCGTAATGCTACATATCGTTATACGGTTTATCGTAATGCTACATAACGTTATACGATACATCGTAATACTATATAACGTTATACGTTATATCGTAATGCTACATAACGTTATACGTTATAACGTAATACTATATAACGTTGTACATTATATCATTATGCTACATAACGTAATACGTTATATCGTAATGCTACATATCGTTATACGTTATATCGTAATGCTACATATCGTTATACGTTATATCGTAATGCTACATAACGTTATACGTTATATCGCAATACTACATAACGTTATACGTTATATCGTAATGCTACATAACGTTATACGTTATAACGTAATACTATATAACGTTGTACATTATATCATTATGCTACATAACGTAATACGTTATATCGTAATGCGACATAACGTTATACGTTATATCGTAATGCTACATATCGTTATACGCTATATCGTAATGCTACATAACGTTATACGTAATATCGTAATGCTACATAACGTTGTACGTTATATCTTAATGCTACATAACGTTATACGTTATATCGTAATGCTACATAACGTTATACGTTATATCGTAATGCTACATAACGTTATACGTTATATCGTAATGCTACATAACGTTATACGTTTTATCGTAATGCTACATAACGTTATACGATACATCGTAATACTATATAACGTTATGCGTTATATCGTAATGCTACATAACGTTATACGTTATATCGTAATGCCACATAACGTTATACGTTATATCGTAATGCTACATAACGTTATACGTTATATCGTAATGCTACATAACGTTATACGTTATGTCGTAACGCTACATAACGTTATACGTTATATCGTAATGCTACATAACGTTATACGTTATATCGTAATGCTACATAACGTTATACGTTATATCGTAATGCTACATAACGTTATACGTTATATCGTAATGCTACATAACGTTATACGTAATATCGTAATGCTACATAACGTTGTACGTTATATCTTAATGCTACATAACGTTATACGTTATATCGTAATGCTACATAACGTTATACGTTATATCGTAATGCTACATAACGTTATACGTTATATCGTAATGCTACATAACGTTATACGTTATATCGTAATGCTACATAACGTTATACGTTATATCGTAATACCATATAACGTTATACGTTATATCGTAATGCTACATAACGTCATATGTTATATCGTACTGCTAGATAACGTTATACGTTATATCGTAATGCTACATAACGTTATACGTTATATCGTACTGCTACATAACGTTATACGTTATATCGTAATGCTACATAACGTTATACGTTATATCGTAATGCCACATAACGTTATACGTTATATCGTAATGCTACATAACGTTATACGTTATATCGTAATGCTACATAACGTTATACGTTATATCGTAATGCTACATATCGTTATACGCTATATCGTAATGCTACATAACGTTATACGTAATATCGTAATGCTACATAACGTTATACGTTATATCGTAATGCTACATAACGTTATACGTTATATCGTAATGCTACATAACGTTATACGTAATATCGTAATGCTACATAACGTTGTACGTTATATCTTAATGCTACATAACGTTATACGTTATATCGTAATGCTACATATCGTTATACGTTATAACGTAATACTACATAACGTTATACGTTATAACGTAATGCTACATAACGTTATACGTTATATCGTAATTCTACATAACGTTATACGTTATATCGTAATGCTACATAACGTTATAAGTTATATCGTAATGCTACATAACGTTATACGTTATATCGTAATGCTACATAACGTTATACGTTATATCGTAATGCTACATAACGTTGTACGTAATATCGTAATGCTACATAACGTTGGACGTTATATCTTAATGCTACATAACGTTATACGTTATATCGTAATGCTACATAACGTTATACGTTATATCGTAATGCTACATAACGTTATACGTTATATCGTAATGCTACATAACGTTATACGTTATATCGTAATGCTACATAACGTTATACGTAATATCGTAATGCTACATAACGTTGTACGTTATATCTTAATGCTACATATCGTTATACGTTATAACGTAATACTACATAACGTTATACGTTATAACGAAATACTACATAACGTTATACGTTATATCGTAATGCTACATAACGTTATACGTTATATCGCAATGCTACATAACGTTATACGTTATATCGTAATGCTACATAACGTTTTACGTAATATCGTAATGCTACATAACGTTGTACGTTATATCTTAATGCTACATAACGTTATACGTTATATCGTAATGCTACATAACGTTATACGTTATATCGTAATGCTACATAACGTTATACGATATATCGTAATGCTACATAACGTTATACGTTATAACGTGTTACCATATCACGTTATACGTTCTATCGTAATGCTACATAACGTTATACGTTATATCGTAATGCTACATAACGTTATACGTTATATCGTAATGCTTCATAACGTTATACGTTATATCGTAATGCTACATAACGTTATACGTTATATCGTAATGCTACATAACGTTATACGTAATATCGTAATGCTACATAACGTTGTACGTTACATCTTAATGCTACATAACGTTATACGTTATATCGTAATGCTACATATCGTTATACGTTATAACGTAATACTACATAACGTTATACGTTATAACGTAATGCTACATAACGTTATACGTTATATCGTAATTCTACATAACGTTATACGTTATATCGTAATGCTACATAACGTTATAAGTTATATCGTAATGCTACATAACGTTATACGTTATATCGTAATGCTACATAACGTTATACGTTATATCGTAATGCTACATAACGTTGTACGTAATATCGTAATGCTACATAACGTTGTACGTTATATCTTAATGCTAAATAACGTTATACGTTATATCGTAATGCTACATAACGTTATACGTTATATCGTAATGCTACATAACGTTATACGTTATATCGTAATGCTACATAACGTTATAGGTTATATCGTAATGCTACATAACGTTATACGTAATATCGTAATGCTACATAACGTTGTACGTTATATCTTAATGCTACATATCGTTATACGTTATAACGTAATACTACATAACGTTATACGTTATAACGAAATACTACATAACGTTATACGTTATATCGTAATGCTACATAACGTTATACGTTATATCGTAATGCTACATAACGTTATACGTTATATCGTAATGCTACATAACGTTGTACGTAATATCGTAATGCTACATAACGTTGTACGTTATATCTTAATGCTACATAACGTTATACGTTATATCGTAATGCTACATAACGTTATACGTTATATCGTAATGCTACATAACGTTATACGATATATCGTAATGCTACATAACGTTATACGATATAACGTGTTACCATATCACGTTATACGTTCTATCGTAATGCTACATAACGTTATACGTTATATCGTAATGCTACATAACGTTATACGTTATATCGTAATGCTTCATAACGTTATACGTTATATCGTAATGCTACATAACGTTACACGTTATATCGTAATGCTACATAACGTTATACGTTATATCGTAATGCTACATAACGTTATACGTTATATCGTAATGCTAAATAACGTTATACGTTATATCGTAATGCTACATAACGTTATACGTTATAACGTGTTACCATATCACGTTATACGTTATATCGTAATGTTACATATCGTTATACGTAATAACGTAATACTACATAACGTTATACATTATAACGTAATACTACATAACGTTATACGTTATATCTTAATGCTACATATCGTTATACGTTATAACGTAATACTACATAACGTTATACGTTATAACGAAATACTACATAACGTTATACGTTATATCGTAATGCTACATAACGTTATACGTTATATCGTAATGCTACATAACGTTATACGTTATATCGTAATGCTACATAACGTTGTACGTAATATCGTAATGCTACATAACGTTGTACGTTATATCTTAATGCTACATAACGTTATACGTTATATCGTAATGCTACATAACGTTATACGTTATATCGTAATGCTACATAACGTTATACGATATATCGTAATGCTACATAACGTTATACGTTATAACGTGTTACCATATCACGTTATACGTTCTATCGTAATGCTACATAACGTTATACGTTATATCGTAATGCTACATAACGTTATACGTTATATCGTAATGCTTCATAACGTTATACGTTATATCGTAATGCTACATAACGTTATACGTTATATCGTAATGCTACATAACGTTATACGTTATATCGTAATGCTACATAACGTTATACGTTATATCGTAATGCTACGTAACGTTATACTTTATATCGTAATGCTACATAACGTTATACGTAATATCGTAATGCTACATAACGTTGAGCGTTATATGTTAATGCTACATAACGTTGTACGTTATATCGTAATGCTACATAACGTTATACGTTATATCGTAATGCTACATGACGTTATACGTTATGTCGTAATGCTACATAACGTTATACGTTATATCGTAATGCTACATAACGTTATACGTTATATCGTAATGCTACATAACGTTATACGTAATATCGTAATGCTACATAACGTTATACGTTATATCGTAATGCTACATAACATTATACGTTATATTCGTAATGCTACATAACGTTATACGTTATATCGTAATGCTACATAACGTTATACGTTATAACGTGTTACCATATCACGTTATACGTTATATCGTAATGCTACATAACGTTATACGTTATATCGTAATGCTACATAACGTTATACGTTATATCGTAATGCTACATAACGTTATACGTTATATCGTAATGCTACATAACGTTATACGTTATATCGTAATGCTACATAACGTTATACGTTATATCGTAATGCTACATAACGTTATACTTTATATCGTAATGCTACATAACGTTATACGTAATATCGTAATGCTACATAACGTTGTACGTTATATCTTAATGCTACATAACGTTGTACGTTATATCGTAATGCTACATAACGTTATACGTTATATCGTAATGCTACATGACGTTATACGTTATGTCGTAATGCTACATAACGTTATACGTTATATCGTAATGCTACATAACGTTATACGTTCTATCGTAATGCTACATAACGTTATACGATATATCGTAATGCTACATAACGATATACGTTATAACGTAATACTATGACATTGTACGTTATATCGTTATGCTACATAACGTTATACGTTACATCGTAATGCTACATATCGTTATACGTTTTATCGTAATGCTACATAACGTTATACGATACATCGTAATACTATATAACGTTATACGTTATATCGTAATGCTACATAACGTTATACGTTATATCGTAATGCTACATAACGTTATACGTTATAACGTGTTACCATATCACGTTATACGTTATATCGTAATGCTACATATCGTTATACGTTATAACGTAATACTACATAACGTTATACGTTATAACGTAATGCTACATAACGTTATACGTTATATCGTAATGCTACATAACGTTATACGTTATATCGTAATGCTACATAACGTTATAAGTTATATCGTAATGCTACATAACGTTATACGTTATATCGTAATGCTACATAACGTTATACGTTATATCGTAATGCTACATAACGTTGTACGTAATATCGTAATGCTACATAACGTTATACGTTATAACGTGTTACCATATCACGTTATACGTTATATCGTAATGCTACATAACGTTATACGTTATATCGTAATGCTACATAACGTTATACGTTATATCGTAATGCTACATAACGTTATACGTTATATCGTAATGCTACATAACGTTATACGTTATATCGTAATGCTACATAACGTTATACGTTATATCGTAATGCTACATAACGTTATACTTTATATCGTAATGCTACATAACGTTATACGTAATATCGTAATGCTACATAACGTTGTACGTTATATCTTAATGCTACATAACGTTGTACGTTATATCGTAATGCTACATAACGTTATACGTTATATCGTAATGCTACATAACGTTATACGTTATATCGTAATGCTATATAACGTTATACGTTATAACGTGTTACCATATCACGTTATACGTTATATCGTAATGTTACATATCGTTATACGTTATAACGTAATACTACATAACGTTATACGTTATAACGAAATACTACATAACGTTATACGTTATATCGTAATGCTACATAACGTTATACGTTATATCGTAATGCTACATAACGTTATACGTAATATCGTAATGCTGCATAGCGTTGTACGTTATATCTTAATGCTACATAACGTTATACGTTATATCGTAATGCTACATAACGTTATACGATATATCGTAATGCTACATAACGTTATACGTTATAACGTGTTACCATATCACGTTATACGTTCTATCGTAATGCTACATAACGTTATACGTTATATCGTAATGCTACATAACGTTATACGTTATATCGTAATGCTACATAACGTTATACGTTATATCGTAATGCTACATAACGTTATACGTTATATCGTAATGCTACATAACGTTATACGTAATATCGTAATGCTACATAACGTTATACGTTATATCGTAATGCTACATAACATTATACGTTATATCGTAATGCTACATAACGTTATACGTTATATCGTAATGCTACATAACGTTATACGTTATAACGTGTTACCATATCACGTTATACGTTATATCGTAATGCTACATAACGTTATACGTTATATCGTAATGCTACATAACGTTATACGTTATATCGTAATGCTACATAACGTTATACGTTATATCGTAATGCTACATAACGTTATACGTTATATCGAAATGCTACATAACGTTATACGTTATATCGTAATGCTACATAACGTTATACTTTATATCGTAATGCTACATAACGTTATACGTAATATCGTAATGCTACATGACGTTGTACGTTATATCTTAATGCTACATAACGTTGTACGTTATATCGTAATGCTACATAACATTATACGTTATATCGTAATGCTACATGACGTTATACGATATGTCGTAATGCTACATAACGTTATACGTTATATCGTAATGCTACATAACGTTATACGTTATATGGAAATGCTACATAACGTTATACGATATATCGTAATGCTACATAACGATATACGTTATAACGTAATACTATGACGTTGTACGTTATATCGTTATGCTACATAACGTTATACGTTACATCGTAATGCTACATATCGTTATACGTTTTATCGTAATGCTACATAACGTTATACGATACATCGTAATACTATATAACGTTATACGTTATATCGTAATGCTACATAACGTTATACGTTATATCGTAATGCTACATAACGTTATACGTTATAACGTGTTACCATATCACGTTATACGTTATATCGTAATGCTACATATCGTTATACGTTATAACGTAATACTACATAACGTTATACGTTATAACGTAATGCTACATAACGTTATACGTTATATCGTAATGCTACATAACGTTATACGTTATATCGTAATGCTACATAACGTTATAAGTTATATCGTAATGCTACATAACGTTATACGTTATATCGTCATGCTACATAACGTTATACGTTATATCGTAATGCTACATAACGTTGTACGTAATATCGTAATGCTACATAACGTTGTACGTTATATCTTAATGCTACATAACGTTATACGTTATATCGTAATGCTACATAACGTTATACGTTATATCGTAATGCTACATAACGTTATACGTTATATCGTAATGCTACATAACGTTATACGTAATATCGTAATGCTACATAACGTTATACGTTATATCGTAATGCTACATAACATTATACGTTAAATCGTAATGCTACATAACGATATACGTTATAACGTAATACTATGACGTTGTACGTTATATCGTTATGCTACATAACGTTATACGTTACATCGTAATGCTACATATCGTTATACGTTTTATCGTAATGCTACATAACGTTATACGTAATATCGTAATGCTACATAACGTTGTACGTTATATCTTAATGCTACATAACGTTATACGTTATATCGTAATGCTACATAACGTTATACGTTATATCGTAATGCTACATAACGTTATACGTTATATCGTAATGCTACATAACGTTATACGTTATATCGTAATGCTACATAACGTTATACGTAATATCGTAATGCTACATAACGTTGTACGTTATATCTTAATGCTACATAACGTTATACGTTATATCGTAATGCTACATAACGTTATACGTTATAACGTGTTACCATATCACGTTATACGTTATAACGTGTTACCATATCACGTTATACGTTATAACGTGTTACCATATCACGTTATACGTTATATCGTAATGCTACATATCGTTATACGTTATAACGTAATACTACATAACGTTATACGTTATAACGAAATACTACATAACGTTATACGTTATATCGTAATGCTACATAACTTTATACGATACATCGTAATACTATATAACGTTATACGTTATATCGTAATGCTACATAACGTTATACGTTATATCGTAATGCTACATAACGTTATACGTTATATCGTAATGCTACATAACGTTATACGTTATATCGTAATGCTACATAACGCTATACGTTATATATAATGCTACATAACGTTATACGTTATATCGTAATGCTACATAACGTTATACGTTATATCGTAATGCTACATAACGTTATACGTTATATCGTAATGCTACATAACGTTATACGTTATAACGTGTTACCATATCACGTTATACGTTATATCGTAATGCTACATATCGTTATACGTTATAACGTAATACTACATAACGTTATACGTTATAACGTAATGCTACATAACGTTATACGTTATGTCGTAATGCTACATAACGTTATACGTTATATCGTAATGCTACATAACGTTGTACGTAATATCGTAATGCTACATAACGTTATACGTTATAACGTGTTACCATATCACGTTATACGTTATATCGTAATGCTACATAACGTTATACGTTATATCGTAATGCTACATAACGTTATACGTTATATCGTAATGCTACATAACGTTATACGTTATATCGTAATGCTACATAACGTTATACGTTATATCGTAATGCTACATAACGTTATACGTTATATCGTAATGCTACATAACGTTATACTTTATATCGTAATGCTACATAACGTTATACGTAATATCGTAATGCTACATAACGTTGTACGTTATATCTTAATGCTACATAACGTTGTACGTTATATCGTAATGCTACATAACGTTATACGTTATATCGTAATGCTACATAACGTTATACGTTATATCGTAATGCTATATAACGTTATACGTTATAACGTGTTACCATATCACGTTATACGTTATATCGTAATGCTACATATCGTTATACGTTATAACGTAATACTACATAACGTTATACGTTATAACGAAATACTACATAACGTTATACGTTATATCGTAATGCTACATAACGTTATACGTTATATCGTAATGCTACATAACGTTATACGTAATATCGTAATGCTGCATAGCGTTGTACGTTATATCTTAATGCTACATAACGTTATACGTTATATCGTAATGCTACATAACGTTATACGATATATCGTAATGCTACATAACGTTATACGTTATAACGTGTTACCATATCACGTTATACGTTCTATCGTAATGCTACATAACGTTATACGTTATATCGTAATGCTACATAACGTTATACGTTATATCGTAATGCTACATAACGTTATACGTTATATCGTAATGCTACATAACGTTATACGTTATATCGTAATGCTACATAACGTTATACGTAATATCGTAATGCTACATAACGTTATACGTTATATCGTAATGCTACATAACATTATACGTTATATCGTAATGCTACATAACGTTATACGTTATATCGTAATGCTACATAACGTTATACGTTATAACGTGTTACCATATCACGTTATACGTTATATCGTAATGCTACATAACGTTATACGTTATATCGTAATGCTACATAACGTTATACGTTATATCGTAATGCTACATAACGTTATACGTTATATCGTAATGCTACATAACGTTATACGTTATATCGAAATGCTACATAACGTTATACGTTATATCGTAATGCTACATAACGTTATACTTTATATCGTAATGCTACATAACGTTATACGTTATATCGTAATGCTACATAACGTTATACGTTATATGGAAATGCTACATAACGTTATACGTTATATCGTAATGCTACATAACGTTATACGTTATATCGTAATGCTACATAACGTTATACGTTATATCGTAATGCTACATAACGTTATACGTAATATCGTAATGCTACATAACGTTATACGTTATATCGTAATGCTACATAACATTATACGTTATATCGTAATGCTACATAACGTTATACGTTATATCGTAATGCTACATAACGTTATACGTTATAACGTGTTACCATATCACGTTATACGTTATATCGTAATGCTACATAACGTTATACGTTATATCGTAATGCTACATAACGTTATACGTTATATCGTAATGCTACATAACGTTATACGTTATATCGTAATGCTACATAACGTTATACGTTATATCGTAATGCTACATAACGTTATACTTTATATCGTAATGCTACATAACGTTATACGTAATATCGTAATGCTACATAACGTTGTACGTTATATCTTAATGCTACATAACGTTATACGTTATAACGTAATGCTACATAACGTTATACGTTATATCGTAATGCTACATAACGTTATACGTTATATCGTAATGCTACATAACGTTATAAGTTATATCGTAATGCTACATAACGTTATACGTTATATCGTCATGCTACATAACGTTATACGTTATATCGTAATGCTACATAACGTTGTACGTAATATCGTAATGCTACATAACGTTGTACGTTATATCTTAATGCTACATAACGTTATACGTTATATCGTAATGCTACATAACGTTATACGTTATATCGTAATGCTACATAACGTTATACGTTATATCGTAATGCTACATAACGTTATACGTAATATCGTAATGCTACATAACGTTATACGTTATATCGTAATGCTACATAACATTATACGTTAAATCGTAATGCTACATAACGATATACGTTATAACGTAATACTATGACGTTGTACGTTATATCGTTATGCTACATAACGTTATACGTTACATCGTAATGCTACATATCGTTATACGTTTTATCGTAATGCTACATAACGTTTTACGTAATATCGTAATGCTACATAACGTTGTACGTTATATCTTAATGCTACATAACGTTATACGTTATATCGTAATGCTACATAACGTTATACGTTATATCGTAATGCTACATAACGTTATACGTTATATCGTAATGCTACATAACGTTATACGTTATATCGTAATGCTACATAACGTTATACGTAATATCGTAATGCTACATAACGTTGTACGTTATATCTTAATGCTACATAACGTTATACGTTATATCGTAATGCTACATAACGTTATACGTTATAACGTGTTACCATATCACGTTATACGTTATAACGTGTTACCATATCACGTTATACGTTATAACGTGTTACCATATCACGTTATACGTTATATCGTAATGCTACATATCGTTATACGTTATAACGTAATACTACATAACGTTATACGTTATAACGAAATACTACATAACGTTATACGTTATATCGTAATGCTACATAACTTTATACGATACATCGTAATACTATATAACGTTATACGTTATATCGTAATGCTACATAACGTTATACGTTATATCGTAATGCTACATAACGTTATACGTTATATCGTAATGCTACATAACGTTATACGTTATATCGTAATGCTACATAACGCTATACGTTATATATAATGCTACATAACGTTATACGTTATATCGTAATGCTACATAACGTTATACGTTATATCGTAATGCTACATAACGTTATACGTTATATCGTAATGCTACATAACGTTATACGTTATAACGTGTTACCATATCACGTTATACGTTATATCGTAATGCTACATATCGTTATACGTTATAACGTAATACTACATAACGTTATACGTTATAACGTAATGCTACATAACGTTATACGTTATGTCGTAATGCTACATAACGTTATACGTTATATCGTAATGCTACATAACGTTATACGTAATATCGTAATGCTGCATAACGTTGTACGTTATATCTTAATGCTACATAACGTTATACGTTATATCGTAATGCTACATAACGTTATACGTTATAACGTGTTACCATATCACGTTATACGTTATATCGTAATGCTACATATCGTTATACGTTATAACGTAATACTACATAACGTTATACGTTATAACGTAATGCTACATAACGTTATACGTTATATCGTAATGCTACATAACGTTATACGTTATATCGTAATGCTACATAACGTTATAAGTTATATCGTAATGCTACATAACGTTATACGTTATATCGTAATGCTACATAACGTTATACGTTATATCGTAATGCTACATAACGTTGTACGTAATATCGTAAGGCTACATAACGTTGTACGTTATATCTTAATGCTACATAACGTTATACGTTATATCGTAATGCTACATAACGTTATACGTTATATCGTAATGCTACATAACGTTATACGTTATATGGAAATGCTACATAACGTTATACGTTATATCGTAATGCTACATAACGTTATACGTTATATCGTAATGCTACATAACGTTATACGTTATATCGTAATGCTACATAACGTTATACGTAATATCGTAATGCTACATAACGTTATACGTTATATCGTAATGCTACATAACATTATACGTTATATCGTAATGCTACATAACGTTATACGTTATATCGTAATGCTACATAACGTTATACGTTATAACGTGTTACCATATCACGTTATACGTTATATCGTAATGCTACATAACGTTATACGTTATATCGTAATGCTACATAACGTTATACGTTATATCGTAATGCTACATAACGTTATACGTTATATCGTAATGCTACATAACGTTATACGTTATATCGTAATGCTACATAACGTTATACTTTATATCGTAATGCTACATAACGTTATACGTAATATCGTAATGCTACATAACGTTGTACGTTATATCTTAATGCTACATAACGTTGTACGTTATATCGTAATGCTACATAACATTACACGTTATATCGTAATGCTACAAGACGTTATACGATATGTCGTAATGCTACATAACGTTATACGTTATATCGTAATGCTACATAACGTTATACGTTATATGGAAATGCTACATAACGTTATACGATATATCGTAATGCTACATAACGATATACGTTATAACGTAATACTATGACGTTGTACGTTATATCGTTATGCTACATAACGTTATACGTTACATCGTAATGCTACATATCGTTATACGTTTTATCGTAATGCTACATAACGTTATACGATACATCGTAATACTATATAACGTTATACGTTATATCGTAATGCTACATAACGTTATACGTTATATCGTAAAGCTACATAACGTTATACGTTATAACGTGTTACCATATCACGTTATACGTTATATCGTAATGCTACATATCGTTATACGTTATAACGTAATACTACATAACGTTATACGTTATAACGTAATGCTACATAACGTTATACGTTATATCGTAATGCTACATAACGTTATACGTTATATCGTAATGCTACATAACGCTATACGTTATATATAATGCTACATAACGTTATACGTTATATCGTAATGCTACATAACGTTATACGTTATATCGTAATGCTACATAACGTTATACGTTATATCGTAATGCTACATAACGTTATACGTTATAACGTGTTACCATATCACGTTATACGTTATATCGTAATGCTACATATCGTTATACGTTATAACGTAATACTACATAACGTTATACGTTATAACGTAATGCTACATAACGTTATACGTTATGTCGTAATGCTACATAACGTTATACGTTATATCGTAATGCTACATAACGTTATACGTAATATCGTAATGCTGCATAACGTTGTACGTTATATCTTAATGCTACATAACGTTATACGTTATATGGAAATGCTACATAACGTTATACGTTATATCGTAATGCTACATAACGTTATACGTTATATCGTAATGCTACATAACGTTATACGTTATATCGTAATGCTACATAACGTTATACGTAATATCGTAATGCTACATAACGTTATACGTTATATCGTAATGCTACATAACATTATACGTTATATCGTAATGCTACATAACGTTATACGTTATATCGTAATGCTACATAACGTTATACGTTATAACGTGTTACCATATCACGTTATACGTTATATCGTAATGCTACATATCGTTATACGTTATAACGTAATACTACATAACGTTATACGTTATAACGTAATGCTACATAACGTTATACGTTATATCGTAATGCTACATAACGTTATACGTTATATCGTAATGCTACATAACGTTATAAGTTATATCGTAATGCTACATAACGTTATACGTTATATCGTAATGCTACATAACGTTATACGTTATATCGTAATGCTACATAACGTTGTACGTAATATCGTAAGGCTACATAACGTTGTACGTTATATCTTAATGCTACATAACGTTATACGTTATATCGTAATGCTACATAACGTTATACGTTATATCGTAATGCTACATAACGTTATACGTTATATGGAAATGCTACATAACGTTATACGTTATATCGTAATGCTACATAACGTTATACGTTATATCGTAATGCTACATAACGTTATACGTTATATCGTAATGCTACATAACGTTATACGTAATATCGTAATGCTACATAACGTTATACGTTATATCGTAATGCTACATAACATTATACGTTATATCGTAATGCTACATAACGTTATACGTTATATCGTAATGCTACATAACGTTATACGTTATAACGTGTTACCATATCACGTTATACGTTATATCGTAATGCTACATAACGTTATACGTTATATCGTAATGCTACATAACGTTATACGTTATATCGTAATGCTACATAACGTTATACGTTATATCGTAATGCTACATAACGTTATACGTTATATCGTAATGCTACATAACGTTATACTTTATATCGTAATGCTACATAACGTTATACGTAATATCGTAATGCTACATAACGTTGTACGTTATATCTTAATGCTACATAACGTTGTACGTTATATCGTAATGCTACATAACATTACACGTTATATCGTAATGCTACAAGACGTTATACGATATGTCGTAATGCTACATAACGTTATACGTTATATCGTAATGCTACATAACGTTATACGTTATATGGAAATGCTACATAACGTTATACGATATATCGTAATGCTACATAACGATATACGTTATAACGTAATACTATGACGTTGTACGTTATATCGTTATGCTACATAACGTTATACGTTACATCGTAATGCTACATATCGTTATACGTTTTATCGTAATGCTACATAACGTTATACGATACATCGTAATACTATATAACGTTATACGTTATATCGTAATGCTACATAACGTTATACGTTATATCGTAAAGCTACATAACGTTATACGTTATAACGTGTTACCATATCACGTTATACGTTATATCGTAATGCTACATATCGTTATACGTTATAACGTAATACTACATAACGTTATACGTTATAACGTAATGCTACATAACGTTATACGTTATATCGTAATGCTACATAACGTTATACGTTATATCGTAATGCTACATAACGCTATACGTTATATATAATGCTACATAACGTTATACGTTATATCGTAATGCTACATAACGTTATACGTTATATCGTAATGCTACATAACGTTATACGTTATATCGTAATGCTACATAACGTTATACGTTATAACGTGTTACCATATCACGTTATACGTTATATCGTAATGCTACATATCGTTATACGTTATAACGTAATACTACATAACGTTATACGTTATAACGTAATGCTACATAACGTTATACGTTATGTCGTAATGCTACATAACGTTATACGTTATATCGTAATGCTACATAACGTTATACGTAATATCGTAATGCTGCATAACGTTGTACGTTATATCTTAATGCTACATAACGTTATACGTTATATCGTAATGCTACATAACGTTATACGATATATCGTAATGCTACATAACGTTATACGTTATAACGTGTTACCATATCACGTTATACGTTCTATCGTAATGCTACATAACGTTATACGTTATATCGTAATGCTACATAACGTTATACGTTATATCGTAATGCTACATAACGTTATACGTTATATCGTAATGCTACATAACGTTATACGTTATATCGTAATGCTAAATAACGTTATACGTTATATCGTAATGCTACATAACGTTATACGTTATAACGAGTTACCATATCACGTTATACGTTATATCGTAATGTTACATATCGTTATACGTTATAACGTAATACTACATAACGTTATACATTATAACGTAATACTACATAACGTTATACGTTATATCGTAATGCTACATAACGTTATACGTTATATCGTAATGCTACATAACGTTATACGTTATATCGTAATGCTACATAACGTTATACGTTATATCGTAATGCTACATAACGTTATACGTTATATCGTAATGCTACATAACGTTATACGTTATATCGTAATGCTACATAACATTATACGTAATATCGTAATGCTACATGACGTTGTACGTTATATCTTAATGCTACATAACGTTGTACGTTATATCGTAATGCTACATAACGTTATACGTAATATCGTAATGCTACATGACGTTATACGTTATGTCGTAATGCTGCATAACGTTATACGTTATATCGTAATGCTACATAACGTTATACGTTATATCGTAATGCTACATAACGATATACGATATATCGTAATGCTACATAACGATATACGTTATAACGTAATACTATGACGTTGTACGTTATATCGTTATGCTACATAACGTTACACGTTACATCGTAATGCTACATATCGTTATACGTTTTATCGTAATGCTACATAACGTTATACGATACATCGTAATACTATATAACGTTATACGTTATATCGTAATGCTACATAACGTTATAAGTTATATCGTAATGCTACATAACGTTATACGTTATAACGTGTTACCATATCACGTTATACGTTATATCGTAATGCTACATATCGTTATACGTTATAACGTAATACTACATAACGTTATACGTTATATCGTAATGCTACACAACGTTATACGTTACATCGTAATGCTACATAACGTTATACGTTATATCGTAATGCTACATAACGTTATACGTTATATTGTAATGCTACATAACGATATACGTTATAACGTAATACTATGACGTTGTACGTTATATCGTTATGCTACATAACGTTATACGTTACATCGTAATGCCACATATCGTTATACGTTTTATCGTAATGCTACATAACGTTATACGATACATCGTAATGCTACATAACGTTATACGTTATAACGTATTACCATATCGCGTTATACGTTATATCGTAATGCTATATATCGTTATACGTTATAACGTAATACTACATAGCGTTATACGTTATAACGTAATACTACATAACGTTATATGTTATAACGTAATACTACATAACGTTATACGTTATATCGTAATGCTACATAACGTTATACGTTATATCGTAATGCTACATAACGTTATACGTTATATCGTAATGCTACACAACGTTATGCGTTATATCGTAATGCTACATAGCGTTATACGTTATGTCGTAATGCTACATAACGATATACGTTATATCCTAATGCTACATAACGATATACGTTATAACGTAATACTATGACGTTGTACGTTATATCGTTATGCTTCATAACGTTATACGTTATATCGTAATGCTACATAACGTTATACGTTATATCGTAATGCTACATAACGTTATACGTTATATCGTAATGCTACATAACGTTATACGTTATATCGTAATGCTACATAACGTTATACGTTATATCGTAATGCTACATAACGATATACGTTATAACGTAATACTATGACGTTGTACGTTATATCGTTATGCTACATAACGTTATACGTTATATCGTAATGCTACATAACGTTATACGTTATATCGTAATGCTACACAACGTTATACGTTATATCGTAATGCTACACAACGTTATACGTTATATCGTAATGCTACATAACGTTATACGTTATATCGTAATGCTACATAACGATATACGTTTTATCGTAATGCTACATAACGTTATACGATACATCGTAATGCTACATAACGTTATACGTTATAACGTATTACCATATCACGTTATACGTTATATTGTAGTGCTACATAACGTTATACGTTATATCGTAATGCTACATAACGTTATACGTTATATCGTAATGCTACACAACGTTATACGTTATATCGTAATGCTACACAACGTTATACGTTATATCGTAATGCTACATAACGTTATACGTTATATCGTAATGCTACATAACGATATACGTTATATCGTAATGCTACATAACGTTATACGTTATATCGTAATGCTACATAACGATATACGTTATAACGTAATACTATGACGTTGTACGTTATATCGTTATGCTACATAACGTTATACGTTATATCGTAATGCTACATAACGTTATACGTTATATCGTAGTGCTACATAACGTTATACGTTATATCGTAATGCTACATAACGTTATACGTTATATCGTAATGCTACATAACGTTATACGTTATATCGTAATGCTACATAACGATATACGTTATAACGTAATACTATGACGTTGTACGTTATATCGTTATGCTACATAACGTTATACGTTACATCGTAATGCTACATATCGTTATACGTTTTATCGTAATGCTACATAACGTTATACGATACATCGTAATGCTACATAACGTTATACGTTATAACGTATTACCATATCACGTTATACGTTATATTGTAGTGCTACATAACGTTATACGTTATATCGTAATGCTACATAACGTTATACGTTATATCGTAATGCTACACAACGTTATACGTTATATCGTAATGCTACACAACGTTATACGTTATATCGTAATGCTACATAACGTTATACGTTATATCGTAATGCTACATAACGTTATACGTTATATCGTAATGCTACATAACGATATACGTTATAACGTAATACTATGACGTTGTACGTTATATCGTTATGCTACATAACGTTATACGTTATATCGTAATGCTACACAACGTTATACGTTATATCGTAATGCTACACAACGTTATACGTTTTATCGTAATGCTACATAACGTTATACGATACATCGTAATGCTACATAACGTTATACGTTATAACGTACTACCATATCACGTTATACGTTATATTGTAATGCTACATATTGTTATACGTTATAACGTAATACTACATAACGTTATACGTTGTAACGTAATACTACATAACGTTATACGATATATCGTAATGCTACATAACGTTATACGTTATATCGTAATGCTACATAACGTTGTACGTAATATCGTAATGCTACATAACGTTGTACGTTATATCTTAATGCTACATAACGTTATACGTTATATCGTAATGCTACATAACGTTATACGTTATATCGTAATGCTACATAACGTTATACGTTATATCGTAATGCTACATAACGTTATACGTTATATCGTAATGCTACATAACGTTATACGTAATATCGTAATGCTACATAACGTTGTACGTTATATCTTAATGCTACATATCGTTATACGTTATAACGTAATACTACATAACGTTATACGTTATAACGAAATACTACATAACGTTATACGTTATATCGTAATGCTACATAACGTTATACGTTATATCGTAATGCTACATAACGTTATACGTTATATCGTAATGCTACATAACGTTATACGTAATATCGTAATGCTACATAACGTTGTACGTTATATCTTAATGCTACATATCGTTATACGTTATAACGTAATACTACATAACGTTATACGTTATAACGAAATACTACATAACGTTACACGTTATATCGTAATGCTGCATAACGTTATACGTTATATCGTAATGCTACATAACGTTGTACGTAATATCGTAATGCTACATAACGTTGTACGTTATATCTTAATGCTACATAACGTTATACGTTATATCGTAATGCTACATAACGTTATACGTTATATCGTAATGCTACATAACGTTATACGATATATCGTAACGCTACATAACGTTATACGTTATAACGTGTTACCATATCACGTTATACGTTCTATCGTAATGCTACATAACGTTATACGTTATATCGTAATGCTACATAACGTTATACGTTATAACGTATTACCATATCACGTTATACGTTATATTGTAGTGCTACATAACGTTATACGTTATATCGTAATGCTACATAACGTTATACGTTATATCGTAATGCTACATAATGTTATACGTTATATCGTAATGCTACATAACGTTATACGTAATATCGTAATGCTACATAACGTTGTACGTTATATCTTAATGCTACATAACGTTATACGTTATATCGTAATGCTACATAACGTTATACGTTATATCGTAATGCTACATAACGTTATACGTTATATCGTAATGCTACATAACGTTATACGTTATAACGTGTTACCATATCACGTTATACGTTCTATCGTAATGCTACATAACGTTGTACGTTATATCTTAATGCTACATATCGTTATACGTTATAACGTAATACTACATAACGTTATACGTTATAACGAAATACTA
The DNA here is from genome assembly GCA_936014575.1 of Bombus lapidarius. Taxonomy (NCBI): domain Eukaryota; kingdom Metazoa; phylum Arthropoda; class Insecta; order Hymenoptera; family Apidae; genus Bombus; species Bombus lapidarius. The sequence goes on from CAKXZU010000187.1 coordinate 96,519, forward strand.
CATAACGTTACACGTTATATCGTAATGCTACATAACGTTGTACGTAATATCGTAATGCTACACAACGTTATACGTTATATCGTAATGCTACATAGCGTTATACGTTATGTCGTAATGCTACATAACGATATACGTTATATCGTAATGCTACATAACGATATACGTTATAACGTAATACTATGACGTTGTACGTTATATCGTTATGCTACATAACGTTGTACGTTATATCGTAATGCTACATAACGTTATACGTTATATCGTAATGCTACATAACGTTATACGTTATATCGTAATGCTACATAACGTTATACGTTATATCGTAATGCTACATAACGTTATACGTTATATCGTAATGCTACATAACGATATACGATATAACGTAATACTATGACGTTGTACGTTATATCGTTATGTTACATAACGTTATACGTTATATCGTAATGCTACATATCGTTATACGTTTTATCGTAATGCTACATAACGTTATACGATACATCGTAATGCTACATAACGTTATACGTTATAACGTATTACCATATCACGTTATACGTTATATTGTAGTGCTACATAACGTTATACGTTATATCGTAATGCTACAGAACGTTATACGTTATATCGTAATGCTACACAACGTTATACGTTATATCGTAATGCTACACAACGTTATACGTTATATCGTAATGCTACATAACGTTATACGTTATATCGTAATGCTACATAACGATATACGTTATATCGTAATGCTACATAACGTTATACGTTATATCGTAATGCTACATAACGATATACGTTATAACGTAATACTATGACGTTGTACGTTATATCGTTATGCTACATAACGTTATACGTTATATCGTAATGCTACATAACGTTATACGTTATATCGTAATGCTACATAACGTTATACGTTATATCGTAATGCTACATAACGTTATACGTTATATCGTAATGCTACATAACGTTATACGTTATATCGTAATGCTACATAACGATATACGTTATAACGTAATACTATGACGTTGTACGTTATATCGTTATGCTACATAACGTTATACGTTACATCGTAATGCTACATATCGTTATACGTTTTATCGTAATGCTACATAACGTTATACGATACATCGTAATGCTACATAACGTTATACGTTATAACGTATTACCATATCACGTTATACGTTATATTGTAGTGCTACATAACGTTATACGTTATATCGTAATGCTACATAACGTTATACGTTATATCGTAATGCTACACAACGTTATACGTTATATCGTAATGCTACACAACGTTATACGTTATATCGTAATGCTACATAACGTTATACGTTATATCGTAATGCTACATAACGTTATACGTTATATCGTAATGCTACATAACGATATACGTTATAACGTAATACTATGACGTTGTACGTTATATCGTTATGCTACATAACGTTATACGTTATATCGTAATGCTACACAACGTTATACGTTATATCGTAATGCTACACAACGTTATACGTTTTATCGTAATGCTACATAACGTTATACGATACATCGTAATGCTACATAACGTTATACGTTATAACGTACTACCATATCACGTTATACGTTATATTGTAATGCTACATATTGTTATACGTTATAACGTAATACTACATAACGTTATACGTTGTAACGTAATACTACATAACGTTATACGATATATCGTAATGCTACATAACGTTATACGTTATATCGTAATGCTACATAACGTTGTACGTAATATCGTAATGCTACATAACGTTGTACGTTATATCTTAATGCTACATAACGTTATACGTTATATCGTAATGATACATAACGTTATACGTTATATCGTAATGCTACATAACGTTATACGTTATATCGTAATGCTACATAACGTTATACGTTATATCGTAATGCTACATAACGTTATACGTAATATCGTAATGCTACATAACGTTGTACGTTATATCTTAATGCTACATATCGTTATACGTTATAACGTCATACTACATAACGTTATACGTTATAACGAAATACTACATAACGTTATACGTTATATCGTAATGCTACATAACGTTATACGTTATATCGTAATGCTACATAACGTTATACGTTATATCGTAATGCTACATAACGTTATACGTAATATCGTAATGCTACATAACGTTGTACGTTATATCTTAATGCTACATATCGTTATACGTTATAACGTAATACTACATAACGTTATACGTTATAACGAAATACTACATAACGTTACACGTTATATCGTAATGCTGCATAACGTTATACGTTATATCGTAATGCTACATAACGTTGTACGTTATATCGTAATGCTACATAACGTTGTACGTTATATCTTAATGCTACATAACGTTATACGTTATATCGTAATGCTACATAACGTTATACGTTATATCGTAATGCTACATAACGTTATACGATATATCGTAACGCTACATAACGTTATACGTTATAACGTGTTACCATATCACGTTATACGTTCTATCGTAATGCTACATAACGTTATACGTTATATCGTAATGCTACATAACGTTATACGTTATAACGTATTACCATATCACGTTATACGTTATATTGTAGTGCTACATAACGTTATACGTTATATCGTAATGCTACATAACGTTATACGTTATATCGTAATGCTACATAATGTTATACGTTATATCGTAATGCTACATAACGTTATACGTAATATCGTAATGCTACATAACGTTGTACGTTATATCTTAATGCTACATAACGTTATACCTTATATCGTAATGCTACATAACGTTATACGTTATATCGTAATGCTACATAACGTTATACGTTATATCGTAATGCTACATAACGTTATACGTTATAACGTGTTACCATATCACGTTATACGTTCTATCGTAATGCTACATAACGTTATACGTTATATCGTAATGCTACACAACGTTATACGTTATATCGTAATGCTACACAACGTTATACGTTATATCGTAATGCTACACAACGTTATACGTTATATCGTAATGCTACATAACGTTATACGTTATATCGTAATGCTACATAACGTTATACGTTATATCGTAATGCTACATAACGATATACGTTATAACGTAATACTATGACGTTGTACGTTATATCGTTATGCTACATAACGTTATACGTTATATCGTAATGCTACACAACGTTATACGTTATATCGTAATGCTACACAACGTTATACGTTTTATCGTAATGCTACATAACGTTATACGATACATCGTAATGCTACATAACGTTATACGTTATAACGTACTACCATATCACGTTATACGTTATATTGTAATGCTACATAACGTTATACGTTATATCGTAATGCTACATAACGTTATACGTTATATCGTAATGCTACATAATGTTATACGTTATATCGTAATGCTACATAACGTTATACGTAATATCGTAATGCTACATAACGTTGTACGTTATATCTTAATGCTACATAACGTTATACGTTATATCGTAATGCTACATAACGTTATACGTTATATCGTAATGCTACATAACGTTATACGTTATATCGTAATGCTACATAACGTTATACGTTATAACGTGTTACCATATCACGTTATACGTTCTATCGTAATGCTACATAACGTTGTACGTTATATCTTAATGCTACATATCGTTATACGTTATAACGTAATACTACATAACGTTATACGTTATAACGAAATACTACATAACGTTACACGTTATATCGTAATGCTGCATAACGTTATACGTTATATCGTAATGCTACATAACGTTGTACGTAATATCGTAATGCTACACAACGTTATACGTTATATCGTAATGCTACATAGCGTTATACGTTATGTCGTAATGCTACATAACGATATACGTTATATCGTAATGCTACATAACGATATACGTTATAACGTAATACTATGACGTTGTACGTTATATCGTTATGCTACATAACGTTGTACGTTATATCGTAATGCTACATAACGTTATACGTTATATCGTAATGCTACATAACGTTATACGTTATATCGTAATGCTACATAACGTTATACGTTATATCGTAATGCTACATAACGTTATACGTTATATCGTAATGCTACATAACGATATACGATATAACGTAATACTATGACGTTGTACGTTATATCGTTATGCTACATAACGTTATACGTTATATCGTAATGCTACATATCGTTATACGTTTTATCGTAATGCTACATAACGTTATACGATACATCGTAATGCTACATAACGTTATACGTTATAACGTATTACCATATCACGTTATACGTTATATTGTAGTGCTACATAACGTTATACGTTATATCGTAATGCTACAGAACGTTATACGTTATATCGTAATGCTACACAACGTTATACGTTATATCGTAATGCTACACAACGTTATACGTTATATCGTAATGCTACATAACGTTATACGTTATATCGTAATGCTACATAACGATATACGTTATATCGTAATGCTACATAACGTTATACGTTATATCGTAATGCTACATAACGATATACGTTATAACGTAATACTATGACGTTGTACGTTATATCGTTATGCTACATAACGTTATACGTTATATCGTAATGCTACATAACGTTATACGTTATATCGTAATGCTACATAACGTTATACGTTATATCGTAATGCTACATAACGTTGTACGTTATATCGTAATGCTACATAACGTTATACGTTATATCGTAATGCTACATAACGATATACGTTATAACGTAATACTATGACGTTGTACGTTATATCGTTATGCTACATAACGTTATACGTTACATCGTAATGCTACATATCGTTATACGTTTTATCGTAATGCTACATAACGTTATACGATACATCGTAATGCTACATAACGTTATACGTTATAACGTATTACCATATCACGTTATACGTTATATTGTAGTGCTACATAACGTTATACGTTATATCGTAATGCTACATAACGTTATACGTTATATCGTAATGCTACACAACGTTATACGTTATATCGTAATGCTACACAACGTTATACGTTATATCGTAATGCTACATAACGTTATACGTTATATCGTAATGCTACATAACGTTATACGTTATATCGTAATGCTACATAACGATATACGTTATAACGTAATACTATGACGTTGTACGTTATATCGTTATGCTACATAACGTTATACGTTATATCGTAATGCTACACAACGTTATACGTTATATCGTAATGCTACACAACGTTATACGTTTTATCGTAATGCTACATAACGTTATACGATACATCGTAATGCTACATAACGTTATACGTTATAACGTACTACCATATCACGTTATACGTTATATTGTAATGCTACATATTGTTATACGTTATAACGTAATACTACATAACGTTATACGTTGTAACGTAATACTACATAACGTTATACGATATATCGTAATGCTACATAACGTTATACGTTATATCGTAATGCTACATAACGTTGTACGTAATATCGTAATGCTACATAACGTTGTACGTTATATCTTAATGCTACATAACGTTATACGTTATATCGTAATGCTACATAACGTTATACGTTATATCGTAATGCTACATAACGTTATACGTTATATCGTAATGCTACATAACGTTATACGTTATATCGTAATGCTACATAACGTTATACGTAATATCGTAATGCTACATAACGTTGTACGTTATATCTTAATGCTACATATCGTTATACGTTATAACGTAATACTACATAACGTTATACGTTATAACGAAATACTACATAACGTTATACGTTATATCGTAATGCTACATAACGTTATACGTTATATCGTAATGCTACATAACGTTATACGTTATATCGTAATGCTACATAACGTTATACGTAATATCGTAATGCTACATAACGTTGTACGTTATATCTTAATGCTACATATCGTTATACGTTATAACGTAATACTACATAACGTTATACGTTATAACGAAATACTACATAACGTTACACGTTATATCGTAATGCTGCATAACGTTATACGTTATATCGTAATGCTACATAACGTTGTACGTTATATCGTAATGCTACATAACGTTGTACGTTATATCTTAATGCTACATAACGTTATACGTTATATCGTAATGCTACATAACGTTATACGTTATATCGTAATGCTACATAACGTTATACGATATATCGTAACGCTACATAACGTTATACGTTATAACGTGTTACCATATCACGTTATACGTTCTATCGTAATGCTACATAACGTTATACGTTATATCGTAATGCTACATAACGTTATACGTTATAACGTATTACCATATCACGTTATACGTTATATTGTAGTGCTACATAACGTTATACGTTATATCGTAATGCTACATAACGTTATACGTTATATCGTAATGCTACATAATGTTATACGTTATATCGTAATGCTACATAACGTTATACGTAATATCGTAATGCTACATAACGTTGTACGTTATATCTTAATGCTACATAACGTTATACCTTATATCGTAATGCTACATAACGTTATACGTTATATCGTAATGCTACATAACGTTATACGTTATATCGTAATGCTACATAACGTTATACGTTATAACGTGTTACCATATCACGTTATACGTTCTATCGTAATGCTACATAACGTTATACGTTATATCGTAATGCTACACAACGTTATACGTTATATCGTAATGCTACACAACGTTATACGTTATATCGTAATGCTACATAACGTTATACGTTATATCGTAATGCTACATAACGTTATACGTTATATCGTAATGCTACATAACGATATACGTTATAACGTAATACTATGACGTTGTACGTTATATCGTTATGCTACATAACGTTATACGTTATATCGTAATGCTACACAACGTTATACGTTATATCGTAATGCTACACAACGTTATACGTTTTATCGTAATGCTACATAACGTTATACGATACATCGTAATGCTACATAACGTTATACGTTATAACGTACTACCATATCACGTTATACGTTATATTGTAATGCTACATATTGTTATACGTTATAACCTAATACTACATAACGTTATACGTTGTAACGTAATACTACATATCGTTATACGATATATCGTAATGCTACATAACGTTATACGTTATATCGTAATGCTACACAACGTTATACGTTATATCGTAATGCTACATAACGTTATACGTTATATCGTAATGCTACATAACGATTTACGTTATATCGTAATGCTACATAACGTTATACGTTATATCGTAATGCTACATAACGATATACGTTATAACGTAATACTATGACGTTGTACGTTATATCGTTATGCTACATAACGTTATACGTTATATCGTAATGCTACATAACGTTATACGTTATATCGTAATGCTACATAACGTTATACGTTATATCGTAATGCTACATAACGTTATACGTTATATCGTAATGCTACATAACGATATACGTTATAACGTAATACTATGACGTTGTACGTTATATCGTTATGCTACATAACGTTATACGTTATATCGTAATGCTACATAACGTTATACGTTATATCGTAATGCTACATAACGTTATACGTTATATCGTAATGCTACATAACGTTATACGTTATATCGTAATGCTACATAACGTTATACGTTATATCGTAATGCTACATAACGATATACGTTATAACGTAATACTATGACGTTGTACGTTATATCGTTATGCTACATAACGTTATACGTTACATCGTAATGCTACATATCGTTATACGTTTTATCGTAATGCTACATAACGTTATACGATACATCGTAATGCTACATAACGTTATACGTTATAACGTATTACCATATCACGTTATACGTTATATTGTAGTGCTACATAACGTTATACGTTATATCGTAATGCTACATAACGTTATACGTTATATCGTAATGCTACACAACGTTATACGTTATATCGTAATGCTACACAACGTTATACGTTATATCGTAATGCTACATAACGTTATACGTTATATCGTAATGCTACACAACGTTATACGTTATATCGTAATGCTACATAACGTTATACGTTATATCGTAATGCTACATAACGATATACGTTATATCGTAATGCTACATAACGTTATACGTTATATCGTAATGCTACATAACGATATACGTTATAACGTAATACTATGACGTTGTACGTTATATCGTTATGCCACATAACGTTATACGTTATATCGTAATGCTACACAACGTTATACGTTATATCGTAATGCTACACAACGTTATACGTTTTATCGTAATGCTACATAACGTTATACGATACATCGTAATGCTACATAACGTTATACGTTATAACGTACTACCATATCACGTTATACGTTATATTGTAATGCTACATATTGTTATACGTTATAACGTAATACTACATAACGTTATACGTTATATTGTAGTGCTACATAACGTTATACGTTATATCGTAATGCTACATAACGTTATACGTTATATCGTAATGCTACACAACGTTATACGTTATATCGTAATGCTACACAACGTTATACGTTATATCGTAATGCTACATAACGTTATACGTTATATCGTAATGCTACACAACGTTATACGTTATATCGTAATGCTACATAACGTTATACGTTATATCGTAATGCTACATAACGATATACGTTATATCGTAATGCTACATAACGTTATACGTTATATCGTAATGCTACATAACGATATACGTTATAACGTAATACTATGACGTTGTACGTTATATCGTTATGCCACATAACGTTATACGTTATATCGTAATGCTACACAACGTTATACGTTATATCGTAATGCTACACAACGTTATACGTTTTATCGTAATGCTACATAACGTTATACGATACATCGTAATGCTACATAACGTTATACGTTATAACGTACTACCATATCACGTTATACGTTATATTGTAATGCTACATATTGTTATACGTTATAACGTAATACTACATAACGTTATACGTTGTAACGTAATACTACATAACGTTATACGATATATCGTAATGCTACATAACGTTATACGTTATATCGTAATGCTACATAACGTTGTACGTAATATCGTAATGCTACATAACGTTGTACGTTATATCTTAATGCTACATAACGTTATACGTTATATCGTAATGCTACATAACGTTATACGTTATATCGTAATGCTACATAACGTTATACGTTATATCGTAATGCTACATAACGTTATACGTTATATCGTAATGCTACATAACGTTATACGTAATATCGTAATGCTACATAACGTTGTACGTTATATCTTAATGCTACATATCGTTATACGTTATAACGTAATACTACATAACGTTATACGTTATAACGAAATACTACATAACGTTATACGTTATATCGTAATGCTACATAACGTTATACGTTATATCGTAATGCTACATAACGTTATACGTTATATCGTAATGCTACATAACGTTATACGTAATATCGTAATGCTACATAACGTTGTACGTTATATCTTAATGCTACATATCGTTATACGTTATAACGTAATACTACATAACGTTATACGTTATAACGAAATACTACATAACGTTACACGTTATATTGTAATGCTGCATAACGTTATACGTTATATCGTAATGCTACATAACGTTGTACGTAATATCGTAATGCTACATAACGTTGTACGTTATATCTTAATGCTACATAACGTTATACGTTATATCGTAATGCTACATAACGTTATACGTTATATCGTAATGCTACATAACGTTATACGATATATCGTAACGCTACATAACGTTATACGTTATAACGTGTTACCATATCACGTTATACGTTCTATCGTAATGCTACATAACGTTATACGTTATATCGTAATGCTACATAACGTTATACGTTATATCGTAATGCTTCATAACGTTATACGTTATATCGTAATGCTACATAACGTTATACGTTATATCGTAATGCTACATAACGTTATACGTTATATCGTAATGCTACATAATGTTATACGTTATATCGTAATGCTACATAACGTTATACGTAATATCGTAATGCTACATAACGTTGTACGTTATATCTTAATGCTACATAACGTTATACGTTATATCGTAATGCTACATAACGTTATACGTTATATCGTAATGCTACATAACGTTATACGTTATATCGTAATGCTACACAACGTTATACGTTATAACGTGTTACCATATCACGTTATACGTTCTATCGTAATGCTACATAACGTTATACGTTATATCGTAATGCTACATAACGTTATACGTTATATCGTAATGCTACATAACGTTATACGTTATATCGTAATGCTACATAACGTTATACGTTATATCGTAATGCTTCACAACGTTATACGTAATATCGTAATGCTACATAATGTTGTACGTTATATCTTAATGCTACATAACGTTATAAGTTATATCGTAATGCTACATAACGTTATACGTTATATCGTAATGCTACATAACGTTATACGTTATATCGTAATGCTACATAACGTTATACGTTATATCGTAATGCTACATAACGTTATACGTTATATCGTAATACCATATAACGTTATACGTTATATCGTAATGCTACATAACGTCATACGTTATATCGTAATGCTAGATAACGTTATACGTTATATCGTAATGCTACATAACGTTATACGTTATATCGTACTGCTACATAACGTTATACGTTGTATCGTAATGCTACATAACGTTATACGTAATATCGTAATGCTACATGACGTTGTACGTTATATCTTAATGCTACATAACGTTATACGTTATATCGTAATGCTACATAACGTTACACGTTATAACGTATTACCATATAACGTTATACGTTACATCGTAATGCTAGATAACGTTATACGTTATATCGTAATGCTGCATAACGTCATACGTTACATCGTAACACTACATAACGTTATACGTTTTATCGTAATGCTACATAACGTTATACGATATATCGTAATACTACATAACGTTATACGTTATATCGTAATGCTACATAACGTTATACGTAATATCGTAATGCTACATAACGTTGTACGTTATATCTTAGTGCTACATAACGTTGTACGTTATATCGTAATGCTACATAACGTTATACGTTATATCGTAATGCTACATGACCTTATACGTTATGTCGTAATGCTGCATAACGTTATACGTTATATCGTAATGCTACATAACGTTATACCTTATATCGTAATGCTACATAACGTTATACGATATATCGTAATGCTACATAACGATATACGTTATAACGTAATACTATGACGTTGTACGTTATATCGTTATGCTACATAACGTTATACGTTACATCGTAATGCTACATAACGTTATACGTTTTATCGTAATGCTACATAACGTTATACGATACATCGTAATACTATATAACGTTATACGTTATATCGTAATGCTACATAACGTTATACGTTATAACGTGTTACCATATCACGTTATACGTTCTATCGTAATGCTACATAACGTTATACGTTATATCGTAATGCTACATAACGTTATACGTTATATCGTAATGCTACATATCGTTATACGTTATAACGTAATACTACATAACGTTATACGTTATAACGTAATGCTACATAACGTTGTACGTTATATCGTAATGCTACATAACGTTATACGTTATATCGTAATGCTACATAACGTTATAAGTTATATCGTAATGCTACATAACGTTATACGTTATATCGTAATGCTACATAACGTTATACGTTATATCGTAATGCTACATAACGTTGTACGTAATATCGTAATGCTACATAACGTTGTACGTTATATCTTAATGCTACATAACGTTATACGTTATATCGTAATGCTATATAACGTTATACGTTATATCGTAATGCTACATAACGTTATACGTTATATCGTAATGCTACATAACGTTATACGTTATAACGTGTTACCATATCACGTTATACGTTCTATCGTAATGCTACATAACGTTATACGTTATATCGTAACGCTACATAACGTTATACGTTATATCGTAATGCTACATAACGTTATACGTTATATCGTAATGCTACATAACGTTATACGTTATATCGTAATGCTACATAACGTTATACGTTATATCGTAATGCTACATAACGTTATACGTAATATCGTAATGCTACATAACGTTGTACGTTATATCTTAATGCTACATAACGTTATACGTTATATCGTAATGCTACATAACGTTATACGTTATATCGTAATGCTACATAACGTTATACGTTATATCGTAATACCATATAACGTTATACGTTATATCGTAATGCTACATAACGTCATACGTTATATCGTAATGCTAGATAACGTTATACGTTATATCGTAATGCTACATAACGTTATACGTTATATCGTACTGCTACATAACGTTATACGTTATATCGTAATGCTACATAACGTTATACGTTATATCGTAATGCTACATAACGTTATACGTTATATCGTAATGATACATAATGTTATACGTTATATCGTAATGCTACATAACGTTATACGTAATATCGTAATGCTACATAACGTTGTACGTTATATCTTAATGCTACATAACGTTATACGTTATATCGTAATGCTACATAACGTTATACGTTATATCGTAATGCTACATAAAGTTATACGTTATATCGTAATGCTACATAACGTTATACGTTATGTCGTAATGCTACATAACGTTATACGTTATATGGTAATGCTACATAACGTTATACGTTATATCGTAATGCTACATAACGTTGTACGTAATATCGTAATGCTACATAACGTTGTACGTTATATCTTAATGCTACATAACGTTATACGTTATATCGTAATTCTACATAACGTTATACGTTATATCGTAATGCTACATAACGTTATACGTTATATCGTAATGCTACATAACGTTATACGTTATAACGTGTTACCATATCACGTTATACGTTCTATCGTAATGCTACATAACGTTATACGTTATATCGTAATGCTACATAACGTTATACGTTATATCGTAATGCTACATAACGTTATACGTTATATCGTAATGCTACATAACGTTATACGTTATATCGTAATGCTACATAACGTTATACGTTATATCGTAATGCTACATAACGTTATACGTTATATCGTAATGCTACATAACGTTATACGTTATATCGTAATGCTACATAACGTTATACGTAATATCGTAATGCAACATAACGTTGTACGTTATATCTTAATGCTACATAACGTTATACGTTATATCGTAATGCTACATAACGTTATACGTTATATCGTAATGCTACATAAAGTTATACGTTATATCGTAATGCTACATAACGTTATACGTTATATCGTACTGCTACAAAACGTTATACGTTATATCGTAATGCTACATAACGTTATACGTTATGTCGTAATGCTACATAATGTTATACGTTATATCGTAATGCTACATAACGTTATACGTAATATCGTAATGCTACATAACGTTGTACGTTATATCTTAATGCTACATAGCGTTATACGTTATATCGTAATGCTACATAACGTTATACGTTATATCGTAATGCTACATAACGTTGTACGTAATATCGTAATGCTACATAACGTTGTACGTTATATCTTAATGCTACATAACGTTATACGTTATATCGTAATGCTACATAACGTTATACGTTATATCGTAATGCTACATAACGTTATACGTTATATCGTAATGCTACATAACGTTATACGTTATAACGTGTTACCATATCACGTTATACGTTCTATCGTAATGCTACATAACGTTATACGTTATATCGTAATGCTACATAACGTTATACGTTATATCGTAATGCTACATAACGTTATACGTTATATCGTAATGCTACATAACGTTATACGTTATAACGTGTTACCATATCACGTTATACGTTCTATCGTAATGCTACATAACGTTATACGTTATATCGTAATGCTACATAACGTTATACGTTATATCGTAATGCTACATAACGTTATACGTTATATCGTAATGCTACATAACGTTATACGTTATATCGTAATGCTACACAACGTTATACGTAATATCGTAATGCTACATAATGTTGTACGTTATATCTTAATGCTACATAACGTTATACGTTATATCGTAATGCTACATAACGTTATACGTTATGTCGTAATGCTACATAATGTTATACGTTATATCGTAATGCTACATAACGTTATACGTAATATCGTAATGCTACATAACGTTGTACGTTATATCTTAATGCTACATAACGTTATACGTTATATCGTAATGCTACATAACGTTATACGTTATATCGTAATGCTACATAAAGTTATACGTTATATCGTAATGCTACATAACGTTATACGTTATGTCGTAATGCTACATAACGTTATACGTTATATGGTAATGCTACATAACGTTATACGTTATATCATAATGCTACATAACGTTGTACGTAATATCGTAATGCTACGTAACGTTGTACGTTATATCTTAATGCTACATAACATTATACGTTATATCGTAATGCTACATAACGTTATACGTTATATCGTAATGCTACATAACGTTATACGTTATATCGTAATGCTACATAACGTTATACGTTATAACGTGTTACCATATCACGTTATACGTTCTATCGTAATGCTACATAACGTTATACGTTATATCGTAATGCTACATAACGTTATACGTCATATGGTAATGCTACATAACGTTATACGTTATATCGTAATGCTACATAACGTTGTACGTAATATCGTAATGCTACATAACGTTGTACGTTATATCTTAATGCTACATAACGTTATACGTTATATCGTAATGCTACATAACGTTGTACGTAATATCGTAATGCTACATAACGTTGTACGTTATATCTTAATGCTACATAACGTTATACGTTATATCGTAATGCTACATAACGTTATACGTTATATCGTAATGCTACATAACGTTATACGTTATATCGTAATGCTACATAACGTTATACGTTATAACGTGTTACCATATCACGTTATACGTTCTATCGTAATGCTACATAACGTTATACGTTATATCGTAATGCTACATAACGTTATACGTTATATCGTAATGCTACATAACGTTATACGTTATATCGTAATGCTACATAACGTTATACGTTATATCGTAATGCTACATAACGTTATACGTTATATCGTAATGCTACATAACGTTATACGTTATATCGTAATGCTGCATAACGTTATACGTTATATCGTAATGCTACATAACGTTATACGTTATAACGTGTTACCATATCACGTTATACGTTCTATCGTAATGCTACATAACGTTATACGTTATATCGTAATGCTACATAACGTTATACGTTATATCGTAATGCTACATAACGTTATACGTTATATCGTAATGCTACATAACGTTATACGTTATGTCGTAATGCTACATAATGTTATACGTTATATCGTAATGATACATAACGTTATACGTAATATCGTAATGCTACATAACGTTGTACGTTATATCTTAATGCTACATAACGTTATACGTTATATCGTAATGCTACATAACGTTATACGTTATATCGTAATGCTACATAAAGTTATACGTTATATCGTATTGCTACATAACGTTATACGTTATGTCGTAATGCTACATAACGTTATACGTTATATGGTAATGCTACATAACGTTATACGTTATATCGTAATGCTACATAACGTAGTACGTAATATCGTAATGCTACGTAACGTTGTACGTTATATCTTAATGCTACATAACGTTATACGTTATATCGTAATGCTACATAACGTTATACGTTATATCGTAATGCTACATAACGTTATACGTTATATCGTAATGCTACATAACGTTATACGTTATAACGTGTTACCATATCACGTTATACGTTCTATCGTAATGCTACATAACGTTATACGTTATATCGTAATGCTACATAACGTTATACGTTATATCGTAATGCTACATAACGTTATACGTTATATCGTAATGCTACATAACGTTATACGTTATATCGTAATGCTACATAACGTTATACGTTATATCGTAATGCTACATAACGTTATACGTTATATCGTAATGCTACATAACGTTATACGTTATATCGTAATGCTACATAACGTTATACGTTATATCGTAATGCTACATAACGTTATACGTTATATCGTAATGCTACATAACGTTATACGTTATATCGTAATGCTACATAACGTTGTACGTTATATCTTAATGCTACATAACGTTATACGTTATATCGTAATGCTACATAACGTTATACGTTATATCGTAATGCTTCATAACGTTATACGTTATATCGTAGTGCTACATAACGTTATAAGTTATAACGTGTTACCATATCACGTTATACGTTATATCGTAATGCTACATATCGTTATACGTTATAACGTAATACTACATAACGTTATACGTTATAACGTAAAGCTAGATAACGTTATAGGTTATATCGTAATGCTACATAACGTCATACGTTATATCGTACTGCTAGATAACGTTATACGTTATATCGTAATGCTACATAACGTTATACGTAATATCGTAATGCTACATAACGTTGTACGTTATATCTTAATGCTACATAACGTTATACGTTATATCGTAATGCTACATAACGTTATACGTTATATCGTAATGCTACATAAAGTTATACGTTATATCGTAATGCTACATAACGTTATACGTTATATCGTAATGCTACATAAAGTTATACGTTATATCGTAATGCTACATAACGTTATACGTTATGTCGTAATGCTACATAACGTTATACGTTATATGGTAATTCTACATAACGTTATACGTTATATCGTAATGCTACATAACGTTATACGTTATATCGTAATGCTACATAACGTTATACGTTATATCGTAATGCTACATAACGTTATACGTTATATCGCAATACTACATAACGTTATACGTTATATCGTAATGCTACATAACGTTATACGTTATATCATAATGCTACATAACGATATAAGTTAAATCGTAATGCTACATAACGGTATACGTTATATCGTAATGCTACATAACGTTATACGTTATGTCGTAATGCTACATAACGTTATACGTTATATCGTAATGCTACATATCGTTATACGTTATATCGTAATGCTACATAACGTTATACGTTATATCGCAATACTACATAACGTTATACGTTATATCGTAATGCTACATAACGTTATACGTTATAACGTAATGCTACATAACGTTATACGTTATAACGTAATACTATATAACGTTGTACATTATATCATTATGCTACATAACGTAATACGTTATATCGTAATGCTACATAACGTTATACGTTATATCGTAATGCTACATAACGTTATACGTTATATCGTAATGCTACATAACGTAATACGTTATATCGTAATGCGACATAACGTTATACGTAATATCGTAATGCTACATAACGTTATACGTTATATCTTAATGCTACATAACGTTATACGTTATAACGTAATACTATATAACGTTATACGTTATATCGTAATGCTACATAACGTTATACGTTATAACGTATTACCATATAACGTTATACGTTATATCGTAATGCTACATAACGTTATACGTTATATCGTAATGCTACATAACGTTATACGTTATATCATAATGCTACATAACGATATAAGTTAAATCGTAATGCTACATAACGGTATACGTTATATCGTAATGCTACATAACGTTATACGTTATGTCGTAATGCTACATAACGTTATACGTTATATCGTAATGCTACATAACGTTATACGTTATATCGTAATGCTACATAACGTTATACGTTATATCGTAATGCTACATAACGTTATACGTTATATCGTAATGCTACATAACGTTATACGTAATATCGTAATGCTACATAACGTTGTACGTTATATCTTAATGCTACATAACGTTATTCGTTATATCGTAATGCTACATAACGTTATACGTTATATCGTAATGCTACATAACGTTGTACGTTATATCTTAATGCTACATAACGTTATACGTTATATCGTAATGCTACATAACGTCATACGTTATATCGTACTGCTAAATAACGTTATACGTTATATCGTAATGCTACATAACGTTATACGTTATATCGTAATACTACATAACGTTATACGTAATATCGTAATGCTACATATCGTTATACGTTATATCGTAATGCTACATAACGTTATAAGTTATATCGTAATGCTACATAACGTTATACGTTATATCGTAATGCTACATAATGTTATACGTTATAACGTAATACTATGACGTTGTACGTTATATCGTTATGCTACATAACGTTATACGTTACATCGTAGTGCCACATATCGTTATACGTTTTATCGTAATGCTACATAACGTTATACGACACATCGTAATGCTACATAACGTTATACGTTATAACGTATTACCATATCACGTTATACGTTATATTGTAATGCTACATATCGTTATACGTTATAACGTAATACTACATAACGTTATACGTTATAACGTAATGCTACATAACGTTATACGTTATATCGCAATGCTACATAACGTTATACGTTATATCGTAATGCTACATAACGTTATACGTTATATCGTAATGCTACATAACGTTATACGTTATATCGTAATGCTACATAACGTTATACGTTATAACGTATTACCATATAACGTTATACGTTATATCGTAATGCTACGTAACGTTATACGTTATATCGTAATACTACATAACGTTATACGTTATATCGTAATGCTACATAACGTTATACGATACATCGTAATGCTACATAACGTTATACGTTATATCGTAATGCTACATAACGTTATACGTTATATCTTAATGCTACATAACGTTATACGTTATAACGTAATACTATATAACGTTATAAGTTATATAGTAATGCTACATAACGTTATACGTTATATCGTAATGCTACATAACGTTATACGTTATAACGTATTACCATATAACGTTATACGTTAAATCGAAATACTACATAACGTTATACGTTATAACGTAATACTATATAACGTTATACGTTATATCGTAATGCTACATAACGTTATACGTTATAACGCAATGCCACATAACGTTATATGTTATATCGTAATGCTACATAACGTTATACGTTATAACGTAATGCCACATAACGTTATACGTTATATCGTAATGCTACACAACGTTATACGTTACATCGTAATGCTACATAACGTTATACGTTATAACGTATTACCATATAACGTTATACGTTATATCGAAATACTACATAACGTTATACATTATAACGTAATACTATATAACGTTATACGTTATAACGTATTACCATATAACGTTATACGTTATATCGTAATGCTACATAACGTTATACGTTATATCGTAATGCTACATAACGTTATACGTTATATCGTAATGCTACATAACGTTATACGTTATATCGTAATGCTACATAACGATATACGTTATAACGTAATACTATGACGTTGTACGTTATATCGTTATGCTACATAACGTTATACGTTACATCGTAATGCCACATATCGTTATACGTTTTATCGTAATGCTACATAACGTTATACGGACACATCGTAATGCTACATAACGTTATACGTTATAACGTATTACCATATCACGTTATACGTTATATTGTAATGCTACATATCGTTATACGTTATAACGTAATACTACATAACGTTATACGTTATAACGTAATACTACATAACGTTATACGTTATAACGTAATACTACATAACGTTATACGTTATATCGTAATGCTACATAACGTTATACGTTATATCGTAATGCTACATAACGTTATACGTTATATCGTAATGCTACATAACGTTATACGTTATAACGTATTACCATATAACGTTATACGTTATATCGTAATGCTACGTAACGTTATACGTTATATCGTAATGCTACATAACGTTATACGTTATATCGTAATGCTACATATAGTTATACGTTTCAACGTATTACCATATAACATCATACGTTATAACGTAATACTATATAACGTTATATGTTATATCGTAACACTACATAACGTCATTCGTTATAACGTAATACTATATAACGTCATACGTTATAACGAAATACCACATAACGTTATACGTTTATATACGAATGGGTTGCGAACCGGTATGTGCCCTGTATAAAGTATCAAATGTGGAGTATAACGCGCTGCGAATTGCCTAGATAACCCCAATAGCGGCGGAGATACGATCAATTAAATTTATTTGGCCTGGAAAATTTAAATACTATAATTGGATTGGATTTGACAGGGAAGAGAGTTAACGTTGGTCAAACCGAACGAAGTGTCCTGTATATAGAATCAAATTTGGGAGTATAACGCGCTACTAATTGTCTTCGTAACCCCAATAGCAGTGGAGATACGATCAATTTGATTTATTTGGCCTTAAAAATTTAAATACTATAATTGCATTGGATATGACAGGGAAAAGTGTTAACGTTGGGCAAACCGAACGAAGGTGTCCTGTATAAAGAATCAAATTTGGAGTATAACGCGCTACTAATTGTCTTCGTAACCCCAATAGCAGCGGAGATACGTTCAATTAGATTTATTTTTATATTTCGTCGTTTATTTCAATACTCATATATATGCTCACATGGATACTTTGTCTTTATAAATATATAGTAATATTTAATATAATTTGATTTTATAAATAATTATAATTAATATATTGTGTAATTTTCAATCATATGCATATATATACTAATCATATCTAATAATATAATGATATAATTATATTATTATCAGCATTATACTACTTACACAAAATACTTTATATTGTAATATGTAAATATCATACTTATATATATTATATATATATTATCATCAACATTTAAAAACGCGATGCGCAAGAAAACCTATCCTAAACTAATAAATAAAATATAGACAAAAAATGTTACTACTCAAGGGTATAATAAATACCCGCGGTCACTACGCTCGTCAAAAGTTCTACGTATACAACCAGTCACCCGTGTCGATTCGGACCTTTCATCCTTCCACGTGATTGAGTGACCGGAGAGGTGAACATCGAAAAGGATCTTAAATATAAGGTAAGTAAAAAAAATATCAAACAATAACATTGAAACTAGTAATTTATAACGTCTAAGCCATTAATTTACAACGCTTAAGTAATTAATTTATAACATTTAAGCCATTAATTTATAACATTTTAAACCATTAATAATTGAATTTTAACTATTAATTAATAACATTTAAGCCATTAATTTACAACATCCAGGCCATCAATTTAAAACATTTAAACTATTACTTTAGAGATTTAAACCATTAATTTCTAACATCCAAACTATTAATTTTATAACATTTAAACTATTAATTTGTAACCTATAAGCTATTAATTTACAACAATTGGACCATTAAATAACAACATTTAAAACTTTTATTTTAACATTTAAACTATTAATTAACAATATTAGAAACATTTATTTATTACATTTAAACCATTAATTTATAACATTTATACTATTAATTTATAACATTTAACCTATTAATTAATAACAATTAAACCATTAATTTATTACAATCAAACCATCAATTAACGACATTTTAACCATTACTTAATAGCAATTAAAGTATTAATTTATAATATTTAAACTGTTGAGAATTTTGGATCTTTGGAACCGAAATAATATTATAGGAACACAAAATTTACACTTTTAATTACTATTGAAATAGTTATACATTTATTTAATGGACGATCTCTGTTATATTTATCGATACATATTTGCACGCGTCTCAGCACTTTCTTCTATACCCGACTATTAACCGACTGTTCCAGATGCTTCTACCGACTGAACTGTTTACATTCATCTGTTTTCGAGACGCCGCGCACACGCATACTTCCACACACTGATACTCGCATACAAGTTCTCTTACTGAGCGTTTAACCTAGTCCAGCACAGAAAATTATACATATCACAACATAAACCACTAATTTATAACATTTGAACAACGATATCATGCTAAAAACTACTTTAATATAGTCTAGTCTAGATCATCCAAAACTGTTTGGTTTGGTTAACACACGTGTTAATTATAAAAAAAAATTATTGATAATTTAGAAAGCTGCAAATGTCCTTTTTAATTGAAATAAAGTCTTAAAGTCTTAATACTAAAGTACAATAAAACAGTCTGATACGTATCAAAAATCACTGAACGTTTTATTCTCAAACTTTTATATTAAAGTTTCAATTTACATATTTATTAGAGTTTAGTCTTTATTATTGCTAAAGTTCCATATCTTTCATTATGTATTAACGATATTAATGATATCTTATGTTTTGTTATAGATATATCACAGCTTCAACTTCTTTGTCTTCTTTGGGAATGCTGCAATGGTGGCTCAAAAGCCAAGAAACATAATCTTATTCGCAATTGTTACTGAATATTGTCCTAAATATGTTTTCTATTTCTCAATTTCATCAATTTGACTGTTTGAATACAATAAATTTGCGCGCGCTCGTGTATACGAAAATCGAGCGTTCCTATTGGTGGAATGTATTGCGAAGTCAAATCGAGCGTGCCTATTGGCGCAGAATATTGTCAAACGAAATTGAGCGTTCCTATTGGCACAATAAATTGTGACGTCATATCGGGCGTTCCTATTGGTTCGGAATATTGGAAAGACGTAGTTTCAACCGAGCCGAGCGGTGACACACTCCTGAAATTCGTGCAGCGAAAATTTGTCTTGTCGAGCGTTATCCTGCTGTTAGTACCTTCATTTCGACTTTATCAACGATTCTACACTTTCATCTAGTTCATTCAAATAGCACGTTCGTATTTAATCGTTTATTGATTTTAATCTTAGTAAAACTATACTGTATCTCGAAATTTTCTTTTACTTTTATCATTGACTGCGCATTTGGCAATTTACAGTTATTGATCGTTTATATTATCGATCTTTGAGGTAGAATTTGGGTTCTATTACTACTTTATTTCACTATAGTTGGTTTCATTGTTGTAAATTATTGATTTATTGTACATTTATCCTTGACTGTATTTCTGGTGGGGTTAGGTTAAAATTATCGATAATTCACATTACCGGCCTTTACTATAATACGTTCTGTTACTGAAAATTATTGGTTTTGTCGTACACTTATTTGAAATTGTTGGTTTTCTTTTGTGTAGATTATTGACTAGTCACTACTGAAAAGACTGAAAGAATACTGATTCACATCACAGACGCCACAAGCGATTAACAATCGATAATTCGGACTGAAACAAGATGGACGTCATAGATAATTATTTATATATCGAATCGTTGATTTCTCATGCAGATTTGGTAATGATTGCAGTATTATAACAAAGCAGAGGTACGTACACGACTATTTTCTTTTTTTATTGGATCAATAGTAATCGATATTTGCTAAATAATTGCTATACAGCTTACGATTGCATTATAATAACATCATTTTATAAATAGTTGCATAATTTGTTGAAAATATTAGATTATTGTTAATAATCGGATATACTATTAAGTAATTAATTAATGTTTTTATATTAGCATATAGCAAATTATGCAAATCATTTAATTGTTATTAGAAAACAATCTACTGCGATGTTGTTATATTTTTGTATATTGAAATGAGAAAATATTAATATAATATAATATAATGAGAAAAATTTTTATAGTAATTAGATTTTAACACAATTTCTATTTGTATTGTTATTAATATTTCAAGTTTGAATAGAGTTTTATATTTCATTAGTTTATACTTCTTTAACAATAAACGATATATTTTTAAGAACAAATTATAATATTTCATATGTTTTGTTTCAGTTTTTCATAATTTCTACTTTTTCCTGTGCTTTGGAAAGGACGCAGTGATGCTTCAGAACTAAGCATGTAAGAATCTTTGCATATTGTATTCCAATTAATTTTATTCCTTGTATTTTGCTTTAATTATTCAAAATAACAAAAACAAGTCTGATTTTATACTTTAATATCAGAGTTTCAGTTGTTACAGTAATTAGAGTTCACTAACAATTTAACTTTTTTATTCTTATTAAAGTTTAAGGTTTTCTCAGAATTCCATATCACGTTATTTAACATTTTTTTGCTGAATCATTACTTAAGTTTCAAAATAAATTATTCACGCATGTGTTATTTATATATCTATAAAAAGACATATGTTTTGTTAAAGGTTTATCACTCCTTCTTCTTCCCCCTGCTTCCTGAAAAGGACCTAGTGGTGCTTCAAAAGCCAAGAATGTAAGTAATATTTATATAATATAAATTATTTAATTCTATTGCTATATATATTTCAATTTGCTACTCCTAATTTGAATATTGTCATTAAAATTTTAATAGAGATTAATAGACATTAATCTTCCACTGCTTTAAATTTTCCAATTAATTAATTAAATCATATTTAAGAGCAAATTATAATATTCCATGCATTGTTACATTGTTTTCCATGATGGGATTGCATGACTCCTCCTTGATAACGGTCTTCACGACGTCTTTTCCTCGGCTACCATAGCATCGATGACTACGTTCCTCGCATCTTATCGCATGAGTCGCATGCATTTTTGTCCTTTTGGTCACTCAATCATGTCATAGGACGAAAGGTCCGAATCGATACGGGTGATTGGTTGTATTACGTAGAATTTTTTGCGAGCACAGTGACCGCGGGTATTTATTATACCCGTAAATATTAACATTTTCTTTTTCTATGTATTATTTATTAGTTCAGGATAGATCTTCTTGCATATCGCGTTTTTGTTTATGTTATTTACATGATAATGAACTATTTTATATTGACAATATTAATAATACTACTAACTGATAAAAATGATATTATATTAACAATTAATTTGAATATTTGTGATTGAAGACATGTATGTTCACCATAATCACTTTTAAAGTTGGAGTGTATTAAAAATGTATATCTACAGAGAGTTGCAATGATTTAATTAAATATTTCGTAGTGATGAAGTCGGATGCCCTCCAACTTCGTTGCATTAAAAATTGCAATTAGATATTTAATAATAACGATAATAAATCATTTTTTATTTCACCTTCTTTTCTCTGATGGCACTATCATGATGGATTCAATTGTTTGCCATTCATTTTTGAATTTGAGTATTAATTTAAAATAAACATATAGGGGGGATAGTAAAGTTCAGTTCTGTAGTACAAATATGGAATTCTATGTGCAAGAAGAAATTTCGCGACAGGAAAATTTTGGAATCAAAGCAACAAGTTTTGAATACTGCTATTATACATTCGAAAATGTGCTTTGACGAAGGAATTGCCTGAGATTGTTTACAATAATATCTAACTTTCGTAATACCACATAACGTTATACGTTATATCGTAATACCATATAACGTTATACGTTATATCGTAATGCTACATAACGTTATACGTTATATCGTAATGCTACATAACGTTATACGTTATATCGTAATGCTACATAACGTTATACGTTATATCTTAATGCTACATAACGTTATACGTTATAACGTAATACTATATAACGTTATACGTTATATCGTAATGCTACATAACGTTATACGTTATAACGTATTACCATATAACGTTTTACGTTATATCGTAATGCTACATAACGTTATACGTTATATCGTAATGCTACATAACGTTATACGTTATATCGTAATGCTACATAACGTTATACGTTATATCATAATGCTACATAACGATATGAGTTAAATAGTAATGCTACATAACGGTATACGTTATATCGTAATGCTACATAACGTTATACGTTATAACGTATTACCATATAACGTTATACGTTATATCGTAATGCTACATAACATTATACGTTTTAACGTAATGCCACATAACGTTATATTTTATATCGTAATGCTACATTACGTTATACGTTATATCGTAATCCTACATAACGTTATACGTTATATCGTAATACTACCTAACGTTATACGTTATATCGTAATGCTACATAACGTTATACGTTATAACGTATTACCATATAACGTTATACGTTATATCGTAATACTACATAACGTTATACGTTATATCGTAATCCTACATAACGTTATACGTTACAACGTATTACCATATAACGTTATACGTTATATCTTAATGCTACATAACGTTATACGTTATAACGTAATACTACATAACGTTATACGTTATAACGTAATACTACATAACGTTATACGTTATATCATAATGCCACATAACGTTATACGTTATATCGTAATGCTACATAACGTTATACGTTATATCGTAATGCTTCATAACGTTATAAGTTATAACGTGTTACCATATCACGTTATACGTTATATCGTAATGCTACATATCGTTATACGTTATAACGTAATACTACATAACGTTATACGTTATAACGTAAAGCTAGATAACGTTATACGTTATATCGTAATGCTACATAACGTTATACGTTATATCGTAATGCTACCTAACGTTATACGTTATATCGTAATGCTACATAACGTTATACGTTATATCGTAATGCCACATAACGTTATACGTTATATCGTAATGCTACATAACGTTATACGTTATATCGTAATAGTGACATAACGTTATACGCTATATCGTAATGCTACATAACGTTATACGTTATTTCGTAATGCTAAATGACGTTATACGTTATATCGTAATGCTACATAACGTTATACGTTATATCGTAATGCTACATAACGTTATACGATATATCGTAATGCTACATAACGATATACGTTATATCGTAATACTATGACGTTGTACGTTATATCGTTATGCTACATAACGTTATACGTTACATCGTAATGCTACATATCGTTATACGTTTTATCGTAATGCTACATAACGTTGTACGATACATCGTAATACTATATAACGTTATACGTTATATCGTAATGCTACATAACGTTATACGTTAAATCGTAATGCTACATAACGTTGTACGTTATATCTTAATGCTACATAACGTTATACGTTATATCGTAATGCTACATGACGTTATACGTTATATCGTAATGCTACATAACGTTATACGTTATATCGTAATGCTACATAACGTTATACGTTATATCGTAATGCTACATAACGTTATACGTTATAACGAATTACCATATAACGTTATACGTTATATCGTAATGCTACATAACGTTATACGTTATAACGTAATACTACATAACGTTATACGTTATATCGTAATGCTACATAACGTTATACGTTATATCGTAATGCTACATAACGTTATACGTTATATATAATGCTACATAACGTTATACGTTATATCGTAATGCTACATAACGTTATACGTTATATCGTAATGCTACATAACGTTATACGTTATATCGTAATGCTACATAACGTTATACGTTATAACGTGTTACCATATCACGTTATACGTTATATCGTAATGCTACATATCGTTATACGTTATAACGTAATACTACATAACGTTATACGTTATAACGTAATGCTACATAACGTTATACGTTATATCGTAATGCTACATAACGTTATACGTTATATCGTAATGCTACATAACGTTATACGTTATATCGTAATGCTACATAACGTTATGCGTTATAACGTGTTACCATATCACGTTATACGTTATATCGTAATGCTACATTTCGTTATACGTTATAACGTAATACTACATAACGTTATACGTTATAACGTAATACTACATAACGTTATACGTTATATCGTAATGCTACATAACGTTATACGTTATATCGTAATGCTACATAACGTTATACGTTATATCGTAATGCTACATAACGTTATACGTTATATATAATGCTACATAACGTTATACGTTATATCGTAATGCTACATAACGTTATACGTTATAACGTGTTACCATATCACGTTATACGTTATAACGTATTACCATATAACGTTATACGTTATATCGTAATACTACATAACGTTATACGTTATATCGTAATCCTACATAACGTTATACGTTACAGCGTATTACCATATAACGTTATACGTTATATCTTAATGCTACATAACGTTATACGTTATAACGTAATACTACATAACGTTATACGTTATAACGTAATACTACATAACGTCATACGTTATATCGTAATGCTACATAACGTTATACGTTATATCGTAATGCTACGTAACGTTATACGTTATATCGTAATGCTACGTAACGATATACGTTATATCCTAATGCTACATAACCTTATACGTTATATCGTAATGCTACATAACGTTATACGTTATATCGTAATGCTACATAACGTTATACGTTATAACGTGTTACCATATCACGTTATACGTTATATCGTAATGCTACATATCGTTATACGTTATAACGTAATACTACATAACGTTATACGTTATAACGTAATGCTACATAACGTTATACGTTATATCGTAATGCTGCATAACGTTATACGTTATATCGTAATGCTACATAACGTTATACGTTATATCGTAATGCTACGTAACGTTATGCGTTATAACCTGTTACCATATCACGTTATACGTTATATCGTAATGCTACATATCGTTATACGTTATAACGTAATACTACATAACGTTATACGTTATAACGTAATACTACATAACGTTATACGTTATATCGTAATGCTACATAACGTTATACGTTATATCGTAATGCTACATAACGTTATACGTTATATCGTAATGCTACATAACGTTATACGTTATATCGTAATGCTACATAACGTTATACGTTATAACGTGTTACCATATCACGTTATACGTTATAACGTATTACCATATAACGTTATACGTTATATCGTAATGCTACATATCGTTATACGTTATAACGTAATACTACATAACGTTATACGTTATATCGTAATGCTACATAACGTTATACGTTATATCGTAATGCTACATAACGTTATACGTTATATCGTAATGCGACATAACGTTATACGTTATATCGTAATGCTACATAACGTTATACGTTATATCGTAATGCTAAATAACGTTATACGTTATATCGTAATGCTACATAACGTTATACGTTATAACGTGTTACCATATCACGTTATACGTTATATCGTAATGTTACATATCGTTATACGTTATAACGTAATACTACATAACGTTATACATTATAACGTAATACTACATAACGTTATACGTTATATCGTAATGCTACATAACGTTATACGTTATATCGTAATGCTACATAACGTTATACGTTATATCGTAATGCTACATAACGTTATACGTTATATCGTAATGCTACATAACGTTGTACGTTATATCGTAATGCTACATAACGTTATACGTTATATCGTAATGCTACATGACGTTATACGTTATGTCGTAATGCTACATAACGTTATACGTTATATCGTAATGCTACATAACGTTATACGTTATATCGTAATGCTACATAATGTTATACGATATATCGTAATGCTACATAACGATATACGTTATAATGTAATACTATGACGTTGTACGTAATATCGTAATGCTACATAACGTTGTACGTTATATCTTAATGCTACATAACGTTGTACGTTATATCGTAATGCTACATAACGTTATACGTTATATCGTAATGCTACATAACGTTATACGTTATATCGTAATGCTACATAACGTTATACGTTATAACGTGTTACCATATCACGTTATACGTTATATCGTAATGCTACATATCGTTATACGTTATAACGTAATACTACATAACGTTATACGTTATAACGTAATGCTACATAACGTTATACGTTATATCGTAATGCTACATAACGTTATACGTTATATCGTAATGCTACATAACGTTATAAGTTATATCGTAATGCTACATAACGTTATACGTTATATCGTAATGCTACATAACGTTATACGTTATATCGTAATGCTACATAACGTTGTACGTAATATCGTAATGCTACATAACGTTGTACGTTATATCTTAATGCTACATAACGTTATACGTTATATCGTAATGCTACATAACGTTATACGTTATATCGTAATGCTACATAACGTTATACGTTATATCGTAATGCTACATAACGTTATACGTTATAACGTGTTACCATATCACGTTATACGTTCTATCGTAATGCTACATAACGTTATACGTTATAACGTGTTACCATATCACGTTATACGTTCTATCGTAATGCTACATAACGTTATACGTTATATCGTAATGCTACATAACGTTATACGTTATATCGTAATCCTACATAACGTTATACGTTATATCGTAATGCTACATAACGTTATACGTAATATCGTAATGCTACATAACGTTGTACGTTATATCTTAATGCTACATAACGTTATACGTTATATCGTAATGCTACATAACGTTATACGTTATATCGTAATGCTACATAACGTTATACTTTATATCGTAATGCTACGTAACGTTATACGTTATATCGTAATGCTACATATCGTTATACGTTATATCGTAATGCTACATAACGATATACGTTATAACGTGTTACCATATCACGTTATACGTTATATCGTAATGCTACATATCGTTATACGTTATAACGTAATACTACATGACGTTATACGTTATAACGAAATACTACATAACGTTATACGTTATAACGAAATACTACATAACGTTATACGTTATATCGTAATGCTACATAACGTTATACGTTATATCGTAATGCTACATAACGTTATACGTTATAACGTGTTACCATATCACGTTATACGTTCTATCGTAATGCTACATAACGTTATACGTTATATCGTAATGCTACATAACGTTATACGTTATATCGTAATGCTACATAACGTTATACGTTATATCGTAATGCTACATAACGTTATACGTTATATCGTAATTCTACATAACGTTATACGTTATATCGTAATGCTACATAACGTTGTACGTTATATCTTAATGCTACATAACGTTGTACGTTATATCGTAATGCTACATAACGTTGTACGTTATATCTTAATGCTACATAACGTTATACGTTATATCGTAATGCTACATAACGTTATACGTTATATCGTAATGCTACATAACGTTATACGTTATATCGTAATGATACATAACGTTATACGTTATATCGTAATGCTACATAACGTTATACGTAATATCGTAATGCTACATAACGTTGTACGTTATATCTTAATGCTACATAACGTTATACGTTATATCGTAATGCTACATAACGTTATACGTTATAACGTGGTACCATATCACGTTATACGTTATATCGTAATGCTACATAACGTTATACGTTATATCGTAATTCTACATAACGTTATACGTTATATCGTAATGCTACATAACGTTGTACGTTATATCGTAATGCTACATAACGTTATACGTTATATCGTAATGCTACATAACGTTATACGTTATATCGTAATGCTACATAACGTTATACGTAATATCGTAATGCTACATATCGTTATACGTTATAACGTAATACTACATAACGTTATACGTTATAACGAAATACTACATAACGTTATACGTCATATCGTAATGCTACATAACGTTATACGTTATATCGTAATGCTACATAACGTTATACGTTATATCGTAATGCTACATATCGTTATACGTTATATCGTAATGCTACATAACGTTATACGTTATATCGTAATGCTACATAACGTTATACGTTATATCGTAATGCTGCATGACGTTATACGTTATGTCGTAATGCTACATAACGTTATACGTTATATCGTAATGCTACATAACGTTATACGTTATATCGTAATGCTACATAACGTTATACGTTATATCGTAATGCTACATAACGTTATACGTTATATCGTAATGCTACATAACGTTATACGTAATATCGTAATGCTACATAACGTTGTACGTTATATCTTAATGCTACATAACGTTATACGTTATATCGTAATGCTACATAACGTTATACGTTATAACGTGGTACCATATCACGTTATACGTTATATCGTAATGCTACATAACGTTATACGTTATAACGTAATACTACATAACGTTATACGTTATAACGAAATACTACATAACGTTATACGTCATATCGTAATGCTACATAACGTTATACGTTATATCGTAATGCTACATAACGTTATACGTTATATCGTAATGCTACATAACGTTATACGTTATATCGTAATGCTACATAACGTTATACGTTATATCGTAATGCTACATAACGTTATACGTTATATCGTAATGCTACATAATGTTATACGTTATATCGTAATGCTACATAACGTTATACGTAATATCGTAATGCTACATAACGTTGTACGTTATATCTTAATGCTACATAACGTTATACGTTATATCGTAATGCTACATAACGTTATACGTTATATCGTAATGCTACATAACGTTATACGTTATATCGTAATGCTACATAACGTTATACGTAATATCGTAATGCTACATATCGTTATACGTTATAACGTAATACTACATAACGTTATACGTTATAACGAAATACTACATAACGTTATACGTCATATCGTAATGCTACATAACGTTATACGTTATATCGTAATGCTACATAACGTTATACGTTATATCGTAATGCTGCATGACGTTATACGTTATATCGTAATGCTACATAACGTTATACGTTATATCGTAATGCTACATAACGTTATACGTTATATCGTAATGCTACATAACGTTATACGTTATATCGTAATGCTACATAACGTTATACGTTATATCGTAATGCTACATAACGTTATACGTTATATCGTAATGCTACATAACGTTATACGTTATATCGTAATGCTACATAACGTTGTACGTTATATCTTAATGCTACATAACGTTGTACGTTATATCGTAATGCTACATAACGTTATACGTTATATCGTAATGCTGCATGACGTTATACGTTATGTCGTAATGCTACATAACGTTATACGTTATATCGTAATGCTACATAACGTTATACGTTATATCGTAATGCTACATAACGTTATACGTTATATCGTAATTCTACATAACGTTATACGTTATATCGTAATGCTACATAACGTTATACGTAATATCGTAATGCTACATAACGTTGTACGTTATATCTTAATGCTACATAACGTTGTACGTTATATCGTAATGCTACATAACGTTGTACGTTATATCTTAATGCTACATAACGTTATACGTTATATCGTAATGCTACATAACGTTATACGTTATATCGTAATGCTACATAACGTTATACGTTATATCGTAATGCTACATAACGTTATACGTTATATCGTAATGCTACATAACGTTATACGTAATATCGTAATGCTACATAACGTTGTACGTTATATCTTAATGCTACATAACGTTATACGTTATATCGTAATGCTACATAACGTTATACGTTATAACGTGTTACCATATCACGTTATACGTTCTATCGTAATGCTACATAACGTTATACGTTATATCGTAATGCTACATAACGTTATACGTCATATCGTAATGCTACATAACGTTATACGTTATATCGTAATGCTACATAACGTTATACGTTATATCGTAATGCTACATAACGTTATACGTTATATCGAAATGCTACATAACGTTATACGTTATATCGTAATGCTACATAATGTTATACGTTATATCGTAATGAGACATAACGTTATACGTAATATCGTAATGCTACATAACGTTGTACGTTATATCTTAATGCTACATAACGTTATACGTTATATCGTAATGCTACATAACGTTATACGTTATATCGTAATGCTACATAACGTTATACGTTATATCGTAATGCTACATAACGTTATACGTTATAACGTGTTACCATATCACGTTATACGTTCTATCGTAATGCTACATAACGTTATACGTTATATCGTAATGCTACATAACGTTATACGTTATATCGTAATGCTACATAACGTTATACGTTATATCGTAATGCTACATAACGTTATACGTTATATCGTAATGCTACATAACGTTATACGTAAAATCGTAATGCTACATAACGTTATACGTTATATCGTAATGCTACATATCGTTATACGTTATAACGTAATACTACATAACGTTATACGTTATAACGAAATACTACATAACGTTATACGTTATATCGTAATGCTACATGACGTTATACGTTATATCGTCATGCTAGATAACGTTATACGTTATATCGTAATGCTACATAGCGTTATACGTAATATCGTAATGCTACATAACGTTGTACGTTATATCTTAATGCTACATAACGTTATACGTTATATCGTAATGCTACATAACGTTATACGTTATATCGTAATGCTACATAACGTTATACGTTATATCGTAATGCTTCATAACGTTATACGTTATATCGTAATGCTACATAACGTTATACGTAATATCGTAATGCTACATAACGTTGTACGTTATATCTTAATGCTACATAACGTTATACGTTATATCGTAATGCTACATAACGTTATACGTTATAACGTGTTACCATATCACGTTATACGTTATATCCCAATGCTACATATCGTTATACGTTATAACGTAATACTACATAACGTTATATGTTATAACGAAATACTACATAACGTTATACGTTACATCGTAATGCTACATAACGTTATACGTTATATCGTAATGCTACATAACGTTATACGTTATATCGTAATGCTACATAACGTTGTACGTAATATCGTAATGCTACATAACGTTGTACGTTATATCTTAATGCTACATAACGTTATACGTTATATCGTAATGCTACATAACGTTATACGTTATATCGTAATGCTACATAACGTTATACGTTATATCGTAATGCTACATAACGTTATACGTTATAACGTGTTACCATATCACGTTATACGTTCTATCGTAATGCTACATAACGTTATACGTTATATCGTAACGCTACATAACGTTATACGTTATATCGTAATGCTACATAATGTTATACGTTATATCGTAATGCTACATAACGTTATACGTAATATCGTAATGCTACATAACGTTGTACGTTATATCTTAATGCTAGATAACGTTATACGTTATATCGTAATGCTACATAACGTTATACGTTATATCGTGATGCTACATAACGTTATACGTTATATCGTAATGCTACATAACGTTATACGTTATAACGTGTTACCATATCACGTTATACGATCTATCGTAATGCTACATAACGTTGCACGTTATATCGTAATGCTACATAACGTTATACGTTATATCGTAATGCTACATAACGTTATACGTTATATCGTAATGCTACATAACGTTATACGTTATAACGTGTTACCATATCACGTTATACGTTATAACGTATTACTATATAACGTTATACGTTATATCGTAATACTACATAACGTTATACGTTATATCGTAATCCTACATAACGTTATACGTTACAGCGTATTACCATATAACTTTATACGTTATATCTTATTGCTACATAACGTTATACGTTATAACGTAATACTACATAACGTTATACGTTATAACGTAATACTACATAACGTCATACGTTATATCGTAATGCTACATATCGTTATACGTTATATCGTAATGCTACATAACGTTATATGTTATATCGTAATGCTACATAACGTTATATGTTATATCCTAATGCTACATAACGTTATACGTTATATCGTAATGCTACATAACGTTATACGTTATATCGTAATGCTACATAACGTTATACGTTATAACGTGTTACCATGTCACGTTATACGTTATATCGTAATGCTACATATCGTTATACGTTATATCGTAATGCTACATAACGTTATACGTTATATCGTAATGCTACATAACGTTATACGTTATATTGTAATGCTACATAACGTTATACGTTATAACGTGTTACCATATCACGTTATACGTTATATCGTAATGCTACATATCGTTATACGTTATAACGTAATACTACATAACGTTATACGTTATAACGTAATGCTACATAACGTTATACGTTATATCGTAATGCTACATAACGTTTTACGTTATATCGTAATGCTACATAACGTTATACGTTATATCGTAATGCTACGTAACGTTATGCGTTATAACGTGTTACCATATCACGTTATACGTTATATCGTAATGCTACATATTGTTATACGTTATAACGTAATACTACATAACGTTATACGTTATAACGTAATACTACATAACGTTATACGTTATATCGTAATGCTACATAACGTTATACGTTATATCGTAATGCTACATAACGTTATACGTTATATCGTAATGCTACATAACGTTATACGTTATATCGTAATACCACATAACGTTATACGATATATCGTAATGCTAAATAACGTTATACGTTATATCGTAATGCTACATAACGTTATACGTTATAACGTGTTACCATATCACGTTATACGTTATATCGTAATGTTACATACCGTTATACGTTATAACGTAATACTACATAACGTTATACATTATAACGTAATACTACATAACGTTATACGTTATATCGTAATGCTACATAACGTTATACGTTATATCGTAATGCTACATAACGTTATACGTTATATCGTAATGCTACATAACGTTATACGTTATATCGTAATGCTACATAACGTTATACGTAATATCGTAATGCTACATAACGTTGTACGTTATATCTTAATGCTACATAACGTTATACGTTATATCGTAATGCTACATAACGTTATACGTTATAACGTGGTACCATATCACGTTATACGTTATATCGTAATGCTACATATCGTTATACGTTATAACGTAATACTACATAACGTTATACGTTATAACGAAATACTACATAACGTTATACGTTATATCGTAATGCTACATAACGTTATACGTTATATCGTAATGCTACATAACGTTATACGTTATATCGTAATGCTACATAACGTTGTACGTAATATCGTAATGCTACATAACGTTGTACGTTATATCTTAATGCTACATAACGTTATACGTTATATCGTAATGCTACATAACGTTATACGTTATATCGTAATGCTACATAACGTTATACGTTATATCGTAATGCTACATTACGTTATACGTTATAACGTGTTACCATATCACGTTATACGTTCTATCGTAATGCTACATAACGTTATACGTTATATCGTAATGCTACATAACGTTATACGTTATATCGTAATGCTACATAACGTTATACGTTATATCGTAATGCTACATAACGTTATACGTTATATCGTAATGCTACATAACGTTATACGTTATATCGTAATGCTACATAATGTTATACGTTATATCGTAATGCTACATAACGTTATACGTAATATCGTAATGCTACATAACGTTGTACGTTATATCTTAATGCTACATAACGTTATACGTTATATCGTAATGCTACATAACGTTATACGTTATATCGTAATGCTACATAACGTTATACGTTATATCGTAATGCTACATAACGTTATACGTTATAACGTGTTACCATATCACGTTATACGTTCTATCGTAATGCTACATAACGTTATACGTTATATCGTAATGCTACATAACGTTATACGTTATATCGTAATGCTACATAACGTTATACGTTATATCGTAATGCTACATAACGTTATACGTTATATCGTAATGCTACATAACGTTATACGTTATATCGTAATGCTACATAATGTTATACGTTATATCGTAATGCTACATAACGTTATACGTAATATCGTAATGCTACATAACGTTGTACGTTATATCTTAATGCTACATAACGTTATACGTTATATCGTAATGCTACATAACGTTATACGTTATATCGTAATGCTACATAACGTTATACGTTATATCGTAATGCTACATAACGTTATACGTTATAACGTGTTACCATATCACGTTATACGTTTTATCGTAATGCTACATAACGTTATACGTTATATCGTAATGCTACATAACGTTATACGTTATATCGTAATGCTACATAACGTTATACGTTATATCTTAATGCTACATAACGTTATACGTTATATCGTAATGCTACATAACGTTATACGTTAAATCGTAATGCTACATAACGTTATACGTAATATCGTAATGCTACATAACGTTATACGTTATATCGTAATGCTACATAACATTATACGTTATATCGTAATGCTACATAACGTTATACGTTATATCGTAATGCTACATAACGTTATACGTTATAACGTGTTACCATATCACGTTATACGTTATATCGTAATGCTACATAACGTTATACGTTATAACGTAATACTACATAACGTTATACATTATAACGTAATACTACATAACGTTATACGTTATATCGTAATGCTACATAACGTTATACGTTATATCGTAATGCTACATAACGTTATACGTTATATCGTAATGCTACATAACGTTATACGTTATATCGTAATGCTACATAACGTTATACGTTATATCGTAATACCACATAACGTTATACGATATATCGTAATGCTAAATAACGTTATACGTTATATCGTAATGCTACATAACGTTATACGTTATAACGTGTTACCATATCACGTTATACGTTATATCGTAATGTTACATATCGTTATACGTTATAACGTAATACTACATAACGTTATACATTATAACGTAATACTACATAACGTTATACGTTATATCGTAATGCTACATAACGTTATACGTTATATCGTAATGCTACATAACGTTATACGTTATATCGTAATGCTACATAACGTTATACGTTATATCGTAATGCTACATAACGTTATACGTAATATCGTAATGCTACATAACGTTGTACGTTATATCTTAATGCTACATAACGTTATACGTTATATCGTAATGCTACATAACGTTATACGTTATAACGTGGTACCATATCACGTTATACGTTATATCGTAATGCTACATATCGTTATACGTTATAACGTAATACTACATAACGTTATACGTTATAACGAAATACTACATAACGTTATACGTTATATCGTAATGCTACATAACGTTATACGTTATATCGTAATGCTACATAACGTTATACGTTATATCGTAATGCTACATAACGTTGTACGTAATATCGTAATGCTACATAACGTTATACGTTATAACGTGTTACCATATCACGTTATACGTTATATCGTAATGTTACATATCGTTATACGTTATAACGTAATACTACATAACGTTATACATTATAACGTAATACTACATAACGTTATACGTTATATCGTAATGCTACATAACGTTATACGTTATATCTTAATGCTACATAACGTTATACGTTATATCGTAATGCTACATAACGTTATACGTTATAACGTGGTACCATATCACGTTATACGTTATATCGTAATGCTACATAATGTTATACGTTATATCGTAATGCTACATAACGTTATACGTAATATCGTAATGCTACATAACGTTGTACGTTATATCTTAATGCTACATAACGTTATACGTTATATCGTAATGCTACATAACGTTATACGTTATATCGTAATGCTACATAACGTTATACGTTATATCGTAATGCTACATAACGTTATACGTTATAACGTGTTACCATATCACGTTATACGTTCTATCGTAATGCTACATAACGTTATACGTTATATCGTAATGCTACATAACGTTATACGTTATATCGTAATGCTACATAACGTTATACGTTATATCGTAATGCTACATAACGTTATACGTTATATCGTAATGCTACATAACGTTATACGTTATATCGTAATGCTACATAACGTTATACGTAATATCGTAATGCTACATAACGTTGTACGTTATATCTTAATGCTACATAACGTTATACGTTATATCGTAATGCTACATAACGTTATACGTTATATCGTAATGCTACATAACGTTATACGTTATATCGTAATGCTACATAACGTTATACGTTATATCGTAATGCTACATAACGTTATACGTAATATCGTAATGCTACATAACGTTGTACGTTATATCTTAATGCTACATAACGTTATACGTTATATCGTAATGCTACATAACGTTATACGTTATAACGTGGTACCATATCACGTTATACGTTATATCGTAATGCTACATAACGTTATACGTTATATCGTAATGCTACATAACGTTATACGTTATATCGTAATGCTACATAACGTTATACGTTATATCGTAATGCTACATAACGTTGTACGTTATATCGTAATGCTACATAACGTTATACGTTATATCGTAATGCTGCATGACGTTATACGTTATGTCGTAATGCTACATAACGTTATACGTTATATCGTAATGCTACATAACGTTATACGTTATATCGTAATGCTACATAACGTTATACGTTATATCGTAATTCTACATAACGTTATACGTTATATCGTAATGCTACATAACGTTATACGTAATATCGTAATGCTACATAACGTTGTACGTTATATCTTAATGCTACATAACGTTGTACGTTATATCGTAATGCTACATAACGTTGTACGTTATATCTTAATGCTACATAACGTTATACGTTATATCGTAATGCTACATAACGTTATACGTTATATCGTAATGCTACATAACGTTATACGTTATATCGTAATGCTACATAACGTTATACGTTATATCGTAATGCTACATAACGTTATACGTAATATCGTAATGCTACATAACGTTGTACGTTATATCTTAATGCTACATAACGTTATACGTTATATCGTAATGCTACATAACGTTATACGTTATAACGTGTTACCATATCACGTTATACGTTCTATCGTAATGCTACATAACGTTATACGTTATATCGTAATGCTACATAACGTTATACGTCATATCGTAATGCTACATAACGTTATACGTTATATCGTAATGCTACATAACGTTATACGTTATATCGTAATGCTACATAACGTTATACGTTATATCGAAATGCTACATAACGTTATACGTTATATCGTAATGCTACATAATGTTATACGTTATATCGTAATGAGACATAACGTTATACGTAATATCGTAATGCTACATAACGTTGTACGTTATATCTTAATGCTACATAACGTTATACGTTATATCGTAATGCTACATAACGTTATACGTTATATCGTAATGCTACATAACGTTATACGTTATATCGTAATGCTACATAACGTTATACGTTATAACGTGTTACCATATCACGTTATACGTTCTATCGTAATGCTACATAACGTTATACGTTATATCGTAATGCTACATAACGTTATACGTTATATCGTAATGCTACATAACGTTATACGTTATATCGTAATGCTACATAACGTTATACGTTATATCGTAATGCTACATAACGTTATACGTAAAATCGTAATGCTACATAACGTTATACGTTATATCGTAATGCTACATATCGTTATACGTTATAACGTAATACTACATAACGTTATACGTTATAACGAAATACTACATAACGTTATACGTTATATCGTAATGCTACATGACGTTATACGTTATATCGTCATGCTAGATAACGTTATACGTTATATCGTAATGCTACATAGCGTTATACGTAATATCGTAATGCTACATAACGTTGTACGTTATATCTTAATGCTACATAACGTTATACGTTATATCGTAATGCTACATAACGTTATACGTTATATCGTAATGCTACATAACGTTATACGTTATATCGTAATGCTTCATAACGTTATACGTTATATCGTAATGCTACATAACGTTATACGTAATATCGTAATGCTACATAACGTTGTACGTTATATCTTAATGCTACATAACGTTATACGTTATATCGTAATGCTACATAACGTTAT
The DNA here is from genome assembly GCA_936014575.1 of Bombus lapidarius. Lineage (NCBI taxonomy): Eukaryota > Metazoa > Arthropoda > Insecta > Hymenoptera > Apidae > Bombus > Bombus lapidarius. Next base: position 138,213 of record CAKXZU010000187.1, read on the forward strand.
ACGTTATAACGTGTTACCATATCACGTTATACGTTATATCCCAATGCTACATATCGTTATACGTTATAACGTAATACTACATAACGTTATATGTTATAACGAAATACTACATAACGTTATACGTTACATCGTAATGCTACATAACGTTATACGTTATATCGTAATGCTACATAACGTTATACGTTATATCGTAATGCTACATAACGTTGTACGTAATATCGTAATGCTACATAACGTTGTACGTTATATCTTAATGCTACATAACGTTATACGTTATATCGTAATGCTACATAACGTTATACGTTATATCGTAATGCTACATAACGTTATACGTTATATCGTAATGCTACATAACGTTATACGTTATAACGTGTTACCATATCACGTTATACGTTCTATCGTAATGCTACATAACGTTATACGTTATATCGTAACGCTACATAACGTTATACGTTATATCGTAATGCTACATAATGTTATACGTTATATCGTAATGCTACATAACGTTATACGTAATATCGTAATGCTACATAACGTTGTACGTTATATCTTAATGCTAGATAACGTTATACGTTATATCGTAATGCTACATAACGTTATACGTTATATCGTGATGCTACATAACGTTATACGTTATATCGTAATGCTACATAACGTTATACGTTATAACGTGTTACCATATCACGTTATACGATCTATCGTAATGCTACATAACGTTGCACGTTATATCGTAATGCTACATAACGTTATACGTTATATCGTAATGCTACATAACGTTATACGTTATATCGTAATGCTACATAACGTTATACGTTATAACGTGTTACCATATCACGTTATACGTTATAACGTATTACTATATAACGTTATACGTTATATCGTAATACTACATAACGTTATACGTTATATCGTAATCCTACATAACGTTATACGTTACAGCGTATTACCATATAACTTTATACGTTATATCTTATTGCTACATAACGTTATACGTTATAACGTAATACTACATAACGTTATACGTTATAACGTAATACTACATAACGTCATACGTTATATCGTAATGCTACATATCGTTATACGTTATATCGTAATGCTACATAACGTTATATGTTATATCGTAATGCTACATAACGTTATATGTTATATCCTAATGCTACATAACGTTATACGTTATATCGTAATGCTACATAACGTTATACGTTATATCGTAATGCTACATAACGTTATACGTTATAACGTGTTACCATGTCACGTTATACGTTATATCGTAATGCTACATATCGTTATACGTTATATCGTAATGCTACATAACGTTATACGTTATATCGTAATGCTACATAACGTTATACGTTATATTGTAATGCTACATAACGTTATACGTTATAACGTGTTACCATATCACGTTATACGTTATATCGTAATGCTACATATCGTTATACGTTATAACGTAATACTACATAACGTTATACGTTATAACGTAATGCTACATAACGTTATACGTTATATCGTAATGCTACATAACGTTTTACGTTATATCGTAATGCTACATAACGTTATACGTTATATCGTAATGCTACGTAACGTTATGCGTTATAACGTGTTACCATATCACGTTATACGTTATATCGTAATGCTACATATTGTTATACGTTATAACGTAATACTACATAACGTTATACGTTATAACGTAATACTACATAACGTTATACGTTATATCGTAATGCTACATAACGTTATACGTTATATCGTAATGCTACATAACGTTATACGTTATATCGTAATGCTACATAACGTTATACGTTATATCGTAATACCACATAACGTTATACGATATATCGTAATGCTAAATAACGTTATACGTTATATCGTAATGCTACATAACGTTATACGTTATAACGTGTTACCATATCACGTTATACGTTATATCGTAATGTTACATATCGTTATACGTTATAACGTAATACTACATAACGTTATACATTATAACGTAATACTACATAACGTTATACGTTATATCGTAATGCTACATAACGTTATACGTTATATCGTAATGCTACATAACGTTATACGTTATATCGTAATGCTACATAACGTTATACGTTATATCGTAATGCTACATAACGTTATACGTAATATCGTAATGCTACATAACGTTGTACGTTATATCTTAATGCTACATAACGTTATACGTTATATCGTAATGCTACATAACGTTATACGTTATAACGTGGTACCATATCACGTTATACGTTATATCGTAATGCTACATATCGTTATACGTTATAACGTAATACTACATAACGTTATACGTTATAACGAAATACTACATAACGTTATACGTTATATCGTAATGCTACATAACGTTATACGTTATATCGTAATGCTACATAACGTTATACGTTATATCGTAATGCTACATAACGTTGTACGTAATATCGTAATGCTACATAACGTTGTACGTTATATCTTAATGCTACATAACGTTATACGTTATATCGTAATGCTACATAACGTTATACGTTATATCGTAATGCTACATAACGTTATACGTTATATCGTAATGCTACATAACGTTATACGTTATAACGTGTTACCATATCACGTTATACGTTCTATCGTAATGCTACATAACGTTATACGTTATATCGTAATGCTACATAACGTTATACGTTATATCGTAATGCTACATAACGTTATACGTTATATCGTAATGCTACATAACGTTATACGTTATATCGTAATGCTACATAACGTTATACGTTATATCGTAATGCTACATAATGTTATACGTTATATCGTAATGCTACATAACGTTATACGTAATATCGTAATGCTACATAACGTTGTACGTTATATCTTAATGCTACATAACGTTATACGTTATATCGTAATGCTACATAACGTTATACGTTATATCGTAATGCTACATAACGTTATACGTTATATCGTAATGCTACATAACGTTATACGTTATAACGTGTTACCATATCACGTTATACGTTCTATCGTAATGCTACATAACGTTATACGTTATATCGTAATGCTACATAACGTTATACGTTATATCGTAATGCTACATAACGTTATACGTTATATCGTAATGCTACATAACGTTATACGTTATATCGTAATGCTACATAACGTTATACGTTATATCGTAATGCTACATAATGTTATACGTTATATCGTAATGCTACATAACGTTATACGTAATATCGTAATGCTACATAACGTTGTACGTTATATCTTAATGCTACATAACGTTATACGTTATATCGTAATGCTACATAACGTTATACGTTATATCGTAATGCTACATAACGTTATACGTTATATCGTAATGCTACATAACGTTATACGTTATAACGTGTTACCATATCACGTTATACGTTTTATCGTAATGCTACATAACGTTATACGTTATATCGTAATGCTACATAACGTTATACGTTATATCGTAATGCTACATAACGTTATACGTTATATCTTAATGCTACATAACGTTATACGTTATATCGTAATGCTACATAACGTTATACGTTAAATCGTAATGCTACATAACGTTATACGTAATATCGTAATGCTACATAACGTTATACGTTATATCGTAATGCTACATAACATTATACGTTATATCGTAATGCTACATAACGTTATACGTTATATCGTAATGCTACATAACGTTATACGTTATAACGTGTTACCATATCACGTTATACGTTATATCGTAATGCTACATAACGTTATACGTTATAACGTAATACTACATAACGTTATACATTATAACGTAATACTACATAACGTTATACGTTATATCGTAATGCTACATAACGTTATACGTTATATCGTAATGCTACATAACGTTATACGTTATATCGTAATGCTACATAACGTTATACGTTATATCGTAATACCACATAACGTTATACGATATATCGTAATGCTAAATAACGTTATACGTTATATCGTAATGCTACATAACGTTATACGTTATAACGTGTTACCATATCACGTTATACGTTATATCGTAATGTTACATATCGTTATACGTTATAACGTAATACTACATAACGTTATACATTATAACGTAATACTACATAACGTTATACGTTATATCGTAATGCTACATAACGTTATACGTTATATCGTAATGCTACATAACGTTATACGTTATATCGTAATGCTACATAACGTTATACGTTATATCGTAATGCTACATAACGTTATACGTAATATCGTAATGCTACATAACGTTGTACGTTATATCTTAATGCTACATAACGTTATACGTTATATCGTAATGCTACATAACGTTATACGTTATAACGTGGTACCATATCACGTTATACGTTATATCGTAATGCTACATATCGTTATACGTTATAACGTAATACTACATAACGTTATACGTTATAACGAAATACTACATAACGTTATACGTTATATCGTAATGCTACATAACGTTATACGTTATATCGTAATGCTACATAACGTTATACGTTATATCGTAATGCTACATAACGTTGTACGTAATATCGTAATGCTACATAACGTTGTACGTTATATCTTAATGCTACATAACGTTATACGTTATATCGTAATGCTACATAACGTTATACGTTATATCGTAATGCTACATAACGTTATACGTTATATCGTAATGCTACATAACGTTATACGTTATAACGTGTTACCATATCACGTTATACGTTCTATCGTAATGCTACATAACGTTATACGTTATATCGTAATGCTACATAACGTTATACGTTATATCGTAATGCTACATAACGTTATACGTTATATCGTAATGCTACATAACGTTATACGTTATATCGTAATGCTACATAACGTTATACGTTATATCGTAATGCTACATAATGTTATACGTTATATCGTAATGCTACATAACGTTATACGTAATATCGTAATGCTACATAACGTTGTACGTTATATCTTAATGCTACATAACGTTATACGTTATATCGTAATGCTACATAACGTTATACGTTATATCGTAATGCTACATAACGTTATACGTTATATCGTAATGCTACATAACGTTATACGTTATAACGTGTTACCATATCACGTTATACGTTTTATCGTAATGCTACATAACGTTATACGTTATATCGTAATGCTACATAACGTTATACGTTATATCGTAATGCTACATAACGTTATACGTTATATCTTAATGCTACATAACGTTATACGTTATATCGTAATGCTACATAACGTTATACGTTAAATCGTAATGCTACATAACGTTATACGTAATATCGTAATGCTACATAACGTTATACGTTATATCGTAATGCTACATAACGTTATACGTTATATCGTAATGCTACATAACGTTATACGTTATATCGTAATGCTACATAACGTTATACGTTATAACGTGTTACCATATCACGTTATACGTTATATCGTAATGCTACATAATGTTATACGTTATATCGTAATGCTACATAACGTTATACGTAATATCGTAATGCTACATAACGTTGTACGTTATATCTTAATGCTACATAACGTTATACGTTATATCGTAATGCTACATAACGTTATACGTTATATCGTAATGCTACATAACGTTATACGTTATATCGTAATGCTACATAACGTTATACGTTATAACGTGTTACCATATCACGTTATACGTTTTATCGTAATGCTACATAACGTTATACGTTATATCGTAATGCTACATAACGTTATACGTTATATCGTAATGCTACATAACGTTATACGTTATATCGTAATGCTACATAACGTTATACGTTATATCGTAATGCTACATAACGTTATACGTTAAATCGTAATGCTACATAACGTTATACGTAATATCGTAATGCTACATAACGTTATACGTTATATCGTAATGCTACATAACATTATACGTTATATCGTAATGCTACATAACGTTATACGTTATATCGTAATGCTACATAACGTTATACGTTATAACGTGTTACCATATCACGTTATACGTTATATCGTAATGCTACATAACGTTATACGTTATAACGTAATACTACATAACGTTATACATTATAACGTAATACTACATAACGTTATACGTTATATCGTAATGCTACATAACGTTATACGTTATATCGTAATGCTACATAACGTTATACGTTATATCGTAATGCTACATAACGTTATACGTTATATCGTAATGCTACATAACGTTATACGTTATATCGTAATTCTACATAACGTTATACGTTATATCGTAATGCTACATAACGTTATTCGTAATATCGTAATGCTACATAACGTTGTACGTTATATCTTAATGCTACATAACGTTGTACGTTATATCGTAATGCTACATAACGTTGTACGTTATATCTTAATGCTACATAACGTTATACGTTATATCGTAATGCTACATAACGTTATACGTTATATCGTAATGCTACATAACGTTATACGTTATATCGTAATGCTACATAACGTTATACGTTATATCGTAATGCTACATAACGTTATACGTTATATCGTAATGCTACATAACGTTATACGTTATATCTTAATGCTACATAACGTTGTACGTTATATCGTAATGCTACATAACGTTGTACGTTATATCTTAATGCTACATAACGTTATACGTTATATCGTAATGCTACATAACGTTATACGTTATATCGTAATGCTACATAACGTTATACGTTATATCGTAATGCTACACAACGTTATACGTTATATCGTAATGCTACATAACGTTATACGTTATATCATAATGCTACATAACGATATACGTTATATCGTAATGCAACATAACGTTATACGTTATAACGTGTTACCATATCACGTTATACGTTATATCGTAATGCTACATAACGTTATACGTTATAACGTAATACTACATAGCGTTATACATTATAACGTAATACTACATAACGTTATACGTTATATCGTAATGCTACATAACGTTATACGTTATATCGTAATGCTACATAACGTTATACGTTATATCTTAATGCTACATAACGTTGTACGTTATATCGTAATGCTACATAACGTTGTACGTTATATCTTAATGCTACATAACGTTATACGTTATATCGTAATGCTACATAACGTTATACGTTATATCGTAATGCTACATAACGTTATACGTTATATCGTAATGCTACACAACGTTATACGTTATATCGTAATGCTACATAACGTTATACGTTATATCATAATGCTACATAACGATATACGTTATATCGTAATGCTACATAACGTTATACGTTATAACGTGTTACCATATCACGTTATACGTTATATCGTAATGCTACATAACGTTATACGTTATAACGTAATACTACATAACGTTATACATTATAACGTAATACTACATAACGTTATACGTTATATCGTAATGCTACATAACGTTGTACGTTACATCTTAATGCTACATAACGTTGTACGTTATATCGTAATGCTACATAACGTTGTACGTTATATCTTAATGCTACATAACGTTATACGTTATATCGTAATGCTACATAACGTTATACGTTATATCGTAATGCTACATAACGTTATACGTTATATCGTAATGCTACATAACGTTGTACGTTATATCTTAATGCTACATAACGTTATACGTTATATCGTAATGCTACATAACGTTATACGTTATATCGTAATGCTACATAACGTTATACGTTATATCGTAATGCTACATAACGTTATACGTTATATCGTAATGCTACATAACGTTATACGTTATATCGTAATGCTACATAACGTTATACGTAATATCGTAATGCTACATAACGTTATACGTTATATCGTAATGCTACATAACATTATACGTTATATCGTAATGCTACATAACGTTATACGTTATATCGTAATGCTACATAACGTTATACGTTATAACGTGTTACCATATCACGTTATACGTTATATCGTAATGCTACATAACGTTATACGTTATAACGTAATACTACATAACGTTATACATTATAACGTAATACTACATAACGTTATACGTTATATCGTAATGCTACATAACGTTATACGTTATATCGTAATGCTACATAACGTTATACGTTATATCGTAATGCTACATAACGTTATACGTTATATCGTAATGCTACATAACGTTATACGTTATAACGTGTTACCATATCACGTTATACGTTATATCGTAATGCTACATAACGTTATACGTTATATCGTAATGCTACACAACGTTATACGTTATATCGTAATGCTACATAACGTTATACGTTATATCATAATGCTACATAACGATATACGTTATATCGTAATGCTACATAACGTTATACGTTATAACGTGTTACCATATCACGTTATACGTTATATCGTAATGCTACATAACGTTATACGTCATAACGTAATACTACATAACGTTATACATTATAACGTAATACTACATAACGTTATACGTTATATCGTAATGCTACATAACGTTATACGTTATAACGTGTTACCATATCACGTTATACGTTATATCGTAATGCTACATAACGTTATACGTTATAACGTAATACTACATAACGTTATACATAATAACGTAATACTACATAACGTTATACGTTATATCGTAATGCTACATAACGTTATACGTTATATCGTAATGCTACATAACGTTATACGTTATATCGTAATGCTACATAACGTTATACGTTATATCGTAATGCTACATAATGTTATACGTTATATCGTAATTCTACATAACGTTATACGTTATATCGTAATGCTATATAATGTTATACGTAATATCGTAATGCTACATAACGTTGTACGTTACATCTTAATGCTACATAACGTTGTACGTTATATCGTAATGCTACATAACGTTGTACGTTATATCTTAATGCTACATAACGTTATACGTTATATCGTAATGCTACATAACGTTATACGTTATATCGTAATGCTACATAACGTTATACGTTATATCGCAATGCTACATAACGTTGTACGTTATATCTTAATGCTACATAACGTTATACGTTATATCGTAATGCTACATAACGTTATACGTTATATCGTAATGCTACATAACGTTATACGTTATATCGTAATGCTACATAACGTTATACGTTATATCGTAATGCTACATAACGTTATACGTTATATCGTAATGCTACATAACGTTATACGTAATATCGTAATGCTACATAACGTTATACGTTATATCGTAATGCTACATAACATTATACGTTATATCGTAATGCTACATAACGTTATACGTTATATCGTAATGCTACATAACGTTATACGTTATAACGTGTTACCATATCACGTTATACGTTATATCGTAATGCTACATAACGTTATACGTTATAACGTAATACTACATAACGTTATACATTATAACGTAATACTACATAACGTTATACGTTATATCGTAATGCTACATAACGTTATACGTTATATCGTAATGCTACATAACGTTATACGTTATATCGTAATGCTACATAACGTTATACGTTATATCGTAATGCTACATAACGTTATACGTTATATCGTAATTCTACATAACGTTATACGTTATATCGTAATGCTATATAACGTTATACGTAATATCGTAATGCTACATAACGTTGTACGTTATATCTTAATGCTACATAACGTTGTACGTTATATCGTAATGCTACATAACGTTGTACGTTATATCTTAATGCTACATAACGTTATACGTTATATCGTAATGCTACATAACGTTATACGTTATATCGTAATGCTACATAACGTTATACCTTATATCGTAATGCTACACAACGTTATACGTTATATCGTAATGCTACATAACGTTATACGTTATATCATAATGCTACATAACGATATACGTTATATCGTAATGCTACATAACGTTATACGTTATAACGTGTTACCATATCACGTTATACGTTATATCGTAATGCTACATAACGTTATACGTTATAACGTAATACTACATAACGTTATACCTTATAACGTAATACTACATAACGTTATACGTTATATCGTAATGCTACATAACGTTATAAGTTATATCGTAATGCTACATAACGTTATACGTTATATCGTAATGCTACATAACGTTATACGTTATATCGTAATGCTACATAACGTTATACGTTATATCGTAATTCTACATAACGTTATACGTTATATCGTAATGCTACATAACGTTATACGTAATATCGTAATGCTACATAACGTTGTACGTTATATCTTAATGCTACATAACGTTGTACGTTATATCGTAATGCTACATAACGTTGTACGTTATATCTTAATGCTACATAACGTTATACGTTATATCGTAATGCTACATAACGTTATACGTTATATCGTAATGCTACATAACGTTATACGTTATATCGTAATGCTACATAACGTTATACGTTATATCGTAATGCTACATAACGTTATACGTTATATCGTAATGCTACATAACGTTATACGTAATATCGTAATGCTACATAACGTTAAACGTTATATCGTAATGCTACATAACATTATACGTTATATCGTAATGCTACATAACGTTATACGTTATATCGTAATGCTACATAACGTTATACGTTATAACGTGTTACCATATCACGTTATACGTTATATCGTAATGCTACATAACGTTATACGTTATAACGTAATACTACATAACGTTATACATTATAACGTAATACTACATAACGTTATACGTTATATCGTAATGCTACATAACGTTATACGTTATATCGTAATGCTACATAACGTTATACGTTATATCGTAATGCTACATAACGTTATACGTTATATCGTAATGCTACATAACGTTATACGTTATATCGTAATTCTACATAACGTTATACGTTATATCGTAATGCTATATAACGTTATACGTAATATCGTAATGCTACATAACGTTGTACGTTACATCTTAATGCTACATAACGTTGTACGTTATATCGTAATGCTACATAACGTTGTACGTTATATCTTAATGCTACATAACGTTATACGTTATATCGTAATGCTACATAACGTTATACGTTATATCGTAATGCTACATAACGTTATACGTTATATCGTAATGCTACATAACGTTATACGTTATATCGTAATGCTACATAACGTTATACGTAATATCGTAATGCTACATAACGTTGTACGTTATATCTTAATGCTACATAACGTTATACGTTATATCGTAATGCTACATAACGTTATACGTTATAACGTGGTACCATATCACGTTATACGTTATATCGTAATGCTACATATCGTTATACGTTATAACGTAATACTACATAACGTTATACGTTATAACGAAATACTACATAACGTTATACGTTATATCGTAATGCTACATAACGTTATACGTTATATCGTAATGCTACATAACGTTATACGTTATATCGTAATGCTACATAACGTTGTACGTAATATCGTAATGCTACATAACGTTATACGTTATATCGTAATGCTACATAATGTTATACGTTATATCGTAATGCTACATAACGTTATACGTAATATCGTAATGCTACATAACGTTGTACGTTATATCTTAATGCTACATAACGTTATACGTTATATCGTAATGCTACATAACGTTATACGTTATATCGTAATGCTACATAACGTTATACGTTATATCGTAATGCTACATAACGTTGTACGTTATATCTTAATGCTACATAACGTTATACGTTATATCGTAATGCTACATAACGTTATACGTTATATCGTAATGCTACATAACGTTATACGATATATCGTAATGCTACTTAACGATATACGTTATAACGTAATACTATGACGTTGTACGTTATATCGTTATGCTACATAACGTTATACGTTACATCGTAATGCTACATATCGTTATACGTTTTATCGTAATGCTACATAACGTTATACGATACATCGTAATACTATATAACGTTATACGTTATATCGTAATGCTACATAACGTTATACGTTATATCGTAATGCTACATAACGTTATACGTTATAACGTGTTACCATATCACGTTATACGTTATATCGTAATGCTACATATCGTTATACGTTATATCGTAATGCTACATAACGTTATACGTTATATCGTAATGCTACATAACGTTATACGTTATATCGTAATGCTACATAACGTTATACGTAATATCGTAATGCTACATAACGTTATACGTTATATCGTAATGCTACATAACATTATACGTTATATCGTAATGCTACATAACGTTATACGTTATATCGTAATGCTACATAACGTTATACGTTATAACGTGTTACCATATCACGTTATACGTTATATCGTAATGCTTCATAACGTTATACGTTATAACGTAATACTACATAACGTTATACCTTATAACGTAATACTACATAACGTTATACGTTATATCGTAATGCTACATAACATTATACGTTATATCGTAATGCTACATAACGTTATACGTTATATCGTAATGCTACATAACGTTATACGTTATATCGTAATGCTACATAACGTTATACGTTATATCGTAATTCTACATAACGTTATACGTTATATCGTAATGCTATATAACGTTGTACGTAATATCGTAATGCTACATAACGTTGTACGTTATATCTTAATGCTATATAACGTTATACGTTATATCGTAATGCTACATAACGTTATACGTTATATCGTAATGCTACATAACGTTATACGTTATATCGTAATGCTACATAACGTTATACGTTATAACGTGTTACCATATCACGTTATACGTTCTATCGTAATGCTACATAACGTTATACGTTATATCGTAATGCTACATAACGTTATACGTTATATCGTAATGCTACATAACGTTATACGTTATATCGTAATGCTACATAACGTTGTACGTTATATCTTAATGCTACATAACGTTATACGTTATATCGTAATGCTACATAACGTTATACGTTATATCGTAATGCTACATAACGTTATACGTTATAACGTGTTACCATATCACGTTATACGTTCTATCGTAATGCTACATAACGTTATACGTTATATCGTAATGCTACATAACGTTATACGTTATATCGTAATGCTACATAACGTTATACGTTATATCGTAATGCTACATAACGTTATACGTTATATCGTAATGCTACATAACGTTATACGTAATATCGTAATGCTACATAACGTTATACGTTATATCGTAATGCTACATAACATTATACGTTATATCGTAATGCTACATAACGTTATACGTTATATCGTAATGCTACATAACGTTATACGTTATAACGTGTTACCATATCACGTTATACGTTATATCGTAATGCTACATAACGTTATACGTTATATCGTAATGCTACATAACGTTATACGTTATATCGTAATGCTACATAACGTTATACGTTATATCGTAATGCTACATAACGTTATACGTTATATCGTAATGCTACATAACGTTATACGTTATATCGTAATGCTACATAACGTTATACTTTATATCGTAATGCTACATAACGTTATACGTAATATCGTAATGCTACATAACGTTATACGTTATATCGTAATGCTACATAACGTTATACGTTATATCGTAATGCTACATAACGTTATACGTTATATCGTAATGCTACATAACGTTGTACGTTATATCTTAATGCTACATAACGTTATACGTTATATCGTAATGCTACATAACGTTATACGTTATATCGTAATGCTACATAACGTTATACGTTATAACGTGTTACCATATCACGTTATACGTTCTATCGTAATGCTACATAACGTTATACGTTATATCGTAATGCTACATAACGTTATACGTTATATCGTAATGCTACATAACGTTATACGTTATATCGTAATGCTACATAACGTTATACGTTATATCGTAATGCTACATAACGTTATACGTTATATCGTAATGCTACATAACGTTATACGTTATATCGTAATGCTATATAACGTTATACGTTATATCGTAATGCTACATAACGTTATACGTTATATCGTAATGCTACATAACGTTATACGTTATATCGTAATGCTACATAACGTTATACGTTATAACGTGTTACCATATCACGTTATACGTTCTATCGTAATGCTACATAACGTTATACGTTATATCGTAATGCTACATAACGTTATACGTTATATCGTAATGCTACATAACGTTATACGTTATATCGTAATGCTACATAACGTTATACGTTATATCGTAATGCTACATAATGTTATACGTTATATCGTAATGCTACATAACGTTATACGTAATATCGTAATGCTACATAACGTTGTACGTTATATCTTAATGCTACATAACGTTATACGTTATATCGTAATGCTACATAACGTTATAAGTTATATCGTAATGCTACATAACGTTATACGTTATATCGTAATGCTACATAACGTTATACGTTTTAACGTGTTACCATATCACGTTATACGTTCTATCGTAATGCTACATAACGTTATACGTTATATCGTAATGCTACATAACGTTATACGTTATATCGTAATGCTACATAACGTTATACGTTATATCGTAATGCTACATAACGTTATACGTTATATCGTAATGCTACATAACGTTATACGTAATATCGTAATGCTACATAACGTTATACGTTATATCGTAATGCTACATAACATTATACGTTATATCGTAATGCTACATAACGTTATACGTTATATCGTAATGCTACATAACGTTATACGTTATAACGTGTTACCATATCACGTTATACGTTATATCGTAATGCTACATAACGTTATACGTTATATCCTAATGCTACATAACGTTATACGTTATATCGTAATGCTACATAACGTTATACGTTATATCGTAATGCTACATAACGTTATACGTTATATCGTAATGCTACATAACGTTATACGTTATATCGTAATGCTACATAACGTTATACTTTATATCGTAATGCTACATAACGTTATACGTAATATCGTAATGCTACATAACGTTATACGTTATATCGTAATGCTACATAACGTTATACGTTATATCGTAATGCTACATAACGTTATACGTAATATCGTAATGCTACATAACGTTATACGTTATATCGTAATGCTACATAACATTATACGTTATATCGTAATGCTACATAACGTTATACGTTATATCGTAATGCTACATAACGTTATACGTTATAACGTGTTACCATATCACGTTATACGTTATATCGTAATGCTACATAACGTTATACGTTATAACGTAATACTACATAACGTTATACATTATAACGTAATACTACATAACGTTATACGTTATATCGTAATGCTACATAACGTTATAAGTTATATCGTAATGCTACATAACGTTATACGTTATATCGTAATGCTACATAACGTTATACGTTATATCGTAATGCTACATAACGTTATACGTTATATCGTAATTCTACATAACGTTATACGTAATATCGTAATGCTACATAACGTTGTACGTTATATCTTAATGCTACATAACGTTGTACGTTATATCGTAATGCTACATAACGTTGTACGTTATATCGTAATGCTACATAACGTTATACGTTATAACGTGTTACCATATCACGTTATACGTTATATCGTAATGCTACATAACGTTATACGTTATATCCTAATGCTACATAACGTTATACGTTATATCGTAATGCTACATAACGTTATACGTTATATCGTAATGCTATATAACGTTATACGTAATATCGTAATGCTACATAACGTTGTACGTTATATCTTAATGCTACATAACGTTGTACGTTATATCGTAATGCTACATAACGTTGTACGTTATATCTTAATGCTACATAACGTTATACGTTATATCGTAATGCTACATAACGTTATACGTTATATCGTAATGCTACATAACGTTATACGTTATATCGTAATGCTACACAACGTTATACGTTATATCGTAATGCTACATAACGTTATACGTTATATCATAATGCTACATAACGATATACGTTATATCGTAATGCTACATAACGTTATACGTTATAACGTGTTACCATATCACGTTATACGTTATATCGTAATGCTACATAACGTTATACGTTATAAGGTAATATTACATGACGTTATACATTATAACGTAATACTACATAACGTTATACGTTATATCGTAATGCTACATAACGTTATAAGTTATATCGTAATGCTACATAACGTTATACGTTATATCGTAATGCTACATAACGTTATACGTTATATCGTAATGCTACATAACGTTATACGTTATATCGTAATTCTACATAACGTTATACGTTATATCGTAATACTACATAACGTTATACGTAATATCGTAATGCTACATAACGTTGTACGTTATATCTTAATGCTACATAACGTTGTACGTTATATCGTAATGCTACATAACGTTGTACGTTATATCTTAATGCTACATAACGTTATACGTTATATCGTAATGCTACATAACGTTATACGTTATATCGTAATGCTACATAACGTTATACGTTATATCGTAATGCTACATAACGTTATACGTTATATCGTAATGCTACATAACGTTATACGTTATATCGTAATGCTACATAACGTTATACGTTATATCGTAATGCTACATAACGTTATACGTAATATCGTAATGCTACATAACGTTAAACGTTATATCGTAATGCTACATAACATTATACGTTATATCGTAATGCTACATAACGTTATACGTTATATCGTAATGCTACATAACGTTATACGTTATATCGTAATGCTACATAACGTTATACGTTATATCGTAATGCTACACAACGTTATACGTTATATCGTAATGCTACATAACGTTATACGTTATATCATAATGCTACATAACGATATACGTTATATCGTAATGCTACATAACGTTATACGTTATAACGTGTTACCATATCACGTTATACGTTATATCGTAATGCTACATAACGTTATACGTTATAAGGTAATATTACATGACGTTATACATTATAACGTAATACTACATAACGTTATACGTTATATCGTAATGCTACATAACGTTATAAGTTATATCGTAATGCTACATAACGTTATACGTTATATCGTAATGCTACATAACGTTATACGTTATATCGTAATGCTACATAACGTTATACGTTATATCGTAATTCTACATAACGTTATACGTTATATCGTAATACTACATAACGTTATACGTAATATCGTAATGCTACATAACGTTGTACGTTATATCTTAATGCTACATAACGTTGTACGTTATATCGTAATGCTACATAACGTTGTACGTTATATCTTAATGCTACATAACGTTATACGTTATATCGTAATGCTACATAACGTTATACGTTATATCGTAATGCTACATAACGTTATACGTTATATCGTAATGCTACATAACGTTATACGTTATATCGTAATGCTACATAACGTTATACGTTATATCGTAATGCTACATAACGTTATACGTTATATCGTAATGCTACATAACGTTATACGTAATATCGTAATGCTACATAACGTTAAACGTTATATCGTAATGCTACATAACATTATACGTTATATCGTAATGCTACATAACGTTATACGTTATATCGTAATGCTACATAACGTTATACGTTATAACGTGTTACCATATCACGTTATACGTTATATCGTAATGCTACATAACGTTATACGTTATAACGTAATACTACATAACGTTATACATTATAACGTAATACTACATAACGTTATACGTTATATCGTAATGCTACATAACGTTATACGTTATATCGTAATGCTACATAACGTTATACGTTATATCGTAATGCTACATAACGTTATACGTTATATCGTAATGCTACATAACGTTATACGTTATATCGTAATGCTACATAACGTTATACTTTATATCGTAATGCTACATAACGTTATACGTAATATCGTAATGCTACATAACGTTATACGTTATATCGTAATGCTACATAACGTTATACGTTATATCGTAATGCTACATAACGTTATACGTTATATCGTAATGCTACATAACGTTGTACGTTATATCTTAATGCTACATAACGTTATACGTTATATCGTAATGCTACATAACGTTATACGTTATATCGTAATGCTACATAACGTTATACGTAATATCGTAATGCTACATAACGTTGTACGTTATATCTTAATGCTACATAACGTTATACGTTATATCGTAATGCTACATAACGTTATACGTTATAACGTGGTACCATATCACGTTATACGTTATATCGTAATGCTACATATCGTTATACGTTATAACGTAATACTACATAACGTTATACGTTATAACGAAATACTACATAACGTTATACGTTATATCGTAATGCTACATAACGTTATACGTTATATCGTAATGCTACATAACGTTATACGTTATATCGTAATGCTACATAACGTTGTACGTAATATCGTAATGCTACATAACGTTATACGTTATATCGTAATGCTACATAATGTTATACGTTATATCGTAATGCTACATAACGTTATACGTAATATCGTAATGCTACATAACGTTGTACGTTATATCTTAATGCTACATAACGTTATACGTTATATCGTAATGCTACATAACGTTATACGTTATATCGTAATGCTACATAACGTTATACGTTATATCGTAATGCTACATAACGTTGTACGTTATATCTTAATGCTACATAACGTTATACGTTATATCGTAATGCTACATAACGTTATACGTTATATCGTAATGCTACATAACGTTATACGTTATAACGTGTTACCATATCACGTTATACGTTCTATCGTAATGCTACATAACGTTATACGTTATATCGTAATGCTACATAACGTTATACGTTATATCGTAATGCTACATAACGTTATACGTTATATCGTAATGCTACATAACGTTATACGTAATATCGTAATGCTACATAACGTTATACGTTATATCGTAATGCTACATAACATTATACGTTATATCGTAATGCTACATAACGTTATACGTTATATCGTAATGCTACATAACGTTATACGTTATAACGTGTTACCATATCACGTTATACGTTATATCGTAATGCTACATAACGTTATACGTTATATCGTAATGCTACATAACGTTATACGTTATATCGTAATGCTACATAACGTTATACGTTATATCGTAATGCTACATAACGTTATACGTTATATCGTAATGCTACATAACGTTATACTTTATATCGTAATGCTACATAACGTTATACGTAATATCGTAATGCTACATAACGTTGTACGTTATATCTTAATGCTACATAACGTTGTACGTTATATCGTAATGCTACATAACGTTATACGTTATATCGTAATGCTACATGACGTTATACGTTATGTCGTAATGCTACATAACGTTATACGTTATATCGTAAAGCTACATTACGTTATACGTTATATCGTAATGCTACATAACGTTATACGATATATCGTAATGCTACATAACGATATACGTTATAACGTAATACTATGACGTTGTACGTTATATCGTTATGCTACATAACGTTATACGTTACATCGTAATGCTACATATCGTTATACGTTTTATCGTAATGCTACATAACGTTATACGATACATCGTAATACTATATAACGTTATACGTTATATCGTAATGCTACATAACGTTATACGTTATATCGTAATGCTACATAACGTTATACGTTATAACGTGTTACCATATCACGTTATACGTTATATCGTAATGCTACATATCGTTATACGTTATATCGTAATGCTACATAACGTTATACGTTATATCGTAATGCTACATAACGTTATACGTTATATCGTAATGCTACATAACGTTATACGTTATATCGTAATTCTACATAACGTTATACGTTATATCGTAATACTACATAACGTTATACGTAATATCGTAATGCTACATAACGTTGTACGTTATATCTTAATGCTACATAACGTTGTACGTTATATCGTAATGCTACATAACGTTGTACGTTATATCTTAATGCTACATAACGTTATACGTTATATCGTAATGCTACATAACGTTATACGTTATATCGTAATGCTACATAACGTTATACGTTATATCGTAATGCTACATAACGTTATACGTTATATCGTAATGCTACATAACGTTATACGTTATATCGTAATGCTACATAACGTTATACGTAATATCGTAATGCTACATAACGTTAAACGTTATATCGTAATGCTACATAACATTATACGTTATATCGTAATGCTACATAACGTTATACGTTATATCGTAATGCTACATAACGTTATACGTTATAACGTGTTACCATATCACGTTATACGTTATATCGTAATGCTACATAACGTTATACGTTATATCGTAATGCTACATAACGTTATACGTTATATCGTAATGCTACATAACGTTATACGTAATATCGTAATGCTACATAACGTTATACGTTATATCGTAATGCTACATAACATTATACGTTATATCGTAATTCTACATAACGTTATACGTTATATCGTAATGCTATATAACGTTATACGTAATATCGTAATGCTACATAACGTTGTACGTTACATCTTAATGCTACATAACGTTATACGTTATATCGTAATGCTACATAACGTTATACGTAATATCGTAATGCTACATAACGTTATACGTTATATCGTAATGCTACATAACATTATACGTTATATCGTAATGCTACATAACGTTATACGTTATATCGTAATGCTACATAACGTTATACGTTATAACGTGTTACCATATCACGTTATACGTTATATAGTAATGCTACATAACGTTATACGTTATAACGTAATACTACATAACGTTATACATTATAACGTAATACTACATAACGTTATACGTTATATCGTAATGCTACATAATGTTATACGTTATATCGTAATGCTACATAACGTTATACGTTATATCGTAATGCTACATAACGTTATACGTTATATCGTAATGCTACATAACGTTATACGTTATATCGTAATTCTACATAACGTTATACGTTATATCGTAATGCTATATAACGTTATACGTAATATCGTAATGCTACATAACTTTGTACGTTACATCTTAATGCTACATAACGTTGTACGTAATATCGTAATGCTACATAACGTTGTACGTTACATCTTAATGCTACATAACGTTGTACGTTATATCGTAATGCTACATAACGTTGTACGTTATATCTTAATGCTACATAACGTTATACGTTATATCGTAATGCTACATAACGTTATACGTTATATCGTAATGCTACATAACGTTATACGTTATATCGTAATGCTACATAACGTTATACGTTATATCGTAATGCTACATAACGTTATACGTAATATCGTAATGCTACATAACGTTGTACGTTATATCTTAATGCTACATAACGTTATACATTATATCGTAATGCTACATAACGTTATATGTTATAACGTGGTACCATATCACGTTATACGTTATATCGTAATGCTACATATCGTTATACGTTATAACGTAATACTACATAACGTTATACGTTATTACGAAATACTACATAACGTTATACGTTATATCGTAATGCTACATAACGTTATACGTTATATCGTAATGCTACATAACGTTATACGTTATATCGTAATGCTACATAACGTTGTACGTAATATCGTAATGCTACATAACGTTGTACGTTATATCTTAATGCTATATAACGTTATACGTTATATCGTAATGCTACATAACGTTATACGTTATATCGTAATGCTACATAACGTTATACGTTATATCGTAATGCTACATAACGTTATACGTTATAACGTGTTACCATATCACGTTATACGTTCTATCGTAATGCTACATAACGTTATACGTTATATCGTAATGCTACATATCGTTATACGTTATAACGTAATACTACATAACGTTATACGTTATAACGAAATACTACATAACGTTATACGTTATATCGTAATGCTACATAACGTTATACGTTATATCGTAATGCTACATATCGTTATACGTTATAACGTAATACTACATAACGTTATACGTTATAACGAAATACTACATAACGTTATACGTTATATCGTAATGCTACATAACGTTATACGTTATATCGTAATGCTACATAACGTTATACGTTATATCGTAATGCTACATAACGTTATACGTTATATCGTAATGCTACATGACGTTATACGTTATATCGTAATGCTACATAACGTTATACGTTATATCGTAATGCTACATAACGTTATACGTTATATCGTAATTCTACATAACGTTATACGTTATATCGTAATGCTATATAACGTTATACGTAATATCGTAATGCTACATAACGTTGTACGTTACATCTTAATGCTACATAACGTTGTACGTAATATCGTAATGCTACATAACGTTGTACGTTACATCTTAATGCTACATAACGTTGTACGTTATATCGTAATGCTACATAACGTTGTACGTTATATCTTAATGCTACATAACGTTATACGTTATATCGTAATGCTACATAACTTTATACGTTATATCGTAATGCTACATAACGTTATACGTTATATCGTAATGCTACATAACGTTATACGTTATATCGTAATGCTACATAACGTTATACGAAATATCGTAATGCTACATAACGTTGTACGTTATATCGTAATGCTACATAACGTTGTACGTTATATCTTAATGCTACATAACGTTATACGTTATATCGTAATGCTACATAACGTTATACGTTATATCGTAATGCTACATAACGTTATACGTTATATCGTAATGCTACATAACGTTATACGTTATATCGTAATGCTACATAACGTTATACGTAATATCGTAATGCTACATAACGTTGTACGTTATATCTTAATGCTACATAACGTTATACGTTATATCGTAATGCTACATAACGTTATACGTTATAACGTGGTACCATATCACGTTATACGTTATATCGTAATGCTACATATCGTTATACGTTATAACGTAATACTACATAACGTTATACGTTATAACGAAATACTACATAACGTTATACGTTATATCGTAATGCTACATAACGTTATACGTTATATCGTAATGCTACATAACGTTATACGTTATATCGTAATGCTACATAACGTTGTACGTAATATCGTAATGCTACATAACGTTATACGTTATATCGTAATGCTACATAATGTTATACGTTATATCGTAATGCTACATAACGTTATACGTAATATCGTAATGCTACATAACGTTGTACGTTATATCTTAATGCTACATAACGTTATACGTTATATCGTAATGCTACATAACGTTATACGTTATATCGTAATGCTACATAACGTTATACGTTATATCGTAATGCTACATAACGTTGTACGTTATATCTTAATGCTACATAACGTTATACGTTATATCGTAATGCTACATAACGTTATACGTTATATCGTAATGCTACATAACGTTATACGTTATAACGTGTTACCATATCACGTTATACGTTATATCGTAATGCTACATAACGTTATACGTTATATCGTAATGCTACATAACGTTATACGTTATATCGTAATGCTACATAACGTTATACGTTATATCGTAATGCTACATAACGTTATACGTTATATCGTAATGCTACATAACGTTATACGTTATATCGTAATGCTACATAACGTTTTACTTTATATCGTAATGCTACATAACGTTATACGTAATATCGTAATGCTACATAACGTTGTACGTTATATCTTAATGCTACATAACGTTGTACGTTATATCGTAATGCTACATAACGTTATACGTTATATCGTAATGCTACATGACGTTATACGTTATGTCGTAATGCTACATAACGTTATACGTTATATCGTAAAGCTACATAACGTTATACGTTATATCTTAATGCTACATAACGCTATACGTTATATCGTAATGCTACATAACGTTATACGTTATATCGTAATGCTACATAACGTTATACGTTATATCGTAATGCTACATAACGTTATACGTTATATCGTAATGCTACATAACGTTATACGTTATATCGTAATGCTACATAACGTTATACGTAATATCGTAATGCTACATAACGTTAAACGTTATATCGTAATGCTACATAACATTATACGTTATATCGTAATGCTACATAACGTTATACGTTATATCGTAATGCTACATAACGTTATACGTTATAACGTGTTACCATATCACGTTATACGTTATATCGTAATGCTACATAACGTTATACGTTATAACGTAATACTACATAACGTTATACATTATAACGTAATACTACATAACGTTATACGTTATATCGTAATGCTACATAACGTTATACGTTATATCGTAATGCTACATAACGTTATACGTTATATCGTAATGCTACATAACGTTATACGTTATATCGTAATGCTACATAACGTTATACGTTATATCGTAATTCTACATAACGTTATACGTTATATCGTAATGCTATATAACGTTATACGTAATATCGTAATGCTACATAACGTTGTACGTTACATCTTAATGCTACATAACGTTATACGTTATATCGTAATGCTACATAACGTTATACGTAATATCGTAATGCTACATAACGTTATACGTTATATCGTAATGCTACATAACATTATACGTTATATCGTAATGCTACATAACGTTATACGTTATAACGTGTTACCATATCACGTTATACGTTATATAGTAATGCTACATAACGTTATACGTTATAACGTAATAATACATAACGTTATACATTATAACGTAATACTACATAACGTTATACGTTATACTACATAACGTTATACGTTATATCGTAATGCTACATAACGTTATACGTTATATCGTAATGCTACATAACGTTATACGTTATATCGTAATGCTACATAACGTTATACGTTATATCGTAATGCTACATAACGTTATACGTTATATCGTAATTCTACATAACGTTATACGTTATATCGTAATGCTATATAAGGTTATACGTAATATCGTAATGCTACATAACGTTGTACGTTACATCTTAATGCTACATAACGTTGTACGTAATATCGTAATGCTACATAACGTTGTACGTTACATCTTAATGCTACATAACGTTGTACGTTATATCGTAATGCTACATAACGTTGTACGTTATATCTTAATGCTACATAACGTTATACGTTATATCGTAATGCTACATAACGTTATACGTTATATCGTAATGCTACATAACGTTATACGTTATATCGTAATGCTACATAACGTTATACGTTATATCGTAATGCTACATAACGTTATACGTAATATCGTAATGCTACATAACGTTGTACGTTATATCTTAATGCTACATAACGTTATACATTATATCGTAATGCTACATAACGTTATACGTTATAACGTGGTACCATATCACGTTATACGTTATATCGTAATGCTACATATCGTTATACGTTATAACGTAATACTACATAACGTTATACGTTATAACGAAATACTACATAACGTTATACGTTATATCGTAATGCTACATAACGTTATACGTTATATCGTAATGCTACATAACGTTATACGTTATATCGTAATGCTACATAACGTTGTACGTAATATCGTAATGCTACATAACGTTGTACGTTATATCTTAATGCTATATAACGTTATACGTTATATCGTAATGCTACATAACGTTATACGTTATATCGTAATGCTACATAACGTTATACGTTATATCGTAATGCTACATAACGTTATACGTTATAACGTGTTACCATATCACGTTATACGTTCTATCGTAATGCTACATAACGTTATACGTTATATCGTAATGCTACATATCGTTATACGTTATAACGTAATACTACATAACGTTATACGTTATAACGAAATACTACATAACGTTATACGTTATATCGTAATGCTACATAACGTTATACGTTATATCGTAATGCTACATATCGTTATACGTTATAACGTAATACTACATAACGTTATACGTTACAACGAAATACTACATAACGTTATACGTTATATCGTAATGCTACATAACGTTATACGTTATATCGTAATGCTACATAACGTTATACGTTATATCGTAATGCTACATAACGTTATACGTTATATCGTAATGCTACATAACGTTATACGTTATATCGTAATGCTACATAACGTTATACGTTATATCGTAATTCTACATAACGTTATACGTTATATCGTAATGCTATATAACGTTATACGTAATATCGTAATGCTACATAACGTTGTACGTTACATCTTAATGCTACATAACGTTGTACGTAATATCGTAATGCTACATAACGTTGTACGTTACATCTTAATGCTACATAACGTTGTACGTTATATCGTAATGCTACATAACGTTGTACGTTATATCTTAATGCTACATAACGTTATACGTTATATCGTAATGCTACATAACGTTATACGTTATATCGTAATGCTACATAACGTTATACGTTATATCGTAATGCTACATAACGTTATACGTTATATCGTAATGCTACATAACGTTATACGAAATATCGTAATGCTACATAACGTTGTACGTTATATCTTAATGCTACATAACGTTATACGTTATATCGTAATGCTACATAACGTTATACGTTATAACGTGGTACCATATCACGTTATACGTTATATCGTAATGCTACATATCGTTATACGTTATAACGTAATACTACATAACGTTATACGTTATAACGAAATACTACATAACGTTATACGTTATATCGTAATGCTACATAACGTTATACGTTATATCGTAATGCTACATAACGTTATACGTTATATCGTAATGCTACATAACGTTATACTTTATATCGTAATGCTACATAACGTTATACGTAATATCGTAATGCTACATAACGTTATACGTTATATCGTAATGCTACATAACGTTATACGTTATATCGTAATGCTACATAACGTTATACGTAATATCGTAATGCTACATAACGTTATACGTTATATCGTAATGCTACATAACATTATACGTTATATCGTAATGCTACATAACGTTATAAGTTATATTGTAATGCTACATAACGTTATACGTTATAACGTGTTACCATATCACGTTATACGTTATATCGTAATGCTACATAACGTTATACGTTATAATTTAATACTACATAACGTTATACATTATAACGTAATACTACATAACGTTATACGTTATATCGTAATGCTACATAACGTTATACGTTATATCGTAATGCTACATAACGTTATACGTTATATCGTAATGCTACATAACGTTATACGTTATATCGTAATGCTACATAACGTTATACGTTATATCGTAATTCTACATAACGTTATACGTTATATCGTAATGCTATATAACGTTATACGTAATATCGTAATGCTACATAACGTTGTACGTTACATCTTAATGCTACATAACGTTGTACGTTATATCGTAATGCTACATAACGTTGTACGTTATATCTTAATGCTACATAACGTTATACGTTATATCGTAATGCTACATAACGTTATACGTTATATCGTAATGCTACATAACGTTATACGTTATATCGTAATGCTACATAACGTTATACATTATATCGTAATGCTACATAACGTTATACGTAATATCGTAATGCTACATAACGTTGTACGTTATATCTTAATGCTACATAACGTTATACGTTATATCGTAATGCTACATAACGTTATACGTTATAACGTGGTACCATATCACGTTATACGTTATATCGTAATGCTACATATCGTTATACGTTATAACGTAATACTACATAACGTTATACGTTATAACGAAATACTACATAACGTTATACGTTATATCGTAATGCTACATAACGTTATACGTTATATCGTAATGCTACATAACGTTATACGTTATATCGTAATGCTACATAACGTTGTACGTAATATCGTAATGCTACATGACGTTGTACGTTATATCTTAATGCTATATAACGTTATACGTTATATCGTAATGCTACATAACGTTATACGTTATATCGTAATGCTACATAACGTTATACGTTATATCGTAATGCTACATAACGTTATACGTTATATCGTAATGCTACATAACGTTATACGTTATATCGTAATGCTACATAACGTTATACGTTATATTGTAATGCTACATAACGTTATACGTTATATCGTAATGCTACATAACGTTATACGTTATATCGTAATGCTACATAACGTTATACTTTATATCGTAATGCTACATAACGTTATACGTAATATCGTAATGCTACATAACGTTGTACGTTATATCTCAATGCTACACAACGTTGTACGTTATATCGTAATGCTACATAACGTTATACGTTATATCGTAATGCTACATGACGTTATACGTTATGTCGTAATGCTACATAACGTTATACGTTATATCGTAATGCTACATAACGTTATACGTTATATCGTAATGCTACATAACGTTATACGATATATCGTAATGCTACATAACGATATACGTTATAACGTAATACTATGACGTTGTACGATATATCGTTATGCTACATAACGTTATACGTTACATCGTAATGCTACATATCGTTATACGTTTTATCGTAATGCTACATAACGTTATACGATACATCGTAATACTATATAACGTTATACGTTATATCGTAATGCTACATAACGTTATACGTTATATCGTAATGCTACATAACGTTATACGTTATAACGTGTTACCATATCACGTTATACGTTATATCGTAATGCTACATATCGTTATACGTTATAACGTAATACTACATAACGTTATACGTTATAACGTAATGCTACATAACGTTATACGTTATATCGTAATGCTACATAACGTTATACGTTATATCGTAATGCTACATAACGTTATAAGTTATATCGTAATGCTACATAACGTTATACGTTATATCGTAATGCTACATAACGTTATACGTTATATCGTAATGCTACATAACGTTGTACGTAATATCGTAATGCTACATAACGTTGTACGTTATATCTTAATGCTACATAACGTTATACGTTATATCGTAATGCTACATATCGTTATACGTTATAACGTAATACTACATAACGTTATACGTTATAACGTAATGCTACATAACGTTATACGTTATATCGTAATGCTACATAACGTTATATGTTATATCGTAATGCTACATAACGTTATACGTTATATCGTAATGCTACATAACGTTATACGTTATATCGTAATGCTACATAACGTTATACGTTATATCGTAATGCTACATATCGTTATACGTTATAACGTAACACTACATAACGTTATACGTTATATCGTAATGCTACATAACGTTATACGTTATATCGTAATGCTACATAACGTTATACGTTATATCGTAATGCTACATAACGTTATACGTTATATCGTAATACTACATAACGTTATACGTTATATCGTAATGCTAAATAACGTTATACGTTATATCGTAATGCTACATAACGTTATACGTCATAACGTGTTACCATATCACGTTATACGTTATATCGTAATGTTACATATCGTTATACGTTATAACGTAATACTACATAACGTTATACATTATAACGTAATACTACATAACGTTATACGTTATATCGTAATGCTACATAACGTTATACGTTATATCGTAATGCTACATAACGTTATACGTTATATCGTAATGCTACATAACGTTAAACGTTATATCGTAATGCTACATAACGTTATACGTTATATCGTATTGCTACATAACGTTATACGTTATATCGTAATTCTACATAACGTTATACGTTATATCATAATGCTACATAACGTTATACGTAATATCGTAATGC
This sequence comes from Bombus lapidarius, assembly GCA_936014575.1. Taxonomy (NCBI): domain Eukaryota; kingdom Metazoa; phylum Arthropoda; class Insecta; order Hymenoptera; family Apidae; genus Bombus; species Bombus lapidarius. The sequence continues at coordinate 167,916 of CAKXZU010000187.1, forward strand.
TACATAACGTTGTACGTTATATCTTAAAGCTACATAACGTTGTACGTTATATCGTAATGCTACATAACGTTGTACGTTATATCTTAATGCTACATAACGTTATACGTTATATCGTAATGCTACATGACGTTATACGTTATATCGTAATGCTACATAACGTTATACGTTATATCGTAATGCTACATAACGTTATACGTTATATCGTAATGCTACATAACGTTATACGTAATATCGTAATGCTACATAACGTTGTACGTTATATCTTAATGCTACATAACGTTATACGTTATATCGTAATGCTACATAACGTTATACGTTATAACGTGGTACCATATCACGTTATACGTTATATCGTAATGCTACATAACGTTATACGTTATATCGTAATGCTACATAACGTTGTACGTAATATCGTAATGCTACATAACGTTGTACGTTATATCTTAATGCTATATAACGTTATACGTTATATCGTAATGCTACATAACGTTATACGTTATATCGTAATGCTACATAACGTTATACGTTATATCGTAATGCTACATAACGTTATACGTTATAACGTGTTACCATATCACGTTATACGTTCCATCGTAATGCTACATAACGTTATACGTTATATCGTAATGCTACATAACGTTATACGTTATATCGTAATGCTACATAACGTTATACGTTATATCGTAATGCTACATAACGTTATACGTTATATCGTAATGCTACATAACGTTATACGTTATATCGTAATGCTACATAATGTTATACGTTATATCGTAATGCTACATAACGTTATACGTAATATCGTAATGCTACATAACGTTGTACGTTATATCTTAATGCTACATAACGTTATACGTTATATCGTAATGCTACATAACGTTATACGTTATATCGTAATGCTACATAACGTTATACGTTATATCGTAATGCTACATAACGTTATACGTTATAACGTGTTACCATATCACGTTATACGTTCTATCGTAATGCTACATAACGTTATACGTTATATCGTAATGCTACATAACGTTATACGTTATATCGTAATGCTACATAACGTTATACGTTATATCGTAATGCTACATAACGTTATACGTTATATCGTAATGCTACATAACGTTATACGTAATATCGTAATGCTACATAACGTTATACGTTATATCGTAATGCTACATAACATTATACGTTATATCGTAATGCTACATAACGTTATACGTTATATCGTAATGCTACATAACGTTATACGTTATAACGTGTTACCATATCACGTTATACGTTATATCGTAATGCTACATAACGTTATACGTTATATCGTAATGCTACATAACGTTATACGTTATATCGTAATGCTACATAACGTTATACGTTATATCGTAATGCTACATAACGTTATACGTTATATCGTAATGCTACATAACGTTATACGTTATATCGTAATGCTACATAACGTTATACTTTATATCGTAATGCTACATAACGTTATACGTAATATCGTAATGCTACATAACGTTGTACGTTATATCTCAATGCTACATAACGTTGTACGTTATATCGTAATGCTACATAACGTTATACGTTATATCGTAATGCTACATGACGTTATACGTTATGTCGTAATGCTACATAACGTTATACGTTATATCGTAATGCTACATAACGTTATACGTTATACCGTATTGCTACATAACGTTATACGATATATCGTAATGCTACATAACGATATACGTTATAACGTAATACTATGACGTTGTACGTTATATCGTTATGCTACATAACGTTATACGTTACATCGTAATGCTACATATCGTTATACGTTTTATCGTAATGCTACATAATGTTATACGATACATCGTAATACTATATAACGTTATACGTTATATCGTAATGCTACATAACGTTATACGTTATATCGTAATGCTACATAACGTTATACGTTATAACGTGTTACCATATCACGTTATACGTTATATCGTAATGCTACATAACGTTATACGTTATAACGTAATACTACATAACGTTATACGTTATAACGTAATGCTACATAACGTTATACGTTATATCGTAATGCTACATAACGTTATACGTTATATCGTAATGCTACATAACGTTATAAGTTATATCGTAATGCTACATAACGTTATACGTTATATCGTAATGCTACATAACGTTATACGTTATATCGTAATGCTACATAACGTTGTACGTAATATCGTAATGCTACATAACGTTGTACGTTATATCTTAATGCTACATAACGTTATACGTTATATCGTAATGCTACATATCGTTATACGTTATAACGTAATACTACATAACGTTATACGTTATAACGTAATGCTACATAACGTTATACGTTATATCGTAATGCTACATAACGTTATATGTTATATCGTAATGCTACATAACGTTATACGTTATATCGTAATGCTACATAACGTTATACGTTATATCGTAATGCTACATAACGTTATACGTTATATCGTAATGCTACATATCGTTATACGTTATAACGTAATACTACATAACGTTATACGTTATATCGTAATGCTACATAACGTTATACGTTATATCGTAATGCTACATAACGTTATACGTTATAACGTGTTACCATATCACGTTATACGTTATATCGTAATGTTACATATCGTTATACGTTATAACGTAATACTACATAACGTTATACATTATAACGTAATACTACATAACGTTATACGTTATATCGTAATGCTACATAACGTTATACATTATATCGTAATGCTACATAACGTTATACGTTATATCGTAATGCTACATAACGTTATACGTTATATCGTAATGCTACATAACGTTATACGTTATATCGTAATGCTAAATAACGTTATACGTTATATCGTAATGCTACATAACGTTATACGTTATAACGTGTTACCATATCACGTTATACGTTATATCGTAATGTTACATATCGTTATACGTTATAACGTAATACTACATAACGTTATACATTATAACGTAATACTACATTACGTTATACGCTATATCGTAATGCTACATAACGTTATACGTTATATCGTAATGCTACATAACGTTAAACGTTATATCGTAATGCTACATAACGTTATACGTTATATCGTAATGCTACATAACGTTATACGTTATATCGTAATTCTACATAACGTTATACGTTATATCGTAATGCTACATAACGTTATACGTAATATCGTAATGCTACATAACGTTGTACGTTATATCTTAATGCTACATAACGTTGTACGTTATATCGTAATGCTACATAACGTTGTACGTTATATCTTAATGCTACATAACGTTATACGTTATATCGTAATGCTACATGACGTTATACGTTATATCGTAATGCTACATAACGTTATACGTTATATCGTAATGCTACATAACGTTATACGTTATATCGTAATGCTACATAACGTTATACGTAATATCGTAATGCTACATAACATTGTACGTTATATCTTAATGCTACATAACGTTATACGTTATATCGTAATGCTACATAACGTTATACGTTATAACGTGGTACCATATCACGTTATACGTTATATCGTAATGCTACATATCGTTATACGTAATATCGTAATGCTACATAACGTTGTACGTTATATCTTAATGCTACATAACGTTGTACGTTATATCGTAATGCTACATAACGTTGTACGTTATATCTTAATGCTACATAACGTTATACGTTATATCGTAATGCTACATGACGTTATACGTTATATCGTAATGCTACATAACGTTATACGTTATATCGTAATGCTACATAACGTTATACGTTATATCGTAATGCTACATAACGTTATACGTAATATCGTAATGCTACATAACATTGTACGTTATATCTTAATGCTACATAACGTTATACGTTATATCGTAATGCTACATAACGTTATACGTTATAACGTGGTACCATATCACGTTATACGTTATATCGTAATGCTACATATCGTTATACGTTATAACGTAATACTACATAACGTTATACGTTATAACGAAATACTACATAACGTTATACGTTATATCGTAATGCTACATAACGTTATACGTTATATCGTAATGCTACATAACGTTATACGTTATATCGTAATGCTACATAACGTTGTACGTAATATCGTAATGCTACATAACGTTGTACGTTATATCTTAATGCTACATAACGTTATACGTTATATCGTAATGCTACATAACGTTATACGTTATATCGTAATGCTACATAACGTTATACGTTATATCGTAATGCTACATAACGTTATACGTTATAACGTGTTACCATATCACGTTATACGTTCTATCGTAATGCTACATAACGTTATACGTTATATCGTAATGCTACATAAAGTTATACGTTATATCGTAATGCTACATAACGTTATACGTTATATCGTAATGCTACATAACGTTATACGTTATATCGTAATGCTACATAACGTTATACGTTATATCGTAATGCTACATAATGTTATACGTTATATCGTAATGCTACATAACGTTATACGTAGTATCGTAATGCTACATAACGTTGTACGTTATATCTTAATGCTACATAACGTTATACGTTATATCGTAATGCTACATAACGTTATACGTTATATCGTAATGCTACATAACGTTATACGTTATATCGTAATGCTACATAACGTTATACGTTATAACGTGTTACCATATCACGTTATACGTTCTATCGTAATGCTACATAACGTTATACGTTATATTGTAATGCTACATAACGTTATACGTTATATCGTAATGCTACATAACGTTATACGTTATATCGTAATGCTACATAACGTTATACGTAATATCGTAATGCTACATAACGTTGTACGTTATATCTTAATGCTACATAACGTTGTACGTTATATCGTAATGCTACATAACGTTGTACGTTATATCTTAATGCTACATAACGTTATACGTTATATCGTAATGCTACATGACGTTATACGTTATATCGTAATGCTACATAACGTTATACGTTATATCGTAATGCTACATAACGTTATACGTTATATCGTAATGCTACATAACGTTATACGTAATATCGTAATGCTACATAACATTGTACGTTATATCTTAATGCTACATAACGTTATACGTTATATCGTAATGCTACATAACGTTATACGTTATAACGTGGTACCATATCACGTTATACGTTATATCGTAATGCTACATATCGTTATACGTAATATCGTAATGCTACATAACGTTGTACGTTATATCTTAATGCTACATAACGTTGTACGTTATATCGTAATGCTACATAACGTTGTACGTTATATCTTAATGCTACATAACGTTATACGTTATATCGTAATGCTACATGACGTTATACGTTATATCGTAATGCTACATAACGTTATACGTTATATCGTAATGCTACATAACGTTATACGTTATATCGTAATGCTACATAACGTTATACGTAATATCGTAATGCTACATAACATTGTACGTTATATCTTAATGCTACATAACGTTATACGTTATATCGTAATGCTACATAACGTTATACGTTATAACGTGGTACCATATCACGTTATACGTTATATCGTAATGCTACATATCGTTATACGTTATAACGTAATACTACATAACGTTATACGTTATAACGAAATACTACATAACGTTATACGTTATATCGTAATGCTACATAACGTTATACGTTATATCGTAATGCTACATAACGTTATACGTTATATCGTAATGCTACATAACGTTGTACGTAATATCGTAATGCTACATAACGTTGTACGTTATATCTTAATGCTACATAACGTTATACGTTATATCGTAATGCTACATAACGTTATACGTTATATCGTAATGCTACATAACGTTATACGTTATATCGTAATGCTACATAACGTTATACGTTATAACGTGTTACCATATCACGTTATACGTTCTATCGTAATGCTACATAACGTTATACGTTATATCGTAATGCTACATAAAGTTATACGTTATATCGTAATGCTACATAACGTTATACGTTATATCGTAATGCTACATAACGTTATACGTTATATCGTAATGCTACATAACGTTATACGTTATATCGTAATGCTACATAATGTTATACGTTATATCGTAATGCTACATAACGTTATACGTAGTATCGTAATGCTACATAACGTTGTACGTTATATCTTAATGCTACATAACGTTATACGTTATATCGTAATGCTACATAACGTTATACGTTATATCGTAATGCTACATAACGTTATACGTTATATCGTAATGCTACATAACGTTATACGTTATAACGTGTTACCATATCACGTTATACGTTCTATCGTAATGCTACATAACGTTATACGTTATATTGTAATGCTACATAACGTTATACGTTATATCGTAATGCTACATAACGTTATACGTTATATCGTAATGCTACATAACGTTATACGTTATATCGTAATGCTACATAACGTTATACGTAATATCGTAATGCTACATAACGTTATACGTTATATCGTAATGCTACATAACATTATACGTTATATCGTAATGCTACATAACGTTATACGTTATATCGTAATGCTACATAACGTTATACGTTATAACGTGTTACCATATCACGTTATACGTTATATCGTAATGCTACATAACGTTATACGTTATATCGTAATGCTACATAACGTTATACGTTATATCGTAATGCTACATAACGTTATACGTTATATCGTAATGCTACATAACGTTATACGTTATATCGTAATGCTACATAACGTTATACGTTATATCGTAATGCTACATAACGTTATACTTTATATCGTAATGCTACATAACGTTATACGTAATATCGTAATGCTACATAACGTTGTACGTTATATCTTAATGCTACATAACGTTGTACGTTATATCGTAATGCTACATAACGTTATACGTTATATCGTAATGCTACATGACGTTATACGTTATGTCGTAATGCTACATAACGTTATACGTTATATCGTAATGCTACATAACGTTATACGTTATATCGTAATGCTACATAACGTTATACGATATATCGTAATGCTACATAACGATATACGTTATAACGTAATACTATGACGTTGTACGTTATATCGTTATGCTACATAACGTTATACGTTACATCGTAATGCTACATATCGTTATACGTTTTATCGTAATGCTACATAACGTTATACGATACATCGTAATACTATATAACGTTATACGTTATATCGTAATGCTACATAACGTTATACGTTATATCGTAATGCTACATAACGTTATACGTTATAACGTGTTACCATATCACGTTATACGTTATTTCGTAATGCTACATATCGTTATACGTTATAACGTAATACTACATAACGTTATACGTTATAACGTAATGCTACATAACGTTATACGTTATATCGTAATGCTACATAACGTTATACGTTATATCGTAATGCTACATAACGTTATAAGTAATATCGTAATGCTACATAACGTTATACGTTATATCGTAATGCTACATAACGTTATACGTTATATCGTAATGCTACATAACGTTGTACGTAATATCGTAATGCTACATAACGTTGTACGTTATATCTTAATGCTACATAACGTTATACGTTATATCGTAATGCTACATAACGTTATACGTTATATCGTAATGCTATATAACGTTATACGTTATAACGTGTTACCATATCACGTTATACGTTATATCGTAATGCTACATTTCTTTATACGTTATAACGTAATACTACATAACGTTATACGTTATAACGAAATACTACATAATGTTATACGTTATATCGTAATGCTACATAACGTCATACGTTATATCGTAATGCTACATAACGTTATACGTAATATCGTAATGCTACATAACGTTGTACGTTATATCTTAATGCTACATAACGTTATACGTTATATCGTAATGCTACATAACGTTATACGTTATATCGTAATGCTACATAACGTTATACTTTATATCGTAATGCTACATAACGTTGTACGTTATATCTTAATGCTACATAACGTTATACGTTATATCGTAATGCTACATAACGTTATACGTTATAACGTGTTACCATATCACGTTATACGTTATATCGTAATGCTACATATCGTTATACGCTATAACGTAATACTACATAACGTTATACGTTATAACGAAATACTACATAACGTTATACGTTATATCGTAATGCTACATAACGTTATACATTATATCGTAATGCTACATAACGTTATACGTTATAACGTGTTACCATATCACGTTATACGTTCTATCGTAATGCTACATAACGTTATACGTTATATCGTAATGCTACATAACGTTATACGTTATATCGTAATGCTACATAACGTTATACGTTATATCGTAATGCTACATAACGTTATACGTAATATCGTAATGCTACATAACGTTGTACGTTATATCTTAATGCTACATAACGTTATACGTTATATCGTAATGCTACATAACGTTATACGTTATATCGTAATGCTACATAACGTTATACTTTATATCGTAATGCTACATAACGTTATACGTTATATCGTAATGCTACATAACGTTATACGTAATATCGTAATGCTACATAACGTTGTACGTTATATCTTAATGCTACATAACGTTATACGTTATATCGTAATGCTACATAACGCTATACGTTATAACGTGTTACCATATCACGTTATACGTTATATCGTAATGCTACATATCGTTATACGTTATAACGTAATACTACATGACGTTATACGTTATAACGAAATACTACATAACGTTATACGTAATATCGTAATGCTACATATCGTTATACGTTATATCGTAATGCTACATAACGTTATACGTTATAACGTGTTACCATATCACGTTATACGTTCTATCGTAATGCTACATAACGTTATACGTTATATCGTAATGCTACATAACGTTATACGTTATATCGTAATGCTACATAACGTTATACGTTATATCGTAATGCTACATAACGTTATACGTTATATCGTAATGCTACATAACGTTATACGTTATATCGTAATGCTACATAACGTTATAAGTTATATCGTAATGCTACATAACGTTATACGTTATATCGTAATGCTACATAACGTTATACGTTAAATCGTAATGCTACATAACGTTGTACGTAATATCGTAATGCTACATAACGTTGTACGTTATATCTTAATGCTACATAACGTTATACGTTATATCGTAATGCTACATATCGTTATACGTTATATCGCAATGCTACATAACGTTATACGTTATATCGTAATGCTACATAACGTTATACGTTATAACGTGTTACCATATCACGTTATACGTTCTATCGTAATGCTACATAACGTTATACGTTATATCGTAATGCTACATAACGTTATACGTTATAACGTGTTACCATATCACGTTATACGTTATATCGTAATGCTACATATCGTTATACGTTATAACGTAATACTACATAACGTTATACGTTATAACGAAATACTACATAACGTTATACGTTATATCGTAATGCTACATAACGTTATACTTTATATCGTAATGCTACATAACGTTATACGTTATATCGTAATGCTACATAACGTTATACGTTATATCGTAATGCTACATAACGTTATACTTTATATCGTAATGCTACATAACGTTATACGTTATATCGTAATGCTACATAACGTTATACGTAATATCGTAATGCTACATAACGTTGTACGTTATATCTTAATGCTACATAACGTTATACGTTATATCGTAATGCTACATATCGTTATACGTTATAACGTAATACTACATAACGTTATACGTTATAACGTGTTACCATATCACGTTATACGTTATATCGTAATGCTACAGATCGTTATACGTTATAACGTAATACTACATAACGTTATACGTTATAACGAAATACTACATAACGTTATACGTTATATCGTAATGCTACATAACGTTATACGTTATATCGTAATGCTACATAACGTTATACGTTATAACGTGTTACCATATCACGCTATACGTTCTATCGTAATGCGACATAACGTTATACGTTATATCGTAATGCTACATAACGTTGTACGTTATATCGTAATGCTACATAACGTTATACGTTATATCGTAATGCTACATAATGTTATACGTTATATCGTAATGCTACATAACGTTATACGTAATATCGTAATGCTACATAACGTTGTACGTTATATCTTAATGCTACATAACGTTATACGTTATATCGTAATGCTACATAACGTTATACGTTATATCGTAATGCTACATAACGTTATACGTTATATCGTAATGCTACATAACGTTATACGTAATATCGTAATGCTACATAACGTTGTACGTTATATCTTAATGCTACATAACGTTATACGTTATATCGTAATGCTACATAACGTTATACGTTATATCGTAATGCTACATAACGTTATACGTTATATCGTAATGCTACATAACGTTATACGTAATATCGTAATGCTACATAACGTTATACGTTATATCGTAATGCTACATAACGTTATACGTTATAACGTGTTACCATATCACGCTATACGTTCTATCGTAATGCTACATAACGTTATACGTTATATCGTAATGCTACATAACGTTATACGTTATATCGTAATGCTACATAACGTTATACGTTATATCGTAATGCTACATAACGTTATACGTAATATCGTAATGCTACATAACGTTGTACGTTATATCTTAATGCTACATAACGTTATACGTTATATCGTAATGCTACATAACGTTATACGTTATATCGTAATGCTACATAACGTTATACTTTATATCGTAATGCTACATAACGTTATACGTTATATCGTAATGCTACATAACGTTATACGTAATATCGTAATGCTACATAACGTTGTACGTTATATCTTAATGCTACATAACGTTATACGTTATATCGTAATGCTACATAACGCTATACGTTATAACGTGTTACCATATCACGTTATACGTTATATCGTAATGCTACATATCGTTATACGTTATAACGTAATACTACATGACGTTATACGTTATAACGAAATACTACATAACGTTATACGTAATATCGTAATGCTACATATCGTTATACGTTATATCGTAATGCTACATAACGTTATACGTTATAACGTGTTACCATATCACGTTATACGTTCTATCGTAATGCTACATAACGTTATACGTTATATCGTAATGCTACATAACGTTATAAGTTATATCGTAATGCTACATAACGTTATACGTTATATCGTAATGCTACATAACGTTATACGTTATATCGTAATGCTACATAACGTTATACGTTATAACGTGTTACCATATCACGTTATACGTTCTATCGTAATGCTACATAACGTTATACGTTATATCGTAATGCTACATAACGTTATACGTTATATCGTAATGCTACATAACGTTATACGTTATATCGTAATGCTACATAACGTTATACGTTATATCGTAATGCTACATAACGTTATACGTTATAACGTGTTACCATATCACGTTATACGTTCTATCGTAATGCTACATAACGTTATACGTTATATCGTAATGCTACATAACGTTATACGTTATATCGTAATGCTACATAACGTTATACGTTATATCGTAATGCTACATAACGTTATATGTTATATCGTAATGCTACATAACGTTATACGTTATATCGTAATGCTACATATCGTTATACGTTATAACGTAATACTACATAACGTTATACGTTATAACGAAATACTACATAACGTTATACGTTATATCGTAATGCTACATAACGTTATACGTTATATCGTAATGCTACATAACGTTATACGTTATAACGTGTTACCATATCACGTTATACGTTCTATCGTAATGCTACATAACGTTATACGTTATTTCGTAATGCTACATAACGTTATACGTTATATCGTAATGCTACATAACGTTATACGTTATATCGTAATGCTACATAACGTTATACGTTATATCGTAATGCTACATAACGTTATACGTTATATCGTAATGCTACATAATGTTATACGTTATATCGTAATGCTACATAACGTTATACGTAGTATCGTAATGCTACATAACGTTGTACGTTATATCTTAATGCTACATAACGTTATACGTTATATCGTAATGCTACATAACGTTATACGTTTTATCGTAATGCTACATAACGTTGTACGTTATATCTTAATGCTACATAACGTTATACGTTATATCGTAATGCTACATAACGTTATACGTTATATCGTAATGCTACATAACGTTATACGTTATAATGTGTTACCATATCACGTTATACGTTCTATCGTAATGCTACATAACGTTATACGTTATATCGTAATGCTACATAACGTTATACGTTATATCGTAATGCTACATACCGTTATACGTTATATCGTAATGCTACATAACGTTATATGTTATATCGTAATGCTACATAACGTTATACGTTATATCGTAATGCTACATAATGTTATACGTTATATCGTAATGCTACATAACGTTATACGTTATATCGTAATGCTACATATCGTTATACGTTATAACGTAATACTACATAACGTTATACATTATAACGAAATACTACATAACGTTATACGTTATATCGTAATGCTACATAACGTTATACGTTATATCGTAATGCTACATAACGTTATACGTTATAACGTGTTACCATATCACGTTATACGTTCTATCGTAATGCTACATAACGTTATACGTTATTTCGTAATGCTACATAACGTTATACGTTATATCGTAATGCTACATAACGTTATACGTTATATCGTAATGCTACATAACGTTATACGTTATATCGTAATGCTACATAACGTTATACGTTATATCGTAATGCTACATAATGTTATACGATATATCGTAATGCTACATAACGTTATACGTAGTATCGTAATGCTACATAACGTTGTACGTTATATCTTAATGCTACATAACGTTATACGTTATATCGTAATGCTACATAACGTTATACGTTATATCGTAATGCTACATAACGTTGTACGTTATATCTTAATGCTACATAACGTTATACGATATATCGTAATGCTACATAACGTTATACGTTATAACGTGTTACCATATCACGTTATACGTTATATCGTAATGCTACATATCGTTATACGTTATAACGTAATACTACATAACGTTATACGTTATAACGAAATACTACATAACGTTATACGTTATATCGTAATGCTACATAACGTTATACGTTATAACGTGTTACCATATCACGATATACGTTCTATCGTAATGCTACATAACGTTATACGTTATATCGTAATGCTACATAACGTTATACGTTATATCGTAATGCTACATAACGTTATACGTAATATCGTAATGCTACATAACGTTGTACGTTATATCTTAATGCTACATAACGTTATACGTTATATCGTAATGCTACATAACGTTATACGTTATATCGTAATGCTACATAACGTTATACTTTATATCGTAATGCTACATAACGTTATACGTTATATCGTAATGCTACATAACGTTATACGTAATATCGTAATGCTACATAACGTTGTACGTTATATCTTAATGCTACATAACGTTATACGTTATATCGTAATGCTACATAACGTTATACGTTATAACGTGTTACCATATCACGTTATACGTTATATCGTAATGCTACATATCGTTATACGTTATAACGTAATACTACATAACGTTATACGTTATAACGAAATACTACATAACGTTATACGTTATATCGTAATGCTACATAACGTTATACGTTATATCGTAATGCTACATAACGTTATACGTTATAACGTGTTACCATATCACGTTATACGTTCTATCGTAATGCTACATAACGTTATACGTTATATCGTAATGCTACATAACGTTATACGTTATATCGTAATGCTACATAACGTTATACGTTATATCGTAATGCTACATAACGTTATACGTTATATCGTAATGCTACATAACGTTATACGTTATATCGTAATGCTACATAACGTTATAAGTTATATCGTAATGCTACATAACGTTATACGTTATATCGTAATGCTACATAACGTTATACGTTATATCGTAATGCTACATAACGTTGTACGTAATATCGTAATGCTACATAACGTTGTACGTTATATCTTAATGCTACATAACGTTATACGTTATATCGTAATGCTACATAACGTTATACGTTATATCGTAATGCTACATAACGTTATACGTTATATCGTAATGCTACATAACGTTATACGTTATAACGTGTTACCATATCACGTTATACGTTCTATCGTAATGCTACATAACGTTATACGTTATATCGTAATGCTACATAACGTTATACGTTATATCGTAATGCTACATAACGTTATACGTTATAACGTGTTACCATATCACGTTATACGTTCTATCGTAATGCTACATAACGTTAATCTGATAGAGTGTGT
>CAKXZU010000188.1:0-180995 GCA_936014575.1 Bombus lapidarius
ATACGTTATAACGTCATACTATATAACGTTATACGTTATATCGTAATGCTACATAACGTTATACGATATATCGTAATGCTACATAACGTTATACGTTATATCGTAATTCTACATAACGTTATACGTTATATCGTTATGCTACATAACGATATACGTTATATCGTAATGCTACATAACGTTATACGATATAACGTATTAGCATATAACGTTATACGTTATATCGTTATGCTACATAATGTTATACGTTATATCGTAATGCTACATAACGTTACACGTTATATCGTAATGCTACATAACGTTATACGTTATATCGTAATGCTACATAACGTTATACGTTATATCGTAATGCTACATAACGTTATACGTTATTTGGTTATGCTACATAACGTTATACGTTATAACGTAATACTATATAACGTTGTACGTTATATCGTAATGCTACATAACGTTATACGTTATATCGTTATGCTACATAACGATATACGTTATATCGTAATGCTACATAACGTTATACGTTATATCGTAATGCTACATAACGTTATACGTTATATCGTAATGCTACATAACGTGATACGTTATATCGTAATGCTACATAACGTTATACGTTATATCGTAATGCTACATAACGTTATACGTTATATCGTAATGCTACATAACGTTATACGTTATAACGTATTGCCATATAGCGTTATACGTTATATCGTAATGCTACATAACGTTCTACGTTATAACGTAATGCTACATAACGTTACTCGTTATATCGTAATGCTACATAACGTTATACGTTATATGGTAATGCTACATAACGTCATACGTTATAACGTAATGCTATATAACGTTATACGTTATATCGTTATACTACATAACGTTATACGTTATAACGTATTACCATATAACGTTATACGTTATATCGTAATGCTATATAACGTTATACGTTATATCGTAATGCTACATAACGTTATACGTTATATCGTAATGCTACATAACGTTATACGTTATATCGTAATGCTACATAACGTTATACGTTATAACGTATTGCCATATAGCGTTATACGTTATATCGTAATGCTACATAACGTTAAACGTTATAACGTAATGCTACATAACGTTACTCGTTATATCGTAATGCTACATAACGTAATACGTTATATCGTAATGCTACATAACGTTATACGTTATAACGTATTACCATAATACGTTATACGTTATATCGTAATGCTACATAACGTTACACGTTATATCGTAATGCTACATAACGTTATACGTTATATCGTAATGCTGCATAACGTTATGCGTTATATCGTAATGCTACATAACGTTATACGTTATATCGTTATACTACATAACGTTATACGTTATAACATATTACCATATAACGTTATACGTTATATCGTAATGCTATATAACGTTATACGTTATATCGTAATGCTACATAACGTTATACGTTTTATAGTTATGCTACATAACGTTATACGTTATGACGTAATGCTACATAACGTTATACGTTATATCGTAATGCTGCATAACGTTATACGTTATATCGTAATGCTACATAACGTTATACGTTATATCGTAATGCTGCATAACGTTATGCGTTATATCGTAATGCTACATAACGTTATACGTTATAACGTAATACCATATAACGTTATACGTTATATCGTAATGCTACATAACGTTATACGTTATATCGTAATGCTACATAACGTTATACGTTATAACGTCATACTATATAACGTTATACGTTATATCGTAATGCTACATAACGTTATACGTTATAACGTATTACCATAATACCTTATACGTTATATCGTAATGCTACATAACGTTATACGTTATATCGTAATGCTACATAACGTTATACGTTATATCGTAATGCTGCATAACGTTATGCGTTATATCGTAATGCTACATAACGTTATACGTTATATCGTTATACTACATAACGTTATACGTTATAACGTATTACCATATAACGTTATACGTTATATCGTAGTGCTATATAACGTTATACGTTATATCGTAATGCTACATAACGTTATACGTTTTATAGTTATGCTACATAACGTTATACGTTATGACGTAATGCTACATAACGTTATACGTTATATCGTAATGCTGCATAACGTTATACGTTATATCGTAATGCTACATAACGTTATACGTTATATCGTAATGCTGCATAACGTTATGCGTTATATCGTAATGCTACATAACGTTATACGTTATAACGTAATACCATATAACGTTATACGTTATATCGTAATGCTACATAACGTTATACGTTATATCGTAATGCTACATAACGTTATACGTTATAACGTCATACTATATAACGTTATACGTTATATCGTAATGCTACATAACGTTATACGATATATCGTAATGCTACATAACGTTATACGTTATATCGTAATTCTACATAACGTTATACGTTATATCGTTATGCTACATAACGATATACGTTATATCGTAATGCTACATAACGTTATACGATATACCGTATTAGCATATAACGTTATACGTTATATCGTTATGCTACATAATGTTATACGTTATACCGTAATGCTACATAACGTTACACGTTATATCGTAATGCTACATAACATTACACGTTATATCGTAATGCTACATAACGTTATAGGTTATATCGTTATGCTACATAACGTTATACGTTATATCGCAATGCTACATAACGTTATACGTTATATCGTAATGCTACATAATGTTATACGTTATATCGTTATGCTACATAACGTTATACGTTATAACGTATTACCATATAACGTTATACGTTAAATCGTAATGCTACATAACGTTATACGTTATAACGTATTACCATATAACGTTATACGTTATGTCGTAGTGCTACATAACGTTATACGTTATATCGTAATGCTACATAACGTTATACGTTATATCGTAAAGCTACATAACGTTATACGTTATATCGTTATGCTACATAACGTTATACGTCATATCGTAATGCTACATAACGTTATACGTTATATCGTAATGCTACATAACGTTATACGTTATATCGTAATGCTACATAACGTTATACGTTATAACGTCATACTATATAACGTTATACGTTATATCGTAATGCTACATAACGTTATACGATATATCGTAATGCTACATAACGTTATACGTTATATCGTAATGCTACATAACGTTATACGTTATATCGTAATGCTACATAACGTTATACGTTATATCGTAATGCTACATAACGTTATACGTTATAACGTATTGCCATATAGCGTTATACGTTATATCGTAATGCTACATAACGTTCTACGTTATAACGTAATGCTACATAACGTTACTCGTTATATCGTAATGCTACATAACGTTATACGTTATATGGTAATGCTACATAACGTCATACGTTATAACGTAATGCTATATAACGTTATACGTTATATCGTTATACTACATAACGTTATACGTTATAACGTATTACCATATAACGTTATACGTTATATCGTAATGCTATATAACGTTATACGTTATATCGTAATGCTACATAACGTTATACGTTATATCGTAATGCTACATAACGTTATACGTTATATCGTAATGCTACATAACGTTATACGTTATAACGTATTGCCATATAGCGTTATACGTTATATCGTAATGCTACATAACGTTAAACGTTATAACGTAATGCTACATAACGTTACTCGTTATATCGTAATGCTACATAACGTAATACGTTATATCGTAATGCTACATAACGTTATACGTTATAACGTATTACCATAATACGTTATACGTTATATCGTAATGCTACATAACGTTACACGTTATATCGTAATGCTACATAACGTTATACGTTATATCGTAATGCTGCATAACGTTATGCGTTATATCGTAATGCTACATAACGTTATACGTTATATCGTTATACTACATAACGTTATACGTTATAACGTATTACCATATAACGTTATACGTTATATCGTAATGCTATATAACGTTATACGTTATATCGTAATGCTACATAACGTTATACGTTTTATAGTTATGCTACATAACGTTATACGTTATGACGTAATGCTACATAACGTTATACGTTATATCGTAATGCTGCATAACGTTATACGTTATATCGTAATGCTACATAACGTTATACGTTATATCGTAATGCTGCATAACGTTATGCGTTATATCGTAATGCTACATAACGTTATACGTTATAACGTAATACCATATAACGTTATACGTTATATCGTAATGCTACATAACGTTATACGTTATATCGTAATGCTACATAACGTTATACGTTATAACGTCATACTATATAACGTTATACGTTATATCGTAATGCTACATAACGTTATACGATATATCGTAATGCTACATAACGTTATACGTTATATCGTAATTCTACATAACGTTATACGTTATATCGTTATGCTACATAACGATACACGTTATATCGTAATGCTACATAACGTTATACGATATAACGTATTAGCATATAACGTTATACGTTATATCGTTATGCTACATAATGTTATACGTTATATCGTAATGCTACATAACGTTACACGTTATATCGTAATGCTACATAACATTACACGTTATATCGTAATGCTACATAACGTTATAGGTTATATCGTTATGCTACATAACGTTATACGTTATATCGCAATGCTACATAACGTTATACGTTATATCGTAATGCTACATAATGTTATACGTTATATCGTTATGCTACATAACGTTATACGTTATAACGTATTACCATATAACGTTATACGTTAAATCGTAATGCTACATAACGTTATACGTTATAACGTATTACCATATAACGTTATACGTTATGTCGTAATGCTACATAACGTTATACGTTATATCGTAATGCTACATAACGTTATACGTTATATCGTAAAGCTACATAACGTTATACGTTATATCGTTATGCTACATAACGTTATACGTCATATCGTAATGCTACATAACGTTATACGTTATATCGTAATGCTACATAACGTTATACGTTATAACGTATTACCATATAACGTTATACGTTATATCGTAATGCTACATAACGTTACACGTTATATCGTTATGCTACATAACGTTATACGTTATAACGTATTACCATATAACGTTATACGTTATATCGAAATGCTACATAACGTTATACGTTATAACGTATTACCATATAACGTTATACGTTATATCGTAATGCTACATAACGTTATACGTTATATCGTTATGCTACATAACGTTATACGTTATAACGTATTACCATATAACGTTATACGTTATATCGTAATGCTACATAACGTTATACGTTCTATCGTTATGCTACATAACGTTATACGTTATAACGTAATACGATATAACGTTATATGTTATATCGTAATGCTACATAATGTTGTACGTTATATCGTCATGCTACATAACGTTATACGTTATATCGTAATGCTACATAACGTTATACGTTATAACGTATTACCATAATACGTTATACGTTATATCATAATGCTACATATCGTTATACGTTATATCGTTATGCTACATAACGTTATACGTTATAACGCATTACCACATAACGTTATACGTTATATCATAATGCCACATAACGTTATACGTTATATCGTTATGCTACATAACGTTATACGTTATATCGTAATGCAACATAACGTTATACGATATATCGTAATGCTACATAACGTTATACGTTATAACGTATTACCATCTAACGTTATACATTATATCGTAATGCTACATAACGTTATACGTTATATCGTTATGCTACATAACGTTACACGTTATATCGTAATGCTACGTAACGTTATACGTTATTTCGTAATGCTACATAACGTTATACGTTATAACGTATTACCATATAACGTTATACGTTATATCGTAATGCTACATAACGTTATACGTTATATCGTTATGCTACATAACGTTATACGTTATAACGTATTACCATATAACGTTATACGTTATATCGTAATGCTACATAACGTTATACGATATACCGTATTAGCATATAACGTTATACGTTATATCGTTATGCTACATAATGTTATACGTTATACCGTAATGCTACATAACGTTACACGTTATATCGTAATGCTACATAACATTACACGTTATATCGTAATGCTACATAACGTTATAGGTTATATCGTTATGCTACATAACGTTATACGTTATATCGCAATGCTACATAACGTTATACGTTATATCGTAATGCTACATAATGTTATACGTTATATCGTTATGCTACATAACGTTATACGTTATAACGTATTACCATATAACGTTATACGTTAAATCGTAATGCTACATAACGTTATACGTTATATCGTAATGCTACATAACGTTATACGTTATATCGTAATGCTACATAACGTTATACGTTATATCGTAATGCTACATAACGTTATACGTTATAACGTATTGCCATATAGCGTTATACGATATATCGTAATGCTACATAACGTTATACGTTATATCGTAATTCTACATAACGTTATACGTTATATCGTTATGCTACATAACGATATACGTTATATCGTAATGCTACATAACGTTATACGATATACCGTATTAGCATATAACGTTATACGTTATATCGTTATGCTACATAATGTTATACGTTATATCGTAATGCTACATAACGTTACACGTTATATCGTAATGCTACATAACATTACACGTTATATCGTAATGCTACATAACGTTACTCGTTATATCGTAATGCTACATAAAGTTATACGTTATATGGTAATGCTACATAACGTCATACGTTATAACGTAATGCTATATAACGTTATACGTTATATCGTTATACTACATAACGTTATACGTTATAACGTATTACCATATAACGTTATACGTTATATCGTAATGCTATATAACGTTATACGTTATATCGTAATGCTACATAACGTTATACGTTATATCGTAATGCTACATAACGTTATACGTTATATCGTAATGCTACATAACGTTATACGTTATAACGTATTGCCATATAGCGTTATACGTTATATCCTAATGATACATAACGTTAAACGTTATAACGTAATGCTACATAACGTTACTCGTTATATCGTAATGCTACATAACGTTATACGTTATATCGTAATGCTACATAACGTTATACGTTATAACGTATTACCATAATACGTTATACGTTATATCGTAATGCTACATAACGTTATACGTTATATCGTAATGCTACATAACGTTATACGTTATATCGTAATGCTGCATAACGTTATGCGTTATATCGTAATGCTACATAACGTTATACGTTATATCGTTATACTACATAACGTTATACGTTATAACGTATTACCATATAACGTTATACGTTATATCGTAGTGCTATATAACGTTATACGTTATATCGTAATGCTACATAACGTTATACGTTTTATAGTTATGCTACATAACGTTATACGTTATGACGTAATGCTACATAACGTTATACGTTATATCGTAATGCTGCATAACGTTATACGTTATATCGTAATGCTACATAACGTTATACGTTATATCGTAATGCTGCATAACGTTATGCGTTATATCGTAATGCTACATAACGTTATACGTTATAACGTAATACCATATAACGTTATACGTTATATCGTAATGCTACATAACGTTATACGTTATATCGTAATGCTACATAACGTTATACGTTATAACGTCATACTATATAACGTTATACGTTATATCGTAATGCTACATAACGTTATACGATATATCGTAATGCTACATAACGTTATACGTTATATCGTAATTCTACATAACGTTATACGTTATATCGTTATGCTACATAACGATATACGTTATATCGTAATGCTACATAACGTTATACGATATACCGTATTAGCATATAACGTTATACGTTATATCGTTATGCTACATAATGTTATACGTTATACCGTAATGCTACATAACGTTACACGTTATATCGTAATGCTACATAACATTACACGTTATATCGTAATGCTACATAACGTTATAGGTTATATCGTTATGCTACATAACGTTATACGTTATATCGCAATGCTACATAACGTTATACGTTATATCGTAATGCTACATAATGTTATACGTTATATCGTTATGCTACATAACGTTATACGTTATAACGTATTACCATATAACGTTATACGTTAAATCGTAATGCTACATAACGTTATACGTTATAACGTATTACCATATAACGTTATACGTTATGTCGTAGTGCTACATAACGTTATACGTTATATCGTAATGCTACATAACGTTATACGTTATATCGTAAAGCTACATAACGTTATACGTTATATCGTTATGCTACATAACGTTATACGTCATATCGTAATGCTACATAACGTTATACGTTATATCGTAATGCTACATAACGTTATACGTTATATCGTAATGCTACATAACGTTATACGTTATAACGTCATACTATATAACGTTATACGTTATATCGTAATGCTACATAACGTTATACGATATATCGTAATGCTACATAACGTTATACGTTATATCGTAATTCTACATAACGTTATACGTTATATCGTTATGCTACATAACGATATACGTTATATCGTAATGCTACATAACGTTATACGATATAACGTATTAGCATATAACGTTATACGTTATATCGTTATGCTACATAATGTTATACGTTATATCGTAATGCTACATAACGTTACACGTTATATCGTAATGCTACATAACGTTATACGTTATATCGTAATGCTACATAACGTTATACGTTATATCGTAATGCTACATAACGTTATACGTTATTTGGTTATGCTACATAACGTTATACGTTATAACGTAATACTATATAACGTTGTACGTTATATCGTAATGCTACATAACGTTATACGTTATATCGTTATGCTACATAACGATATACGTTATATCGTAATGCTACATAACGTTATACGTTATATCGTAATGCTACATAACGTTATACGTTATATCGTAATGCTACATAACGTTATACGTTATATCGTAATGCTACATAACGTTATACGTTATATCGTAATGCTACATAACGTTATACGTTATATCGTAATGCTACATAACGTTATACGTTATAACGTATTGCCATATAGCGTTATACGTTATATCGTAATGCTACATAACGTTCTACGTTATAACGTAATGCTACATAACGTTACTCGTTATATCGTAATGCTACATAACGTTATACGTTATATGGTAATGCTACATAACGTCATACGTTATAACGTTATGCTACATAATGTTATACGTTATATCGTAATGCTACATAACGTTATACGTTATATCGTAATGCTACATAACGTTATACGTTATATCGTAATGCTACATAACGTTATACGTTATTTGGTTATGCTACATAACGTTATACGTTATAACGTAATACTATATAACGTTGTACGTTATATCGTAATGCTACATAACGTTATACGTTATATCGTTATGCTACATAACGATATACGTTATATCGTAATGCTACATAACGTTATACGTTATATCGTAATGCTACATAACGTTATACGTTATATCGTAATGCTACATAACGTTATACGTTATATCGTAATGCTACATAACGTTATACGTTATATCGTAATGCTACATAACGTTATACGTTATATCGTAATGCTACATAACGTTATACGTTATAACGTATTGCCATATAGCGTTATACGTTATATCGTAATGCTACATAACGTTCTACGTTATAACGTAATGCTACATAACGTTACTCGTTATATCGTAATGCTACATAACGTTATACGTTATATGGTAATGCTACATAACGTCATACGTTATAACGTAATGCTATATAACGTTATACGTTATATCGTTATACTACATAACGTTATACGTTATAACGTATTACCATATAACGTTATACGTTATATCGTAATGCTATATAACGTTATACGTTATATCGTAATGCTACATAACGTTATACGTTATATCGTAATGCTACATAACGTTATACGTTATATCGTAATGCTACATAACGTTATACGTTATAACGTATTGCCATATAGCGTTATACGTTATATCGTAATGCTACATAACGTTAAACGTTATAACGTAATGCTACATAACGTTACTCGTTATATCGTAATGCTACATAACGTAATACGTTATATCGTAATGCTACATAACGTTATACGTTATAACGTATTACCATAATACGTTATACGTTATATCGTAATGCTACATAACGTTACACGTTATATCGTAATGCTACATAACGTTATACGTTATATCGTAATGCTGCATAACGTTATGCGTTATATCGTAATGCTACATAACGTTATACGTTATATCGTTATACTACATAACGTTATACGTTATAACGTATTACCATATAACGTTATACGTTATATCGTAATGCTATATAACGTTATACGTTATATCGTAATGCTACATAACGTTATACGTTTTATAGTTATGCTACATAACGTTATACGTTATGACGTAATGCTACATAACGTTATACGTTATATCGTAATGCTGCATAACGTTATACGTTATATCGTAATGCTACATAACGTTATACGTTATATCGTAATGCTGCATAACGTTATGCGTTATATCGTAATGCTACATAACGTTATACGTTATAACGTAATACCATATAACGTTATACGTTATATCGTAATGCTACATAACGTTATACGTTATATCGTAATGCTACATAACGTTATACGTTATAACGTCATACTATATAACGTTATACGTTATATCGTAATGCTACATAACGTTATACGATATATCGTAATGCTACATAACGTTATACGTTATATCGTAATTCTACATAACGTTATACGTTATATCGTTATGCTACATAACGATACACGTTATATCGTAATGCTACATAACGTTATACGATATAACGTATTAGCATATAACGTTATACGTTATATCGTTATGCTACATAATGTTATACGTTATATCGTAATGCTACATAACGTTACACGTTATATCGTAATGCTACATAACATTACACGTTATATCGTAATGCTACATAACGTTATAGGTTATATCGTTATGCTACATAACGTTATACGTTATATCGCAATGCTACATAACGTTATACGTTATATCGTAATGCTACATAATGTTATACGTTATATCGTTATGCTACATAACGTTATACGTTATAACGTATTACCATATAACGTTATACGTTAAATCGTAATGCTACATAACGTTATACGTTATAACGTATTACCATATAACGTTATACGTTATGTCGTAATGCTACATAACGTTATACGTTATATCGTAATGCTACATAACGTTATACGTTATATCGTAAAGCTACATAACGTTATACGTTATATCGTTATGCTGCATAACGTTATACGTCATATCGTAATGCTACATAACGTTATACGTTATATCGTAATGCTACATAACGTTATACGTTATAACGTATTACCATATAACGTTATACGTTATATCGTAATGCTACATAACGTTACACGTTATATCGTTATGCTACATAACGTTATACGTTATAACGTATTACCATATAACGTTATACGTTATATCGAAATGCTACATAACGTTATACGTTATAACGTATTACCATATAACGTTATACGTTATATCGTAATGCTACATAACGTTATACGTTATATCGTTATGCTACATAACGTTATACGTTATAACGTATTACCATATAACGTTATACGTTATATCGTAATGCTACATAACGTTATACGTTCTATCGTTATGCTACATAACGTTATACGTTATAACGTAATACGATATAACGTTATATGTTATATCGTAATGCTACATAATGTTGTACGTTATATCGTCATGCTACATAACGTTATACGTTATAACGTATTACCATATAACGTTATACGTTATATCGAAATGCTACATAACGTTATACGTTATAACGTATTACCATAATACGTTATACGTTATATCATAATGCTACATATCGTTATACGTTATATCGTTATGCTACATAACGTTATACGTTATAACGCATTACCACATAACGTTATACGTTATATCATAATGCCACATAACGTTATACGTTATATCGTTATGCTACATAACGTTATACGTTATATCGTAATGCAACATAACGTTATACGATATATCGTAATGCTACATAACGTTATACGTTATAACGTATTACCATCTAACGTTATACATTATATCGTAATGCTACATAACGTTATACGTTATATCGTTATGCTACATAACGTTACACGTTATATCGTAATGCTACGTAACGTTATACGTTATTTCGTAATGCTACATAACGTTATACGTTATAACGTACTGCCATATAACGTTATACGTTATATCGTAATGCTACATAACGTTATACGTTATATCGTAATGCTACATAACGATATACGTTATATCGTAATGCTACATAACGTTATACGTTATATCGTAATGCTACATAACGTTATACGTTATATCGCAATGCTACATAACGTTATACGTTATATCGTAATGCTACATAACGTTCTACGTTATATCGTAATGTTACATAACGTCATACGATATAACGTATTAGCATATAACGTTATACGTTATATCGTAATGCCACATAACGTTATACGTTATATCGTAATGCTACATAACGTTATACGTTATATCGTACTGCTACATAACGTTGTACGTTATATCGTAATGCTACGTAACGTTATACGTTATATCGTAATGCTACATAACGTTATACGTTATATCGTAATGCTACATAACGTTATACGATATATCGTAATGCTACATAACGTTATACGTTATATCGTAATACTATATAACGTTGTACGTTATATCGTAATGCTACATAACGTTATACGTTATATCGTTATGCTACATAACGTTATACGTTATATCGTAATGCTACATAACGTTATACGTTATTTGGATATGCTACATAACGTTATACGTTATAACGTAATACTATATAACGTTGTACGTTATATCGTAATGCTACATAACGTTATACGTTATATCGTTATGCTACATAACGATATACGTTATATCGTAATGCTACATAACGTTATACGTTATATCGTAATGCTACATAACGTTATACGTTATATCGTAATGCTACATAACGTTATACGATATATCGTAATGCTACATAACGTTATACGTTATATCGTAATGCTACGTAACGTTATAGGTTATATCGTAATGCTACATAACGTTATACGTTATAACATATTGCCATATAGCGTTATACGTTATATCGTAATGCTACATAACGTTATACGTTATAACGTAATGCTACATAACGTTACTCGTTATATCGTAATGCTACATAACGTTATACGTTATATGGTAATGCTACATAACGTCATACGTTATAACGTAATGCTATATAACGTTATACGTTATATCGTAATGCTACATAACGTTATACGATATAACGTATTAGCATATGATGTTATACGTTATAACGTAATGCTATATAACGTTATACGTTATATCGTAATACTACATAACGTCATACGTTATATGGTAATGCTACACAACGTCATACGTTATAACGTAATACTATATAACGTTGTACGTTATATCGTAATGCTATATAATGTTATACGTTATATCGTAATGCTGCATAACGTTATACGTTATAACGCAATGCTACATAACGTTATACGTTATATCGCAATGCTACATAACGTTATACGTTATATCGTAATGCTACATAACGTTCTACGTTATATCGTAATGTTACATAACGTCATACGATATAACGTATTAGCATATAACATTATACGTTATATCGTAATGCCACATAACGTTATACGTTATATCGTAATGCTACATAACGTTATACGTTATATCGTAATGCTACATAACGTTGTACGTTATATCGTAATGCTACGTAACGTTATACGTTATATCGTAATGCTACATAACGTTATACGTTATATCGTAATGCTACATAACGATATACGTTATATCGTAATGCTACATAACGTTATACGTTATATCGTAATGCTACATAACGTTATACGTTATATCGCAATGCTACATAACGTTATACGTTATATCGTAATGCTACATAACGTTCTACGTTATATCGTAATGTTACATAACGTCATACGATATAACGTATTAGCATATAACGTTATACGTTATATCGTAATGCTACATAACGTTATACGTTATATCGTAATGCTACATAACGTTATACGTTATATCGTAATGCTACATAACGTTATACGCTATATCGTAATGCTACACAACGTTATACGTTATATCGTTATGCTACATAACGTTATACGTTATAACGTATTACCATATAACGTTATACGTTATATCGTAATGCTACATAACGATATACGTTATATCTTAATGCTACATAACGTTATACGTTATATCGTAAAGCCACATAACGTTATACGTTATATCGTAATGCCACATAACGTTATACGTTATTTGGATATGCTACATAACGTTATACGTTATAACGTAATACTATATAACGTTGTACGTTATATCGTAATGCTACATAACGATATACGTTATATCGTAATGCTACATAACGTTATACGATATACCGTAATGCTACATAACGTTATACGTTATATCGTAATGCTACATAACGTTATACGTTATATCGTAATGCTACATAACGTTATACGTTATATCGTAATGCTACATAACGTTATACGTTATATCGTAATGCTACATAACGTTATACGTTATTTGGATATGCTACATAACGTTATACGTTATAACGTAATACTATATAACGTTGTACGTTATATCGTAATGCTACATAACGTTATACGTTATATCGTTATGCTACATAACGATATACGTTATATCGTAATGCTACATAACGTTATACGTTATATCGTAATGCTACATAACGTTATACGTTATATCGTAATGCTACATAACGTTATACGATATATCGTAATGCTACATAACGTTATACGTTATATCATAATGCTACATAACGTTATAGGTTATATCGTAATGCTACATAACGTTATACGTTATAACATATTGCCATATAGCGTTATACGTTATATCGTAATGCTACATAACGTTATACGTTATAACGTAATGCTACATAATGTTACTCGTTATATCGTAATGCTACATAACGTTATACGTTATATGGTAATGCTACATAACGTCATACGTTATAACGTAATGCTATATAACGTTATACGTTATATCGTAATGCTACATAACGTTATACGATATAACGTATTAGCATATGATGTTATACGTTATAACGTAATGCTATATAACGTTATACGTTATATCGTAATACTACATAACGTCATACGTTATATGGTAATGCTACACAACGTCATACGTTATAACGTAATACTATATAACGTTGTACGTTATATCGTAATGCTATATAATGTTATACGTTATATCGTAATGCTGCATAACGTTATACGTTATAACGCAATGCTACATAACGTTATACGTTATATCGTAATACCACATAATGTCATACGTTATATTGTAAAACGTTGTACCGTATTACTTTATAACGTAATACCACAGAACGTTATACGTTTATATACTTATGGGTTGCGAACCGGGTGATGTGCATCGTATAAAGCATCAAAAGTGGAGGATAAGGCGCATCGAATTGTCTAGATGACCCCAATAGCAGTGGAGATACGATCAATTAGATTTATTTGGACTTGAAAATTTATATACTATAATTGCATTAGATTTGACGGGGAAGAGAGTTAACATAGGGCAAACCGAACAATGTGCCCTGTATAAAGAATCAAATGTGTAGTATAACGCACTCCGAAATGTCTTCGTAACCCCAATAGCGGCGGAGATACCATCAATTAGATTTATTTGGCCTTGATAATTTAAATACTATAATTGCATTGGATTTGACAGAGAAGCATGTTAACGTTGGGCAAACCGAACGATGTGCCCTGTATAAAGAATCAAATGTGGAGTATAATGCGCTCCGAAATGTCTTCGAAACCCCAATAGCGGCGGAGATACGATCAATTAGATTTATTTGGCCTTGATAATTTAAATACTATAATTGCATTGGATTTGACAGGGAAGAGAGTTAACGTAGGGCAAACCCAACGATTTGCCCTGTATAAAGAATCAAATGTGGAGTATAACGCGCTCCGAAATGTCTTCGTAACCCCAATAGCAGCGGAGATACGATCAATTAGATTTATTTGGCCTTGATAATTTAAAAACTATAATTGCATTGCATTTGACAGGGAAGAGAGTTAACGTTGGGCAAAACGAACGATGTGCCGTGTATAAAGAATCAAATGTGGAGTATTACGCGCATCGAATTGCCTAGATAACCCCAATAGCAGCGGAGATACGTTCAATTAGATTTATTTGGCCTTGAAAACGTAAATACTATAATTGCATTGGATTTGACGGGGAAGAGATTTAACATAGGGCAAACCGAACGATGTGCCCTGTATAAAGAATCAAATGTGGAGTATTACGCGCATCGAATTGCCTAGATAACCCCAATAGCAGCGGAGATACTATCAATTAGATTTATTTGGCCTTGATAATTTAAATACTATAATTGCATTGGATTTGACAGAGGAGTGAGTTAACATAGAGCAAACCGAACGATGTGCCCTGTATAAAGAATCAAATGTGGAGTATGACGCGCTCCAAAATGTCTTCGTAACCCCAATAGCAGCGGAGATACGATCAATTGGATTTATTTGGCCTTGAACATTTAAATACTATAATTGCATTGGATTTGACAGAGAAGTGAGTTAACATAGGGCAAACCCATCGATTTGCACTGTATAAAGAATCAAATGTGGAGTATAACGCGCTCCGAAATGTCTTCGTAACCCCAATAGCGGCGGAGATACGATCAATTACATTTATTTGGCCTTGAAAATTTAAATACTATAATAGCATTGGATATGACAGGGAAGAGAGTTAACGTTGGGCAAAACGAACGATGTGCCCTGTATAAAGAATCAAATGTGGAGTATTACGCGCATCGAATTGCCTAGATAACCCCAATAGTAGCGGAGATACGATCAATTAGATTTATTTGGCCTTGAAAATTTAAATACTATAATTGCATTGGATTTGATGGGGAAGAGTGTTAACGTTGGGAAAACCGAACGATGTGCTCTGTATAAAGAATCAAATGTGGAGTATAACGCGCTCCGAAATGCCTTCGTAACCCCAATGGCAGCGGAGATACGATCAATTAGATTTATTTGGCCTTGATAATTTAAAAACTATAATTACATTGGATATGACAGGGAAGAGTGTTAACGTTGGGCAAACCGAACGATGTACCCTTTATAAAAACGCAAATGTGGAGTATAACGCGCATCGACTTATCTTCGTAACCCCAATAGCAGCGGAGATACGATCAATTAGATTTATTTGGCCTTGAAAATTTAAATACTATAATTGCATTGGATATGACAGTGAAGACAGTTAACATAGGGCAAACCGAACGATGTGCCCTGTATAAAGAATCAAATGTGTAGTATAACGCGCTCCGAAATGTCTTCGTCACCCCAATAGCGGCGGAGATACGATCAATTAGATTTACTTGGCCTTGATAATTTAAATACTATAATTGCATTGGATATGACAGGGAAGAGAGTTAACGTAGGGCAAACCCAACGATTTGCTCTGTATAAAGAATCAAATGTGGAGTGTAACGCGCTCCGAACTGTCTTCGTAACTCCAATAGCAGCGGAGATACGATCAATTAGATTTATTTGGCCTTGATAATTTAAAAACTATAATTGCATTGGATTTGACAGGGGAGAGTTAACGTTGGGCAAAACGAACGATGTGCCCTGCATAAAGAATCAAATGTGGAGTATTACGCACATCGAATTGCCTAGATAACCTCAATAGCAGCGGAGATACGTTCAATTAGATTTATTTGGCCTTGAAAACGTAAATACTATAATTGCATTGGATTTGACGAGGTAGATAGTTAACATAGGGCAAACCGAACGATGTGCCCTGTATAAAGAATCAAATGTGTAGTATAACGCGCTCCGAAATGTCTTCGTCACCCCAATAGCGGCGGAGATACGATCAATTAGATTTATTTGGCTTTGATTATTTAAAAACTATAATTGCATTGGATTTGACGGGGAAGAGAGTTAACGTTGGGCAAAACGAATGATGTGCCCTGTATAAAGAATCAAATGTGGAGTATTACGCGCATCGAATTGCCTAGATAACCCCAATAGCAGCGGAGATACGATCAATTAGATTTATTTGGCCTTGATAATTTAAATACTATAATTGCATTGGATTTGACAGAGGAGTGAGTTAACATAGAGCAAACCGAACGATGTGCCCTGTATAAAGAATCAAATGTGGAGTATTACGCGCATCGAATTGCCTAGATCACCTCAATAGCAGCGGAGATACGATCAATTAGATTTATTTGGCCTTGATAATTTAAATACTATAATTGCATTGGATCTGACAGAGCAGTGAGTTAACATAGAGCAAACCGAACGATGTGCCCTGTATAAAGAATCAAATGTGGAGTATGACGCGCTCCAAAATGTCTTCGTAACCCCAATAGCAGCGGAGATACGATCAATTGGATTTATTTGGCCTTGAACATTTAAATACTATAACTGCATTGGATATGACAGGGAAGAGAGTTAGCGTTGGGCAAAACGAACGATGTGCCGTGTATAAAGAATCAAATGTGGAGTATTACGCGCATCGAATTGCCTAGATAACCCCAATAGTAGCGGAGATACGATCAATTAGATTTATTTGGCCTTGATAATTTAAAAACTATAATTGCATTGGATTTGACAGGGGAGAGTTAACGTTGGGCAAAACGAACGATGTGCCCTGCATAAAGAATCAAATGTGGAGTATTACGCACATCGAATTGCCTAGATAACCTCAATAGCAGCGGAGATACGTTCAATTAGATTTATTTGGCCTTGAAAACGTAAATACTATAATTGCATTGGATTTGACGAGGTAGAGAGTTAACATAGGGCAAACCGAACGATGTGCCCTGTATAAAGAATCAAATGTGTAGTATAACGCGCTCCGAAATGTCTTCGTCACCCCAATAGCGGCGGAGATACGATCAATTAGATTTATTTGGCTTTGATTATTTAAAAACTATAATTGCATTGGATTTGACGGGGAAGAGAGTTAACGTTGGGCAAAACGAATGATGTGCCCTGTATAAAGAATCAAATGTGGAGTATTACGCGCATCGAATTGCCTAGATAACCCCAATAGCAGCGGAGATACGATCAATTAGATTTATTTGGCCTTGATAATTTAAATACTATAATTGCATTGGATTTGACAGAGGAGTGAGTTAACATAGAGCAAACCGAACGATGTGCCCTGTATAAAGAATCAAATGTGGAGTATTACGCGCATCGAATTGCCTAGATCACCTCAATAGCAGCGGAGATACGATCAATTAGATTTATTTGGCCTTGATAATTTAAATACTATAATTGCATTGGATCTGACAGAGCAGTGAGTTAACATAGAGCAAACCGAACGATGTGCCCTGTATAAAGAATCAAATGTGGAGTATGACGCGCTCCAAAATGTCTTCGTAACCCCAATAGCAGCGGAGATACGATCAATTGGATTTATTTGGCCTTGAACATTTAAATACTATAACTGCATTGGATATGACAGGGAAGAGAGTTAGCGTTGGGCAAAACGAACGATGTGCCGTGTATAAAGAATCAAATGTGGAGTATTACGCGCATCGAATTGCCTAGATAACCCCAATAGTAGCGGAGATACGATCAATTAGATTTATTTGGCCTTGAAAATTTAAATACTATAATTGCATTGGATTTGATGGGGAAGAGTGTTAACGTTGGGAAAACCGAACGATGTGCTCTGTATAAAGAATCAAATGTGGAGTATAACGCGCTCCGAAATGTCTCCGTAACCCCAATAGCGGCGGAGATACGATCAATTAGATTTATTTTGCCTTGGAAATTTAAATACTATAATTGCATTGGATTTGACAGGGAAGAGAGTTAACGTAAGGCAAACCCAACGATTTGACCTGTATAAAGAATCAAATGTGGAGTATAACGCGCTCCGAAATGTCTTCGTAACCCCAATGGCAGCGGAGATACGATCAATTAGATTTATTTGGCCTTGATAATTTAAAAACTATAATTACATTGGATATGACAGGGAAGAGTGTTAACGTTGGGCAAACCGAACGATGTACCCTTTATAAAAACGCAAATGTGGAGTATAACGCGCATCGACTTATCATCGTAACCCCAATAGCAGCGGAGATACGATCAATTAGATTTATTTGGCCTTGAAAATTTAAATACTATAATTGCATTGTATATGACAGTGAAGACAGTTAACATAGGGCAAACCGAACGATGTGCCCTGTATAAAGAATCAAATGTGTAGTATAACGCGCTCCGAAATGTCTTCGTCACCCCAATAGCGGCGG
Organism: Bombus lapidarius; assembly: GCA_936014575.1. Classification (NCBI taxonomy): domain Eukaryota; kingdom Metazoa; phylum Arthropoda; class Insecta; order Hymenoptera; family Apidae; genus Bombus; species Bombus lapidarius. Next base: position 20,462 of record CAKXZU010000188.1, read on the forward strand.
AGATACGATCAATTAGATTTACTTGGCCTTGATAATTTAAATACTATAATTGCATTGGATATGACAGGGAAGAGAGTTAACGTAGGGCAAACCCAACGATTTGCTCTGTATAAAGAATCAAATGTGGAGTGTAACGCGCTCCGAACTGTCTTCGTAACTCCAATAGCAGCGGAGATACGATCAATTAGATTTATTTGGCCTTGATAATTTAAAAACTATAATTGCATTGGATTTGACAGGGAAGAGAGTTAACGTTGGGCAAAACGAACGATGTGCCCTGCATAAAGAATCAAATGTGGAGTATTACGCACATCGAATTGCCTAGATAACCTCAATAGCAGCGGAGATACGTTCAATTAGATTTATTTGGCCTTGAAAACGTAAATACTATAATTGCATTGGATTTGACGAGGTAGAGAGTTAACATGGGGCAAACCGAACGATGTGCCCTGTATAAAGAATCAAATGTGTAGTATAACGCGCTCCGAAATGTCTTCGTCACCCCAATAGCGGCGGAGATACGATCAATTAGATTTATTTGGCTTTGATTATTTAAAAACTATAATTGCATTGGATTTGACGGGGAAGAGAGTTAACGTTGGGCAAAACGAATGATGTGCCCTGTATAAAGAATCAAATGTGGAGTATTACGCGCATCGAATTGCCTAGATAACCCCAATAGCAGCGGAGATACGATCAATTAGATTTATTTGGCCTTGATAATTTAAATACTATAATTGCATTGGATTTGACAGAGGAGTGAGTTAACATAGAGCAAACCGAACGATGTGCCCTGTATAAAGAATCAAATGTGGAGTATTACGCGCATCGAATTGCCTAGATCACCTCAATAGCAGCGGAGATACGTGCAATTAGATTTATTTGGCCTTGAAAACGTAAATACTATAATTGCATTGGATTTGACGAGGTAGAGAGTTAACATAGGGCAAACCGAACGATGTGCCCTGTATAAAGAATCAAATGTGTAGTATAACGCGCTCCGAAATGTCTTCGTCACCCCAATAGCGGCGGAGATACGATCAATTAGATTTATTTGGCTTTGATAATTTAAAAACTATAATTGCATTGGATTTGACAGGGAAGAGAGTTAACGCTGGGCAAAACGAACGATGTGCCCTGTATAAAGAATCAAATGTGGAGTATTACGCGCATCGAATTGCCTAGATAACCCCAATAGCAGCGGAGATACGATCAATTAGATTTGTTTGGCCTTGATAATTTAAATACTATAATTGCATTGGATTTGACAGAGGAGTGAGTTAACATAGAGCAAACCGAACGATGTGCCCTGTATAAAGAATCAAATGTGGAGTATGACGCGCTCCAAAATGTCTTCGTAACCCCAATAGCAGCGGAGATACGATCAATTGGATTTATTTGGCCTTGAACATTTAAATACTATAACTGCATTGGATATGACAGGGAAGAGAGTTAACGTTGGGCAAAACGAACGATGTGCCGTGTATAAAGAATCAAATGTGGAGTATTACGCGCATCGAATTGCCTAGATAACCCCAATAGCAGCGGAGATACGTTCAATTAGATTTATTTGGCCTTGAAAACGTAAATACTATAATTGCATTGGATTTGACGGGGAAGAGATTTAACATAGGGCAAACCGAACGATGTGCCCTGTATAAAGAATCAAATGTGGAGTATTACGCGCATCGAATTGCCTAGATAACCCCAATAGCAGCGGAGATACTATCAATTAGATTTATTTGGCCTTGATAATTTAAATACTATAATTGCATTGGATTTGACAGAGGAGTGAGTTAACATAGAGCAAACCGAACGACGTGCCCTGTATAAAGAATCAAATGTGGAGTATGACGCGCTCCAAAATGTCTTCGTAACCCCAATAGCAGCGGAGATACGATCAATTGGATTTATTTGGCCTTGAACATTTAAATACTATAATTGCATTGGATTTGACAGAGAAGTGAGTTAACATAGGGCAAACCCATCGATTTGCACTGTATAAAGAATCAAATGTGGAGTATAACGCGCATCGAATTGCCTAGATAACCCCAATAGCAGCGGAGATACTATCAATTAGATTTATTTGGCCTTGAAAATTTAAATACTATAATAGCATTGGATATGACAGGGAAGAGATTTAACATAGGGCAAACCGAACGATGTGCCCTGTATAAAGAATCAAATGTGGAGTATTACGCGCATCGAATTGCCTAGATAACCCCAATAGCAGCGGAGATACTATCAATTAGATTTATTTGGCCTTGATAATTTAAATACTATAATTACATTGGATTTGACAGAGGAGTGAGTTAACATAGAGCAAACCGAACGATGTGCCCTGTATAAAGAATCAAATGTGGAGTATGACGCGCTCCAAAATGTCTTCGTAACCCCAATAGCAGCGGAGATACGATCAATTGGATTTATTTGGCCTTGAACATTTAAATACTATAATTGCATTGGATTTGACAGAGAAGTGAGTTAACATAGGGCAAACCCATCGATTTGCACTGTATAAAGAATCAAATGTGGAGTATAACGCGCATCGAATTGCCTAGATAACCCCAATAGCAGCGGAGATACTATCAATTAGATTTATTTGGCCTTGAAAATTTAAATACTATAATAGCATTGGATATGACAGGGAAGAGAGTTAACGTTGGGCAAAACGAACGATGTGCCCTGTATAAAGAATCAAATGTGGAGTATTACGCGCATCGAATTGCCTAGATAACCCCAATAGTAGCGGAGATACGATCAATTAGATTTATTTGGCCTTGAAAATTTAAATACTATAATTGCATTGGATTTGACAGGGAAGAGAGTTAACGCTGGGCAAAACGAACGATGTGCCCTGTATAAAGAATCAAATGTGGAGTATTACGCGCATCGAATTGCCTAGATAACCCCAATAGCAGCGGAGATACGATCAATTAGATTTATTTGGCCTTGATAATTTAAATACTATAATTGCATTGGATTTGACAGAGGAGTGAGTTAACATAGAGCAAACCGAACGATGTGCCCTGTATAAAGAATCAAATGTGGAGTATGACGCGCTCCAAAATGTCTTCGTAACCCCAATAGCAGCGGAGATACGATCAATTGGATTTATTTGGCCTTGAACATTTAAATACTATAACTGCATTGGATATGACAGGGAAGAGAGTTAACGTTGGGCAAAACGAACGATGTGCCGTGTATAAAGAATCAAATGTGGAGTATTACGCGCATCGAATTGCCTAGATAACCCCAATAGCAGCGGAGATACGTTCAATTAGATTTATTTGGCCTTGAAAATTTAAATACTATAATTGCATTGGATTTGATGGGGAAGAGTGTTAACGTTGGGAAAACCGAACGATGTGCTCTGTATAAAGAATCAAATGTGGAGTATAACGCGCTCCGAAATGTCTCCGTAACCCCAATAGCGGCGGAGATACGATCAATTAGATTTATTTGGCCTTGAAAATTTAAATACTATAATTGCATTGGATTTGACGGGGAAGAGTGTTAACTTTGGGAAAACCGAACGATGTGCTCTGTATAAAGAATCAAATGTGGAGTATAACGCGCTCCGAAATGTCTTCGTAACCCCAATAGCAGCGGCGATACGATCAATTAGATTTATTTGGCCTTGATAATTTAAATACTATAATTGCATTGGATTTGACAGAGAAGCATGTTAACGTTGGGCAAACCGAACGATGTGCCCTGTATAAAGAATCAAATGTGGAGTATAATGCGCTCCGAGATGTCTTCGAAACCCCAATAGCGGCGGAGATACGATCAATTAGATTTATTTGGCCTTGAAAATTTAAATACTATAATAGCATTGGATATGACAGGGAAGAGAGTTAACGTTGGGCAAAACGAACGATGTGCCCTGTATAAAGAATCAAATGTGGAGTATTACGCGCATCGAATTGCCTAGATAACCCCAATAGTAGCGGAGATACGATCAATTAGATTTATTTGGCCTTGAAAATTTAAATACTATAATTGCATTCGATTTGAGGGGGAAGAGTGTTAACGTTGGGAAAACCGAACGATGTGCTCTGTATAAAGAATCAAATGTGGAGTATAACGCGCTCCGAAATGTCTCCGTAACCCCAATAGCGGCGGAGATACGATCAATTAGATTTATTTTGCCTTGGAAATTTAAATACTATAATTGCATTGGATTTGACAGGGAAGAGATTTAACGTAAGGCAAACCCAACGATTTGACCTGTATAAAGAATCAAATGTGGAGTATAACGCGCACCGAAATGTCTTCGTAACCCCAATAGCAGCGGAGATACGATCAATTAGATTTATTTGGCCTTGATAATTTAAAAACTATAATTGCATTGGATATGACAGGGAAGAGTGTTAACGTTGGGCAAACCGAACGAGGTACCCTTTATAAAGACGCAAATGTGGAGTATAACGCGCATCGACTTATCTTCGTAACCCCAATAGCAGCGGAGATACGATCAATTAGATTTACTTGGCCTTGATAATTTAAATACTATAATTTCATTGGATTTGACGAGGTAGAGAGTTAACATAGGGCAAACCGAACGATGTGCCCTGTATAAAGAATCAAATCTGTAGTATAACGCGCTCCGAAATGTCTTCGTCACCCCAATAGCGGCGGAGATACGATCAATTAGATTTATTTGGCTTTGATAATTTAAAAACTATAATTGCATTGGATTTGACAGGGAAGAGAGTTAACGCTGGGCAAAACGAACGATGTGCCCTGTATAAAGAATCAAATGTGGAGTATTACGCGCATCGAATTGCCTAGATAACCCCAATAGCAGCGGAGATACGATCAATTAGATTTATTTGGCCTTGATAATTTAAATACTATAATTGCATTGGATATGACAGGGAAGAGAGTTAACGTTGGGCAAACCGAACGATGTGCCCTGTATAAAGAATCAAATGTGGAGTATCACGCGCTCCAAAATGTCTTCGTAACCCCAATAGCAGCGGAGATACGATCAATTGGATTTATTTGGCCTTGAACATTTAAATACTATAATTGCATTGGATTTGACAGAGAAGTGAGTTAACATAGGGCAAACCCATCGATTTGCACTGTATAAAGAATCAAATGTGGAGTATAACGCGCTCCGAAATGTCTTCGTAACCCCAATAGCGGCGGAGATACGATCAATTAGATTTATTTGGCCTTGAAAATTTAAATACTATAATAGCATTGGATATGACAGGGAAGAGAGTTAACGTTGGGCAAAACGAACGATGTGCCCTGTATAAAGAATCAAATGTGGAGTATAACGCGCTCCGAAATGTCTCCGTAACCCCAATAGCGGCGGAGATACGATCAATTAGATTTATTTGGCCTTGATAATTTAAAAACTATAATTGCATTGGATATGACAGGGAAGAGTGTTAACGTTGGGCAAACCGAACGAGGTACCCTTTATAAAGACGCAAATGTGGAGTATAACGCGCATCGACTTATCTTCGTAACCCCAATAGCAGCGGAGATACGATCAATTAGATTTATTTTGCCTTGGAAATTTAAATACTATAATTGCATTGGATTTGACAGGGAAGAGATTTAACGTAAGGCAAACCCAACGATTTGACCTGTATAAAGAATCAAATGTGGAGTATAACGCGCACCGAAATGTCTTCGTAACCCCAATAGCAGCGGAGATACGATCAATTAGATTTATTTGGCCTTGATAATTTAAAAACTATAATTGCATTGGATATGACAGGGAAGAGTGTTAACGTTGGGCAAACCGAACGAGGTACCCTTTATAAAGACGCAAATGTGGAGTATAACGCGCATCGACTTATCTTCGTAACCCCAATAGCAGCGGAGATACGATCAATTAGATTTATTTGGCCTTGAAAATTTAAATACTATAATTGCATTGGATATGACAGTGAAGACAGTTAACATAGGGCAAACCGAACGATGTGCCCTGTATATAGAATCAAATGTGTAGTATAACGCGCTCCGAAATGTCTTCGTCACCCCAATAGCGGCGGAGATACGATCAATTAGATTTACTTGGCCTTGATAATTTAAATACTATAATTGCATTGGATATGACAGGGAAGAGAGTTAACGTAGGGCAAACCCAACGATTTGCTCTGTATAAAGATTCAAATGTGTAGTATAACGCGCTCCGAAATGTCTTCGTCACCCCAATAGCGGCGGAGATACGATCAATTAGATTTATTTGGCCTTGATAATTTAAATACTATAATTGCATTGGATTTGACAGAGGAGTGAGTTAACATAGAGCAAACCGAACGATGTGCCCTGTATAAAGAATCAAATGTGGAGTATTACGAGCATCGAATTGCCTAGATCACCTCAAGAGCAGCGGAGATACGTTCAATTAGATTTATTTGGCCTTGAAAACGTAAATACTATAATTGCATTGGATTTGACGAGGTAGGGAGTTAACATAGGGCAAACCGAACGATGTGCCCTGTATAAAGAATCAAATGTGTAGTATAACGCGCTCCGAAATGTCTTCGTCACCCCAATAGCGGCGGAGATACGATCAATTAGATTTATTTGGCTTTGATAATTTAAAAACTATAATTGCATTGGATTTGACAGGGAAGAGAGTTAACGCTGGACAAAACGAACGATGTGCCCTGTATAAAGAATCAAATGTGGAGTATTACGCGCATCGAATTGCCTAGATAACCCCAATAGCAGCGGAGATACGATCAATTAGATTTATTTGGCCTTGATAATTTAAATACTATAATTGCATTGGATTTGACAGAGCAGTGAGTTAACATAGAGCAAACCGAACGATGTGCCCTGTATAAAGAATCAAATGTGGAGTATGACGCGCTCCAAAACGTCTTCGTAACCCCAATAGCAGCGGAGATACGATCAATTGGATTTATTTGGCCTTGAACATTTAAATACTATAATTGCATTGGATTTGACAGAGAAGTGAGTTAACATAGGGCAAACCCATCGATTTGCGCTGTATAAAGAATCAAATGTGGAGTATAACGCGCTCCGAAATGTCTTCGTAACCCCAATAGCGGCGGAGATACGATCAATTAGATTTATTTGGCCTTGAAAATTTAAATACTATAATAGCATTGGATATGACAGGGAAGAGAGTTAACGTTGGGCAAAACGAACGATGTGCCCTGTATAAAGAATCAAATGTGGAGTATTACGCGCATCGAATTGCCTAGATAACCCCAATAGTAGCGGAGATACGATCAATTAGATTTATTTGGCCTTGAAAATTTAAATACTATAATTGCATTCGATTTGAGGGGGAAGAGTGTTAACGTTGGGAAAACCGAACGATGTGCTCTGTATAAAGAATCAAATGTGGAGTATAACGCGCTCCGAAATGTCTCCGTAACCCCAATAGCGGCGGAGATACGATCAATTAGATTTATTTTGCCTTGGAAATTTAAATACTATAATTGCATTGGATTTGACAGGGAAGAGATGTAACGTAAGGCAAACCCAACGATTTGACCTGTATAAAGAATCAAATGTGGAGTATAACGCGCACCGAAATGTCTTCGTAACCCCAATAGCAGCGGAGATACGATCAATTAGATTTATTTGGCCTTGATAATTTAAAAACTATAATTGCATTGGATATGACAGGGAAGAGTGTTAACGTTGGGCAAACCGAACGAGGTACCCTTGATAAAGACGCAAATGTGGAGTATAACGCGCATCGACTTATCTTCGTAACCCCAATAGCAGCGGAGATACGATCAATTAGATTTATTTGGCCTTGAAAATTTAAATACTATAATTGCATTGGATATGACAGTGAAGACAGTTAACATAGGGCAAACCGAACGATGTGCCCTGTATATAGAATCAAATGTGTAGTATAACGCGCTCCGAAATGTCTTCGTCACCCCAATAGCGGCGGAGATACGATCAATTAGATTTACTTGGCCTTGATAATTTAAATACTATAATTGCATTGGATATGACAGGGAAGAGAGTTAACGTAGGGCAAACCCAACGATTTGCTCTGTATAAAGAATCAAATGTGGAGTATAACGCGCTCCGAAATGTCTTCGTAACTCCAATAGCAGCGGAGATACGATCAATTAGATTTATTTGGCCTTGATAATTTAAAAACTATAATTGCATTGGATTTGACAGGGAAGAGAGTTAACGTTGGGCAAAACGAACGATGTGCCCTGTATAAAGAATCAAATGTGGAGTATTACGCGCATCGAATTGCCTAGATAACCTCAATAGCAGCGGAGATACTTTCAATTAGATGTATTTGGCCTTGAAAACGTAAATACTATAATTGCATTGGATTTGACGAGGCAGACAGTTAACATAGAGCAAACCGAACGATGTGCCCTGTATAAAGATTCAAATGTGTAGTATAACGCGCTCCGAAATGTCTTCGTCACCCCAATAGCGGCGGAGATACGATCAATTAGATTTATTTGGCCTTGATAATTTAAATACTATAATTGCATTGGATTTGACAGAGGAGTGAGTTAACATAGAGCAAACCGAACGATGTGCCCTGTATAAAGAATCAAATGTGGAGTATTACGAGCATCGAATTGCCTAGATCACCTCAAGAGCAGCGGAGATACGTTCAATTAGATTTATTTGGCCTTGAAAACGTAAATACTATAATTGCATTGGATTTGACGAGGTAGAGAGTTAACATAGGGCAAACCGAACGATGTGCCCTGTATAAAGAATCAAATGTGTAGTATAACGCGCTCCGAAATGTCTTCGTCACCCCAATAGCGGCGGAGATACGATCAATTAGATTTATTTGGCTTTGATAATTTAAAAACTATAATTGCATTGGATTTGACAGGGAAGAGAGTTAACGCTGGGCAAAACGAACGATGTGCCCTGTATAAAGAATCAAATGTGGAGTATTACGCGCATCGAATTGCCTAGATAACCCCAATAGCAGCGGAGATACGATCAATTAGATTTATTTGGCCTTGATAATTTAAATACTATAATTGCATTGGATTTGACAGAGCAGTGAGTTAACATAGAGCAAACCGAACGATGTGCCCTGTATAAAGAATCAAATGTGGAGTATGACGCGCTCCAAAATGTCTTCGTAACCCCAATAGCAGCGGAGATACGATCAATTGGATTTATTTGGCCTTGAACATTTAAATACTATAATTGCATTGGATTTGACAGAGAAGTGAGTTAACATAGGGCAAACCCATCGATTTGCACTGTATAAAGAATCAAATGTGGAGTATAACGCGCTCCGAAATGCCTTCGTAACCCCAATAGCGGCGGAGATACGATCAATTAGATTTATTTTGCCTTGAAAATTTAAATACAATAATTGCATTGGATATGACAGGGAAGAGAGTTAACGTTGGGCAAAACGAACGATGTGCCCTGTATAAAGAATCAAATGTGGAGTATTACGCGCACCGAATTGCCTAGATAACCCCAATAGCAGCGGAGATACGTTCAATTAGATTTATTTGGCCTTGAAAACGTAAATACTATAATTGCATTGGATTTGACGAGGTAGAGAGTTAACATAGGGCAAACCGAACGATGTGCCCTGTATAAAGAATCAAATGTGTAGTATAACGCGCTCCGAAATGTCTTCGTCACCCCAATAGCGGCGGAGATACGATCAATTAGATTTATTTGGCTTTGATTATTTAAAAACTATAATTGCATTGGATTTGACGGGGAAGAGAGTTAACGTTGGGCAAAACGAACGATGTGCCCTGTATAAAGAATCAAATGTGGAGTATTACGCGCACCGAATTGCCTAGATAACCCCAATAGTAGCGGAGATAAGATCAATTAGATTTATTTGGCCTTGAAAATTTAAATACTATAATTGCATTGGATTTGACGGGGAAGAGTGTTAACGTTGGGAAAACCGAACGATGTGCTCTGTATAAAGAATCAAATGTGGAGTTTAACGCGCTCCGAAATGTCTTCGTAACCCCAATAGCGGCGGCGATACGATCAATTAGATTTATTTTGCCTTGAAAATTTAAATACTATAATTGCATTGGATATGACAGGGAAGAGAGTTAACGTTGGGCAAAACGAACGATGTGCCCTGTATAAAGAATCAAATGTGGAGTATTACGCGCACCGAATTGCCTAGATAACCCCAATAGTAGCGGAGATACGATCAATTAGATTTATTTGGCCTTGAAAATTTAAATACTATAATTGCATTGGATTTGATGGGGAAGAGTGTTAACGTTGGGAAAACCGAACGATGTGCTCTGTATAAAGAATCAAATGTGGAGTATAACGCGCTCCGAAATGTCTTCGTCACCCCAATAGCGGCGGAGATACGATCAATTAGATTTATTTGGCTTTGATTATTTAAAAACTATAATTGCATTGGATTTGACGGGGAAGAGAGTTAACGTTGGGCAAACCGAACGATGTACCCTTTATAAAGACGCAAATGTGGAGTATAACGCGCATCGACTTATCTTCGTAACCCCAATAGCAGCGGAGATACGATCAATTGGATTTATTTGGCCTTGAACATTTAAATACTATAATTGCATTGGATTTGACAGAGAAGTGAGTTAACATAGGGCAAACCCATCGATTTGCACTGTATAAAGAATCAAATGTGGAGTATAACGCGCTCCGAAATGTCTTCTTAACCCCAATAGCAGCGGAGATACGATCAATTAGATTTATTTGGCCTTGATAATTTAAAAACTATAATTGCATTGGATATGACAGGGAAGAGTGTTAACGTTGGGCAAACCGAACGATGTACCCTTTATAAAAACGCAAATGTGGAGTATAACGCGCATCGACTTATCTTCGTAACCCCAATAGCAGCGGAGATACGATCAATTAGATTTATTTGGCCTTGAAAATTTAAATACTATAATTGCATTGGATATGACAGTGAAGACAGTTAACATAGGGCAAACCGAACGATGTGCCCTGTATAAAGAATCAAATGTGTAGTATAACGCGCTCCGAAATGTCTTCGTCACCCCAATAGCGGCGGAGATACGATCAATTAGATTTACTTGGCCTTGATAATTTAAATACTATAATTGCATTGGATATGACAGGGAAGAGAATTAACGTAGGGCAAACCCAACGATTTGCTCTGTATAAAGAATCAAATGTGGAGTATAACGCGCTCCGAACTGTCTTCGTAACTCCAATAGCAGCGGAGATACGATCAATTAGATTTCTTTGGCCTTGATAATTTAAAAACTATAATTGCATTGGATTTGACGGGGAAGAGAGTTAACGTTGGGCAAAACGAACGATGTGCCCTGTATAAAGAATCAAATGTGGAGTATTACGCGCATCGAATTGCCTAGATAACCCCAATAGCAGCGGAGATACGATCAATTAGATTTATTTGGCCTTGATAATTTAAATACTATAATTGCATTGGATTTGACAGAGGAGTGAGTTAACACAGAGCAAACCGAACGATGTGCCCTGTATAAAGAATCAAATGTGGAGTATTACGCGCATCGAATTGCCTAGATCACCTCAATAGCAGCGGAGATACGTTCAATTAGATTTATTTGGCCTTGAAAACGTAAATACTATAATTGCATTGGATTTGACGAGGTAGAGAGTTAACATAGGGCAAACCGAACGATGTGCCCTGTATAAAGAATCAAATGTGTAGTATAACGCGCTCCGAAATGTCTTCGTCACCCCAATAGCGGCGGAGATACGATCAATTAGATTTATTTGGCTTTGATAATTTAAAAACTATAATTGCATTGGATTTGACAGGGAAGAGAGTTAACGCTGGGCAAAACGAACGATCTGCCCTGTATAAAGAATCAAATGTGGAGTATTACGCGCATCGAATTGCCTAGATAACCCCAATAGCAGCGGAGATACGATCAATTAGATTTATTTGGCCTTGATAATTTAAATACTATAATTGCATTGGATTTGACGGGGAAGAGTGTTAACGTTGGGAAATCCGAACGCTGTGCTCTGTATAAAGAATCAAATGTGGAGTATAACGCGCTCCGAAATGTCTTCGTAACCCCAATAGCGGCGGCGATACGATCAATTAGATTTATTTTGCCTTGAAAATTTAAATACTATAATTGCATTGGATATGACAGGGAAGAGAGTTAACGTTGGGCAAAACGAACGATGTGCCCTGTATAAAGAATCAAATGTGGAGTATTACGCGCACCGAATTGCCTAGATAACCCCAATAGTAGCGGAGATACGATCAATTAGATTCATTTGGCCTTGAAAATTTAAATACTATAATTGCATTGGATTTGATGGGGAAGAGTGTTAACGTTGGGAAAACCGAACGATGTGCTCTGTATAAAGAATCAAATGTGCAGTATAACGTGCTCCGAAATGTCTCCGTAACCCCAATAGCGGCGGAGATACGATCAATTAGATTTATTTTGCCTTGAAATTTTAAATACTATAATTGCATTGGATTTGACAGAGGAGTGAGTTAACATAGAGCAAACCGAACGATGTGCCCTGTATAAAGAATCAAATGTGGAGTATGACGCGCTCCAAGATGTCTTCGTAACCCCAATAGCAGCGGAGATACGATCAATTGGATTTATTTGGCCTTGAACATTTAAATACTATAATTGCATTGGATTTGACAGAGAAGTGAGTTAACATAGGGCAAACCCATCGATTTACACTGTATAAAGAATCAAATGTGGAGTATAACGCGCTCCGAAATGTCTTCGTAACCCCAATAGCGCCGGAGATACGATCAATTAGATTTATTTGGCCTTGAAAATTTAAATACTATAATAGCATTGGATATGACAGGGAAGAGAGTGAACGTTGGGCAAAACGAACGATGTGCCCTGTATAAAGAATCAAATGTGGAGTATAACGCGCTCCGAAATGTCTTCTTAACCCCAATAGCAGCGGAGATACGATCAATTAGATTTATTTGGCCTTGATAATTTAAAAACTATAATTGCATTGGATATGACAGGGAAGAGAGTTAACGTTGGGCAAAACGAACGATGTGCCCTGTATAAAGAATCAAATGTGGAGTATTACGCGCATCGAATTGCCTAGATAACCCCAATAGTAGCGGAGATACGATCAATTAGATTTATTTGGCCTTGAAAATTTAAATACTATAATTGCATTGGATTTGATGGGGAAGAGTGTTAACGTTGGGAAAACCGAACGATGTGCTCTGTATAAAGAATCAAATGTGGAGTATAACGCGCTCCGAAATGTCTTCGTAACCCCAATAGCGCCGGAGATACGATCAATTAGATTTATTTGGCCTTGAAAATTTAAATACTATAATTGCATTGGATATGACAGGGAAGAGAGTTAACGTTGGGCAAAACGAACGATGTGCCCTGTATAAAGAATCAAATGTGGAGTATTACGCGCATCGAATTGCCTAGATAACCCCAATAGTAGCGGAGATACGATCAATTAGATTTATTTGGCCTTGAAAATTTAAATACTATAATTGCATTGGATTTGATGGGGAAGAGTGTTAACGTTGGGAAAACCGAACGATGTGCTCTGTATAAAGAATCAAATGTGGAGTATAACGCGCTCCGAAATGTCTTCGTAACCCCAATAGCGCCGGAGATACGATCAATTAGATTTATTTGGCCTTGAAAACTTAAATACTATAATAGCATTGGATATGACAGGGAAGAGAGTTAACGTTGGGCAAAACGAACGATGTGCCCTGTATAAAGAATCAAATGTGGAGTATTACGCGCATCGAATTGCCTAGATAACCCCAATAGTAGCGGAGATACGATCAATTAGATTTATTTGGCCTTGAAAATTTAAATACTATAATTGCATTGGATTTGATGGGGAAGAGTGTTAACGTTGGGAAAACCGAACGATGTGCTCTGTATAAAGAATCAAATGTGGAGTATAACGCGCTCCGAAATGTCTTCGTAACCCCAATAGCGCCGGAGATACGATCAATTAGATTTATTTGGCCTTGAAAATTTAAATACTATAATAGCATTGGATATGACAGGGAAGAGAGTTAACGTTGGGCAAAACGAACGATGTGCCCTGTATAAAGAATCAAATGTGGAGTATAACGCGCTCCGAAATGTCTTCTTAACCCCAATAGCAGCGGAGATACGATCAATTAGATTTATTTGGCCTTGATAATTTAAAAACTATAATTGCATTGGATATGACAGGGAAGAGAGTTAACGTTGGGCAAAACGAACGATGTGCCCTGTATAGAGAATCAAATGTGGAGTATTACGCGCATCGAATTGCCTAGATAACCCCAATAACGACGGAGATACGATCAATTAGATTTATTTGGCCTTGATAATTTAAAAACTATAATTGCATTGAATTTAACAGGGAAGAGAGTTAACGTTGGGCAAACCGAACGATGTGCCCTGTATAAAGAATCAAATGTGTAGTATAACGCGCACCGAAATGTCTTCGTCACCCCAATAGCGGCGGAGATACGATCAATTAGATTTATTTGGCCTTGATAATTTAAATACTATAATTGCATTGGATTTGACAGAGCAGTGAGTTAACATAGAGCAAACCGAACGATGTGCCCTGTATAAAGAATCAAATGTGGAGTATGACGCGCTCCAAAATGTCTTCGTAACCCCAATAGCAGCGGAGATACGATCAATTGGATTTATTTGGCCTTGAACATTTAAATACTATAATTGCATTGGATTTGACAGAGAAGTGAGTTAACATAGGGCAAACCGAACGATGTGCCCTGTATAAAGAATCAAATGTGTAGTATAACGTGCACCGAAATGTCTTCGTCACCCCAATAGCGGCGGAGATACGATCAATTAGATTTATTTGGCTTTGATAATTTAAAAACTATAATTGCATTGGATTTGACAGGGAAGAGAGTTAACGCTGGGCAAAACGAACGATGTGCCCTGTATAAAGAATCAAATGTGGAGTATTACGCGCATCGAATTGCCTAGATAACCCCAATAGTAGCGGAGATACGATCAATTAGATTTATTTGGCCTTGAAAATTTAAATACTATAATTGCATTGGATTTGATGGGGAAGAGTGTTAACGTTGGGAAAACCGAACGATGTGCTCTGTATAAAGAATCAAATGTGGAGTATAACGCGCTCCGAAATGTCTCCGTAACCCCAATAGCGGCGGAGATACGATCAATTAGATTTATTTTGCCTTGGAAATTTAAATACTATAATTGCTTTGGATTTGACAGGGAAGAGAGTTAACGTATGGCAAACCCAACGATGTACCCTTTATAAAGACGCAAATGTGGAGTATAACGCGCATCGACTTATCTTCGTAACCCCAATAGCAGCGGAGATACGATCAATTAGATTTATTTGGCCTTGAAAATTTAAATACTATAATTGCATTGGATATGACAGTGAAGACAGTTAACATAGGGCAAACCGAACGATGTGCCCTGTATAAAGAATCAAATGTGTAGTATAACGCGCTCCGAAATGTCTTCGTCACCCCAATAGCGGCGGAGATACGATCAATTAGATTTACTTGGCCTTGATAATTTAAATACTATAATTGCATTGGATATGACAGGGAAGAGAGTTAACGTAGGGCAAACCCAACGATTTGCTCTGTATAAAGAATCAAATGTGGAGTATAACGCGCTCCGAAATGTCTTCGTAACTCCAATAGCAGCGGAGATACGATCAATTAGATTTATTTGGCCTTGATAATTTAAAAACTATAATTGCATTGGATTTGACAGGGAAGAGAGTTAACGTTGGGCAAAACGAACGATGTGCCCTGTATAAAGAATCAAATGTGGAGTATTACGCGCATCGAATTGCCTAGATAACCTCAATAGCAGCGGAGATACGTTCAATTAGATTTATTTGGCCTTGAAAACGTAAATACTATAATTGCATTGGATTTGACGAGGCAGAGAGTTAACATAGGCAAACCGAACGATGTGCCCTGTATAAAGAATCAAATGTGTAGTATAACGCGCTCCGAAATGTCTTCGTCACCCCAATAGCGGCGGAGATACGATCAATTAGATTTATTTGGCTTTGATTATTTAAAAACTATAATTGCATTGGATTTGACGGGGAAGAGAGTTAACGTTGGGCAAAACGAACGATGTGCCCTGTATAAAGAATCAAATGTGGAGTATTACGCGCATCGAATTGCCTAGATAACCCCAATAGCAGCGGAGATACGATCAATTAGATTTATTTGGCCTTGATAATTTAAATACTATAATTGCATTGGATTTGACAGAGGAGTGAGTTAACATACAGCAAACCGAACGATGTGCCCTGTATAAAGAATCAAATGTGGAGTATTACGCGCATCGAATTGCCTAGATCACCTCAATAGCAGCGGAGATACGTTCAATTAGATTTATTTGGCCTTGAAAACGTAAATACTATAATTGCATTGGATTTGACGAGGTAGAGAGTTAACATAGGGCAAACCGAACGATGTGCCCTGTATAAAGAATCAAATGTGTAGTATAACGCGCTCCGAAATGTCTTCGTCACCCCAATAGCGGCGGAGATACGATCAATTAGATTTATTTGGCTTTGATAATTTAAAAACTATAATTGCATTGGATTTGACAGGGGAGACAGTTAACGCTGGGCAAAACGAACGATGTGCCCTGTATAAAGAATCAAATGTGGAGTATTACGCGCATCGAATTGCCTAGATAACCCCAATAGCAGCGGAGATACGATCAATTAGATTTATTTGGCCTTGATAATTTAAATACTATAATTGCATTGGATTTGACAGAGGAGTGAGTTAACATAGAGCAAACCGAACGATGTGCCCTGTATAAAGAATCAAATGTGGAGTATAACGCGCTCCGAAATGTCTTCGTAACCCCAATAGCGCCGGAGATACAATCAATTAGATTTATTTGGCCTTGAAAATTTAAATACTATAATAGCATTGGATATGACAGGGAAGAGAGTTAACGTTGGGCAAAACGAACGATGTGCCCTGTATAAAGAATCAAATGTGGAGTATTACGCGCATCGAATTGCCTAGATAACCCCAATAGCGGCGGAGATACGATCAATTAGATTTATTTTGCCTTGGAAATTTAAATACTATAATTGCATTGGATTTGACAGGGAAGAGAGTTAACGTAAGGCAAACCCAACGATTTGACCTGTACAAAGAATCAAATGTGGAGTATAACGCGCTCCGAAATGTCTTCGTAACGCCAATAGCAGCGGAGATACGATCAATTAGATTTATTTGGCCTTGATAATTTAAAAACTATAATTGCATTGGATATGACAGGGAAGAGTGTTAACGTTGGGCAAACCGAACGATGTACCCTTTATAAAGACGCAAATGTGGAGTATAACGCGTATCGACTTATCTTCGTAACCCCAATAGCAGCGGAGATACGATCAATTAGATTTATTTGGCCTTGAAAATTTAAATACTATAATTGCATTGGATATGACAGTGAAGACAGTTAACATAGGGCAAACCGAACGATGTGCCCTGTATAAAGAATCAAATGTGTAGTATAACGCGCTCCGAAATGTCTTCGTCACCCCAATAGCGGCGGAGATACGATCAATTAGATTTACTTGGCCTTGATAATTTAAATACTATAATTGCATTGGATATGACAGGGAAGAGAGTTAACGTAGGGCAAACCCAACGATTTGCTCTGTATAAAGAATCAAATGTGGAGTATAACGCGCATCGACTTATCTTCGTAACCCCAATAGCAGCGGAGATACGATCAATTAGATTTATTTGGCCTTGAAAATTTAAATACTATAATTGCATTGGATATGACAGTGAAGACAGTTAACATAGGGCAAACCGAACGATGTGCCCTGTATAAAGAATCAAATGTGTAGTATAACGCGCTCCGAAATGTCTTCGTCACCCCAATAGCGGCGGAGATACGATCAATTAGATTTACTTGGCCTTGATAATTTAAATACTATAATTGCATTGGATATGACAGGGAAGAGAGTTAACGTAGGGCAAACCCAACGATTTGCTCTGTATAAAGAATCAAATGTGGAGTATAACGCGCTCCGAAATGTCTTCGTAACTCCAATAGCGGCGGCGATACGATCAATTAGATTTATTTTGCCTTGAAAATTTAAATACTATAATTGCATTGGATATGACAGGGAAGAGAGTTAACGTTGGGCAAAACGAACGATGTGCCCTGTATAAAGAATCAAGTGTGGAGTATTACGCGCACCGAATTGCCTAGATAACCCCAATAGTAGCGGAGATACGATCAATTAGATTTATTTGGCCTTGAAAATTTAAATACTATAATTGCATTGGATATGACAGGGAAGAGAGTTAACGTTGGGCAAAACGAACGATGTGCCCTGTATAAAGAATCAAGTGTGGAGTATTACGCGCACCGAATTGCCTAGATAACCCCAATAGTAGCGGAGATACGATCAATTAGATTTATTTGGCCTTGAAAATTTAAATACTATAATTGCATTGGAGTTGACAGGGAAGAGAGTTAACGTTGGGCAAACCGAACGATGTGCCCTGTATAAAGAATCAAATGTGGAGTATTACGCGCATCGAATTGCCTAGATAACCCCAATAGCAGCGGAGATACGATCAATTAGATTTATTTGGCCTTGATAATTTAAAAACTATAATTGCATTGGATTTGACAGGGAAGAGAGTTAACGTTGGGCAAAACGTACGATGTGCCGTGTATAAAGAATCAAATGTGGAGTATTACGCGCATCGAGTTGCCTAGATAACCCCAATAGCAGCGGAGATACGTTCAATTAGATTTATTTGGCCTTGAAAACGTAAATACTATAATTGCATTGGATTTGACGGGGAAGAGATTTAACATAGGGCAAACCGAACGATGTGCCCTGTATAAAGAATCAAATGTGGAGTATTACGCGCATCGAATTGTCTAGATAACCCCAATAGCAGCGGAGATACGATCAATTAGATTTATTTGGCCTTGATAATTTAAATACTATAATTGCATTGGACTTGACAGGGAAGAGAGTTAACGTAGGGCAACCCCAACGATTTGACCTGTATAAAGAATCAAATGTGGAGTATAACGCGCTCCAAAATGTCTTCGTAACCCTAATAGCAGCGGAGATACGATCAATTAGATTTATTTGGCCTTGATAATTTAAAAACTATAATTGCATTGGATATGACAGGGAAGAGTGTTAACGTTGGGCAAACCGAACGATGTACCCTTTATAAAGACGCAAATGTGGAGTATAACGCGCATCGACTTATCTTCGTAACCCCAATAGCAGCGGAGATACGATCAATTAGATTTATTTGGCCTTGAACATTTAAATACTATAATTTCATTGGATTTGACAGAGAAGTGAGTTAACATAGGGCAAACCCATCGATTTGCACTGTATAAAGAATCAAATGTGGAGTATAACGCGCTCCGAAATGTCTTCGTAACCCCAATAGCGGCGGAGATACGATGAATTAGATTTATTTGGCCTTGAAAATTTAAATACTATAATAGCATTGGATATGACAGGGAAGAGAGTTAACGTTGGGCAAAACGAACGATGTGCCCTGTATAAAGAATCAAATGTGGAGTATTACGCGCATCGAATTGCCTAGATAACCCCAATAGTAGCGGAGATACGATCAATTAGATTTATTTGGCCTTGAAAATTTAATACTATAATTGCATTGGATTTGATGGGGAAGAGTGTTAACGTTGGGAAAACCGAACGATGTGCTCTGTATAAAGAATAAAATGTGGAGTATAACGCGCTCCGAAATGTCTCCGTAACCCCAATCGCGGCGGAGATACGATCAATTAGATTTATTTTGCCTTGGAAATTTAAATACTATAATTGCATTGGATTTGACAGGGAAGAGAGTTAACGTTGGGCAAACCGAACGATGTGCCCTGTATAAAGAATCAAATGTGGAGTATTACGCGCATCGAATTGCCTAGATAACCCCAATAGCAGCGGAGATACGATCAATTAGATTTATTTGGCCTTGAAAATTTAAATACTATAATTGCATTGGATTTGATGGGGAAGAGTGTTAACGTTGGGAAAACCGAACGATGTGCTCTGTATAAAGAATCAAATGTGGAGTATTACGCGCATCGAATTGCCCAGATAACCCCAATAGTAGCGGAGATACGATCAATTAGATTTATTTGGCCTTGAAAATTTAAATACTATAATTGCATTGTATTTGATGGGGAAGAGTGTTAACGTTGGGAAAACCGAACGATGTGCCCTGTATAAAGTATCAAATGTGGAGTATAACGCGCTCCGAAATGTCTTCGTCACCCCAATAGCGGCGGAGATACGACCAATTAGATTAATTTGGATTTGATAATTTAAAAACTATAATTGCATTGGATTTGACAGGGAAGAGAGTTAACGTTGGGCAAAACGAACGATGTGCCCTGTATAAAGAATCAAATGTGGAGTATTACGCGCATCGAATTACCTAGATAACCCCAATAGTAGGGGAGATACGTTCAATTAGATTTATTTGGCCTTGAAAATTTAAATACTATAATTGCATTGGATTTGACAGAGAAGTGAGTTAACATAGGGCAAAACGAACGATGTGCCCTGTATAAAGAATCAAATGTGGAGTATTACGCGCATCGAATTGCCTAGATAACCCCAATAGTAGCGGAGATACGATCAATTAGATTTATTTGGCCTTGAAAATTTAATACTATAACTGCATTGGATTTGATGGGGAAGAGTGCTAACGTTGGGAAAACCGAACGACGTGCTCTGTATAAAGAATCAAATGTGGAGTATAACGCGCTCCGAAATGTCTCCGTAACCCCAATAGCGGCGGAGATACGACCAATTAGATTTATTTGGCCTTGAAAATTTAAATACTATAATTGAATTGGATTTGACGGAGAAGAGAGCTAACATAGGGCAAAACGAACGACGTGCCCTGTATAAAGAATCAAATGTGGAGTATTACGCGCATCGAATTGCCTAGATAACCCCAATAGCAGCGCAGATACGTTCAATTAGATTTATTTGGCCTTGAAAACGTAAATACTATAATTGCATTGGATTTGACGGGGTAGAGCGTTAACATAGGGCAAACCGAACGATGTGCCCTGTATAAAGAATGAAATGTGTAGTATAACGCGCTCCGAAATGTCTTCGTAACGCCAATAGCGGCGGAGATACGATCAATTAGATTTATTTGGCCTTGAAAATTTAAATACTATAATTGCATTGGAATTGACAGGGAAGAGTGTTAACGTTGGGAAAACCGAACGATGTGCTCTGTATAAAGAATCAAATGTGGAGTATAACGCGCTCTGAAATGTCTCCGTAACCCCAATAGCGGCGGAGATACGATCAATTAGATTTATTTTGCCTTGGAAATTTAAATACTATAATTGCATTGGATTTGACAGGGAAGAGAGTTAACGTTGGGCAAACCGAACGATGTGCCCTGTATAAAGAATCAAATGTGGAGTATTACGCGCATCGAATTGCCTAGATAACCCCAATAGCAGCGGAGATACGATCAATTAGATTTATTTGGCCTTGAAAATTTAAATACTATAATTGCATTGGATTTGATGGGGAAGAGTGTTAACGTTGGGAAAACCGAACGATGTGCTCTGTATAAAGAATCAAATGTGGAGTATTACGCGCATCGAATTGCCTAGATAACCCCAACAGTAGCGGAGATACGATCAATTAGATTTATTTGGCCTTGAAAATTTAAATACTATAATTGCATTGGACTTGATGGGGAAGAGTGTTAACGTTGGGAAAACCGAACGATGTGCCCTGTATAAACTATCAAATGTGGAGTATAACGCGCTCCGAAATATCTTCGTAACCCCAATAGCAGCGGAGATACGATCAATTTGATTTATTTGGCCTTGATAATTTAAAAACTATAATTGCATTGGATTTGACAGGGAAGACAGTTAACGTAGGGCAAACCCAACGATTTGCCCTGTATAATGAATCAAATGTGGAGTATAACGCGCTCCGAAATGTCTTCGTAACACCAATAGCAGTGGAGATACGTTCAAGTAGATATATGTGGGCTTTGAAATTCGAAAACGGTAATTGCATTGTATTTGCCGCTGAAACTTTAATCTAGGCTCGAGACTTTCTAATCGCAAACCAAAAAATAACTAATAAAGATGAAAGAAAAATATAAATCGCGGATGCTATTCCCAGTGCACATGGTCGACCAACGATCATTGCGACCGCTGTCCGTTCGCATGTACGTGCTCGAGCAATAAATGTTCGTTTCGAAACCCTCTCCGTACTCTCGCGACCACGACCATGATATTCGAAAAACCAATAGGCAAAGCTCAAGACAAATGGTATGCTCCATTCGTGATGCCTGCTTCAGAGACAATTTTTCAAATCAAATGTCCTGAAACGGGTTGGACACGCGTAAACGGGGCTACCCGACGAGAGACTGTGCCAACCTGCCCCGCCCTACCTACTTATGGTTAACACTCATGCCAGAAAATATGCTACCTATCCTACCCGGAAACCTATATTTAAAATTAAAAAAATGGTAAAACAAGGACACCAACACATTCACTCCACGGTTCTCAATCATAACCCGGGCGCAAAGGCATACAGTAGAGAGACGTCCCGGGACGCCTCCGACACCCGAGTTCGATATACAACTTTCACACTCTAAAGTACGTACCATTTTCCTGAAATCGACTGACGATGACTAGCGACCATTGTATGTATATCATGTAAAGAAATAATTTGACTAGAATAGATCGTCGTATTTTATTCAATGAAATTATCATTGTAGTTTAATACTGAGATTAGTAATATTATTATTTATAAACCACTTATTAACCCCATTTATTAACACTGTTTTTTTCAATGATAATTGGATTCATATTTCCCAATCCATAACTATTTCAAGATTATAATAAATAGCAAAAGCGACGCAATTCCACAGCCTAATCACATACACACGTAGTGGAAAATACGTCGTGCTCGATACGCTAACGCAACGTCAGTCGCTGAAAAAATTGTTAAGCTTATAAACTACTCATCATGCCCATTGCCTTCCTCCCATCCAAGAAGCACCTGGGCACGTGAGTGAGATTCTGACAATAAACATGGAAGGGGTTAAACCTGAAAATCCTGTGCTAAAAATATGATTAGTCTATCTATTATATTTTGTATCTAACGGGCTAATATTCTTTGACTTTGCAATCTAATTTCATTTCAAATTTACTGTATTATTTTAATGAACAATTAAACTATTAAACTGAATGAAGATAATTAATGAAGAATATACCTATTCATTAAACATAAACTAAGATTCAATGCAAGTAATACTTATATCAATGAACAACAATGGACTCTAAATGAACTTTATTACTCGAAATATCCTCAGGCGATATCTTTATCAAAACACATCTTTGAAAACACAAAGAAACGTTCAAAATTTGTTTTGATTCTGAAACCAGCCTGTCGCGAAGTGTTCTCTTGCACGTGAAATTTGATAATATTTATTATAACGGACAGACAAAGTTAAACTTTAACATATACTTTTTATCATGTTCCATATCCCGAATTTTACCGAAATTATACTATTAAGTACACTGTGTATACTAAAATAATAAAACTGCTCCGTACGTAATTCATAAACATAAGTGAATTTCCATATTAACGAAGTCTGAAGGTATCAGACATCTTCACTACAAAATACTTAAACCAAGTCATTTCGTCGTTTATTTCAATACTCATATATATGCTCACATGGATACTTTGTTTTTATAAATATATAGTAGTATTGAATATAATTTGATTTTATGAATAATTATAATTAATATATTGTGTAATTTTCAATCATATGCATATATATACTAATCATATCTAATAATATAATGATATAATTATATTATTATCAACATTATACTACTTACACAAAATACTTTATATTGTAATATGTAAATATCATACTTATATATATTATATATATATATATATTATCATCAACATTTAAAAACGCGATGCGCAAGAAAACCTATCCTAAACTAATAAATAAAATATAGACAAAAAATGTTGCTACTCAAGGGTATAATAAATACCCGCGGTCACTACGCTCGTCAAAAGTTCTACGTATACAACCAGTCACCCGTGTCGATTCGGACCTTTCATCCTTCCACATGATTGAGTGACCGGAGGAACAAAAACACATGCAACTCACGATTAGATGTGAAGTATGTTGTCCTGGATGTTGTTCGAATCCAAGGGAATTCGTCATCAAGCCATCATCAAATTGGAACCGTCGAATTCAATGGAAGAAAACTATAACAAGGCATAGAATATTCTAATTTACTCGTAGTGACGGTGTTAATTACTTTAAAAGTTTGAAATAATAGAAGACTAATTTCTATTAAATAAAATTTTTTAATAATAATATTCAATTTAAGAATGAAAAATTTACAAGTTTTCAAATCTTCAATCAAATTTTATTTTTTAAACTATCTAACTATTATTTATTTTAATTATTAAATGAAATATAAGGAATCGACTTAAATAAAATACAAAATACATAGTTACTTACATTTTTGGCTTTTGAAACACCACTAGGTCTTTTCCAAGAAACAGGAAGAAAGGAAAGAAGTGACATACCTTTAACAAAATATGAATCATTATAATTTGTTTTGAGAAATGCGATGGTTGATCAAAAAATTTAACATAATAAAATATGAAACTCTATGAGGACTTGAAACTTTAATAGCAAAAGAAATTAAAATTATAATAAACTCTAATTAAGATTGAAATTGAAATGCTAATATAAAAATTTAAAACTAGATTTTAGTTTTTAATTAATAACAATTACAGCGAAATACAAGGAATAAAGTTAATAAAATACAAAGAGTGAAGATTCTTACATGCTCAAATTTGAAACACCGCTACATCCTTCCCAAAGAAGAAGAAAAAAATGGAAGTTATGAAAAACCTGTAACAAAACGTATTAAATATTATAATTTGTTCTTGAAAGCGTACTTGTGATTGTTAGAAAATTTAAGACGATGAAAAATAAAACTCTATTCAAACTTGAAATTTTAAGAATAAAAAGAATTGAAATTCTAATAAAGTTCACTGAATATATAAAAAGTGGAACGTTAACATAATAATGACTTAGAAATTGAGACTCTATCGATTTCTGAACGATGTCAAACATTTTTATTGTGTATTTCAAGAGCAAAATTTTAAGATTTTAGTTCGATAAATAAATTAAAATACAATGTACGACAATACTTACATTCTTTAGTTCCAGGAAAGGCTTTATCCTCTTGCGAGACCTACAACTCTACTACCGAAAACGAATGTTTAACAAAAAAAGAAAAAAAAAAGAAGAATAATAGACTATTAACGCGTCCGTTATGTCAACTAACAATCGACGAACACACTGACTCTAATTTCGCGTCTGATTATTATAATTACATTTAATAAAAGTTATTATGCTTTAAATCAATATTAAATGTGATGTAACGCAGCAAACACTGACTCTACCTTATTAGAGGTAGGGGATAGGGAAAGGAAATCTTTTTCTTTTTTCTGTCGAGTGTTTGTTTACGAAAATACTGCTTTCTTAGAACTACGAATTAATTATTATTTATTTACCATAGGTAGAATCATATATCATATCAAGAGCACGAAAATATACGTATAAATATCATACTAAGAATACGAAAGAAAATATATCGTTAGTATATTTAAAATATTTTTCAAAGTATTTTTTATCATTGTCAAATATATATATATGAATATTTCATAATACGATTGATTTGTAAAAATTATCCGCCAAATTGAATGTCCGCCATTACAACTTCAAATATTTTATGCATTACGTGACTTCGTTCTAATGCAACATGGCGCACTTTTTCTGACCGTTAAACAAATCTGCGCAATACGAAAAAGACACGATTCGCAGAACCTGTTCAAACTTGTCTGTGATAACGTACTTTCTCGAATGTAATAAAAGTTATTGAGAAAGACGAAATTAATTAACGAAATTAATAGTCAATATTATATTACAGACAATTTACGAATAATGAAGCAAAATAAAAAAGTTATTTGAATTTCTTACTCAAATGAAACAGAGTCGAGAGAATTCATGTTAAATTTATATTAAACGATCTATTCAATTTCTTCGGAAACATAATTTAATATATTCGAAAGAAAAAAATAATTTCTTTAATCTTGCCTTTTTCATCTTGGTATTCTTAATAAACCGTGAATTTAGAATTTGTTATATTAGATATTAATTAATATCACGAAATATTTATAAGAAATGGAGTTGATTTAATAGTGAATAAATATTACCTCATTTCGACGAAAAGTTATCAAATTTATCGTTAATCACCATGGCGTCCTTTTGACTTTCACCCCGTCCTTTCGAATTTCGTAGCATCCCTCTAATACATCAAAACTTCCCCCGAAATCAAATAATAGTAATTTGCACAAAAAAAGCAGAACATTAAAACAAATGTAACAACAAAAGTAACAATAGAGTGAGTTGGAACGGTAGAAAAATGTCTACCAAAGTGCCAAAGTCACTTGTCGCAAAATGACACGTATGGATATACGTCCGATCCCTCTGACTGTCCACGCTAAACTGACACCCCGCACCGCGATTTATCCAACGAGTTTCGGTTAGGGAGGAGTAGGGGGCTAGAGATGTCGGCTATCCGTGCATACACGAATAGGATTCGTCAAATTCCTGAAACACCTACACTCAAGGATATGTTTTTCAGTAATAAACATATTATGTTTCAAAACAAAGAACAATACGTTAGGCTGAACAGTGAGATGAACGTAAAAGGTATAGAGAGTAAACACAAATGATTTAATATCATTTTGACGGATAAAAATGAATCTGAAACGAAGATATCTGCGCTTATACGTTGTCACTTGATTAAATAAAATTGACTAATAGATAGAAAGTTGGAAAAATATAATTTTTTCAAACATAACATGTAATAGAATATTATAAAATATTAATGGCAATGGCCTTAGGCGATCCCATTATCAAAGCACGGCATTGAAAATGTAAAACTAAATCTAATTATAAAATATTAAATTATAAAAACGTTACATAGCAAACACTGTCTCTAAGACCACATTGCACCCGGTCACAAAAAATTTCCGAAAGTAAAACTGCATTAACAGAGAAGGATGGGGGAAGTGAGCGTCTTTTTCCAAAAAATACTGCTGTTTCCAATTAATTTATTCATCAATAAAAAATATTCTATTACGAAAATAGAATATATTTGAAATATTATTTGTGCTTTGTACGATATTTCCTGATATTGACAAGTATTTATAAACATTATAAATGTAATACAATCTATCTGAAAAAATTATACTACGGATGTTCGTTTCTTACTTATAAACTACATTTTTTTAATAAATATTCAAAAATGCTTGTGACAAACCAAAATTCTATATGTAAACATATCCGAGGATAGTGTCACGACCGGCTTACTTCAAAACCGGAGATAAAGATGTGGCACTTGGCAACTTGGCAAGCACTTGGCAACAATGTATATCGCCGAAGCGAAGTGCCTAATGAACCATCAATATCCCAACGGTCCTTCCGTCGAATGTTCGATAAGAAGGCGTGTGTGGCAACAGTCGCGGACGCCTAACGAACTCGCGGATAGTGGGGAGGATTGAGGGGTGACAAAGACAAATAACCGAATCCGATCGGAAGTCGAGTTGTAAGAGTCAGTCTTAAAGAGTCACGCATAGAGTTCGGAAGTAAATCGTAAACCCAGTGTTAGAAAAAAGTAAAGTTTCTTTTTTATTTTTCATCTTAAATTTCTTTTTTATTTTATTTGTCATTTTACGTGACAAAATCATCGACAAGTTCACTCCTGTAATGATTATGATCCTGTATGTAATGATTTTAAAAACAGTACGAGTTTACGGTTGTACGAACTATTTTACGAAAAAGATAGTTATCCGACGATATTAAAATTCTGAGCATAATGTTGATGTACGTACAACAGATACTCATGGGAAAACCCAACGAAACTAATAATAAAATCAATGAATTAGAAAAAAAAGAGCTATAGGCAAATATAATATACAGTAGCATAATCTGCATTTTATTATAAAATAATTGATCCGAGCAGAATCTATTATAAAAGAAGATTGCTGAATATGATAGACATTGTCGAATACTAATTGAATAAAATCATTTAATTAATTTTCAAAGAATTTGATATTTCTTCAAGGAATCAATAAGTCTCTCGCTAATAGCCTAATAGATCCTTTGATAGATCTAACGAAGAAATATCTAACCGCGATTACAGCCAATTAGTTCATATTATTCGCTACGTAATTAATATCTGTATCACGTACAGCGATGCAGGCGGTATTGAAGAAAATAGCCATTTTATGTTACAACTATAACGAGTAAATTTACTCGTTTAACTTGAGAGGAATCAAAAAGGTACCTGACTTTTAAGTAAGCATTAAATAAGAATTTTAAATATCGCAAACAGTGATCCAGGTCTTATTCGAGAAAAAGGAACATTCTATTATTTAATTAGCATGAGTAAATGAACGAATATCGATAATATAATATAACGCTTAATATGAATTTTATCTGTCTGATTATTTAATACCTTAACTTATTTCACAGCAACGTCATCGACTGCCGTTAGGCTTTTCCTCCCTTTTTGTTCAAGCTAATTGATAGTCGAAAACTAGTATCAAAAAAGTATGAATTTAGTTTTAGCTTGTAGAAACTATTAAAATGATAAAAATGGATATCGTATTAAATTGTTAAAGACGCCTATTTACGATAAAAATTAAGAAATTGTTCGATTTGATTTTGTTATAATGGAAAAACCGCCTCTTGCTATGTAAAAAAATTGTTACCGTTTGATTAACATCCCGACACCTTGTCAAGCTATGTAAGGAACACGCAAGTCACGCGCGAGCTTTTTCGTGCTTGAACTCCCGGAGAGTGAACATCGAAAAGGATCTTAAATATAAGGTAAGTAAAAAAAATATCAAACAATAACATTGAAACTAGTAATTTATAACGTCTAAGCCATTAATTTATAACGCTTAAGTAATTAATTTATAACATTTAAGCCATTAATTTATAACATTTAAACCATTAATAATTGAATTTTAACTATTAATTAATAACATTTAAGCTATTAATTTACAACATCCAGGCCATTAATTTAAAACATTTAAACTATTACTTTATACATTTAAACCATTAATTTCTAACATCCAAACTATTAATTTATAACATTTAAGCTATTAATTTGTAACCTATAAGCTATTAATTTACAACAATTGGACCATTAAATAACAACATTTAAAACTTTTATTTTAACATTTAAACTATTAATTAACAATATTAGAAACATTTATTTATTACATTTAAACCATTAATTTATAACATTTATACTATTAATTTATAACATTTAACCTATTAATTAATAACAATTAAACCATTAATTTATTACAATCAAACCATTAATTAACGACATTTTAACCATTACTTAATAGCAATTAAAGTATTAATTTATAATATTTAAACTGTTGAGAATTTTGGATCTTTGGAACCGAAATAATGTTATAGGAACACAAAATTTACACTTTTAATTAATATTGAAATAGTTATACATTTATTTAATGGACGATTTCTGTTATATTTATCGATACATATTTGCACGCGTCTCAGCACTTTCTTCTATACCCGACTATTAACCGACTATTCCAGATGCTTCTAACGACTGAACTGTTTACATTCATCTGTTTTCGAGACGCCGCTACACGCATACTTCCACACACTGATACTCGCATACAAGTTCTCTTACTGCGCGTTTAACCTAGTCCAGCACAGAAAATTATACATATCACAACATAAACCACTAATTTATAACATTTGAACAACGATATCATGCTAAAAACTACTTTAATATAGTCTAGTCTAGATCATCCAAAACTGTTTGGTTTGGTTAACACACGTGTTAATTATTAAAAAAAATTATTGATAAATTAAGAAGCTGTAAATGTTCTTTTTAATTGAAATAAAGTCTTAAAGTCTTAATACTAAAGTACAATAAAACTGTCTGATACGTATCAAAAATCACTGAACGTTTTATTCTCAAACTTTTATATTAGAGTTTCAATTTACATATTTATTAGAGTTTAGTCTTTATTATTGCTAAAGTTCCATATCTTTCATTATGTATTAACGATATTAATGATACCTTATGTTTTGTTATAGATATATCACAGCTTCAACTTCTTTGTCTTCTTTGGGAATGCTGCAATGGTGGCTCAAAAGCCAAGAAACATAATCTTATTCGCAATTGTTACTGAATATTGTCCTAAATATGTTTTCTATTTCTCAATTTCATCAATTTGACTGTTTGAATACAATAAATTTGCGCGCGCTCGTGTATACGAAAATCGAGCGTTCCTATTGGTGGAATATATTGCGAAGTCATATCGGGCGTTCCTATTGGATCGGAATATTGGAAAGACGTAGTTTCAACCGAGCCGAGCGGTGACACACTCCTGAAATTCGTGCAGCGAAAATTTGTCTTGTCGTGCGTTATCCTGCTGTTAGTACCTTGATTTCGACTTTATCAACGATTCTACACTTTCATCTAGTTCATTCAAATAGCACGTTCGTATTTAATCGTTTATTGATTATAATCTTAGTAAAATTATACTGTATCTCGAAATTTTCTTTTACTTTTATCATTGACTGCGCATTTGGCAATTTACAGTTATTGATCGTTTATATTATCGATCTTTGAGGTAGAATTTTTGTTCTATTATTACTTTATTTCACTATAGTTAGTTTCATTGTTGTAAGTTATTGATTTATTGTACATTTATTCTTGGCTGTATTTCTGTGGGGATTACGTTAAAATTATCGATAATTCACATTACCGGCCTTTACTATAATTTGTTCTGTTACTGAAAATTATTGGTTTTGTCGTACATTTATTTGAAATTGTTGGTTTTCTTTTGTGTAGATTATTGACTAGTCACTACTGAAAAGACTGAAAGAATACTGATTCACATCACAGACGCCACAAGCGATTAACAATCGATAATTCGGACTGAAACAAGATGGACGTCATAGATAATTATTTATATATCGAATCGTTGATTTCTCATGCAGATTTGGTAATGATTGCAGTATTATAACAAAGCAGAGGTACGTACACAACTATTTTCTTCTTTATTGGATCAATAGTAATCGATATTTGCTAAATAATTGCTATACAGCTTACGATTGGCATATAATAACATCATTTTATAAATAGTTGCATAATTTGTTGAAAATATTAGATTATCGTTAATAATCGAATATACTATTAAGTAATTAATTAATGTTTTTATATTAATATATAGCAAATTATGCAAATCATTTAATTGTTATTAGAAAACAATCTATTGCGAAGTTGTTATATTTTTGTATATTGAAATGAGAAAATATTAATATAATATAATATAATGAGAAAAATTTTTATAGTAATTAGATTTTAACACAATTTCAATTTGTATTGTTATTAATATTTTAAGTTTGAATAGAGTTTTATATTTCATTAGTTTATACTTCTTTAACAATAAACGATATATTTTTAAGAACAAATTATAATATTTCATATGTTTTGTTTCAGTTTTTCATAATTTCTACTTTTTCCTGTGCTTTGGAAAGGACGCAGTGATGCTTCAGAACTAAGCATGTAAGAATCTTTGCATATTGTATTCCAATTAATTTTATTCCTTGTATTTTGCTTTAATTATTCAAAATAACAAAAACAAGTCTGATTTTATACTTTAATATCAGAGTTTCAGTTGTTACAGTAATTAGAGTTCACTAACAATTTAACTTTTTTATTGTTATTAAAGTTTAAGGTTTTCATAGAATTCCATATTACGTTATTTAACATTTTTTTGCTGAATCATTACTTAAGTTTCAAAATAAATTATTCACGCGTGTATTATTTATATATCTATAAAAAGACATATGTTTTGTTAAAGGTTTATCACTCCTTCTTCTTCCTCCTGCTTCCTGAAAAGGACCTAGTGGTACTTCAAAAGCCAAGAATGTAAGTAATATGTAAATTATTTAATTGTATTGCTATGTATTTCAATTTGCTACTCCTAATTTGAATATTGTCATTAAAATTTTAATAGAGATTAATAGACATTAATCTTCCACTGCATTAAATTTTCCAATTAATTAACGTCATATTTAAGAGCAAATTATAATATTCCATACATCGTTACAGTGTTTTCCATGATGGGATTGCATGACTCCTCCTTGATAACGGTCTTCACGACGACTTTTCCTGGGCTACCATAGCATCGATGACTACGTTCCTCGCACCTTATCGCATGAGTCGCATGCATTTTTGTCCTTCTGGTCACTCAATCATGTCATAGGACGAAAGGTCCGAATCGATACGGGTGATTGGTTGTATTACGTAGAATTTTTTGCGAGCACAGTGACCGCGGGTATTTATTATACCCGTAAATAGTAACATTTTCTTTTTCTATGTATTATTTATTAGTTCAGGATAGATCTTCTTGCATATCGCGTTTTTGTTTATGTTATTTACATGATAATGAACTATTTTATATTGACAATATTAATAATACTAATAACTGATAAAAATGATATTATATTAACAATTAATTTGAATATTTGTGATTGAAGACATGTATGTTCACTATCATCACTTTTAAAGTTGGAGTGTATTAAAAATGTATATCTACAGAGAGTTGCAATGATTTAATTAAATATTTCGTAGTGATGAAGTCGGATGTCCTCCGACTTCGTTGCATTAAAAATTGCAATTATTACATATTTAATAATAACGATAATAAATCATTTTTTATTTCACCTTCTTTTCTCTGATGGCACTATCATGATGGATTTAATTGTTTGCCATTCATTTTTGAATTTGAGTATTAATTTAAAATATACATATAGGGATAGTAAAGTTCAGTTCTGTCGTACAAATATGGAATTTTATGTGCAAGAAGAAATTTCGCGACAGGAAAATTTTGGAATCAAAGCAACAAGTTTTGAATACTGCTTTTATACATTCGAAAATGTGCTTTGACGAAGGAATTGCCTGAGATTGTTTGCAATAATATCTAACTTTCGTAATACCACATAACGTTATACGTTATATCGTAATACCATATAACGTTATATTAGTAGATTAACAAATAGGGACATACCTGTGTAAGACACCCTAGTAGAACTTAGCAATAAATCAAAAATATGTTCGAACTAGCAGTGACTCGAACAAACCACAAAATAATCAAATAAGAATAATTGTATTCAAAATAATAATAAAGAAGTAAAATGGAATATAAAAATATACACTAGTAAATTACTAAAAACAACATAACCTGAACTAACTAGTAAGCCAGGTAAACCAATCAAAGCAACCTGCGATTTGAATAAAAGTAATCTATAATTTGACAATTCAAACTACGATTCGAAAATTCTATCAATCAAAGCAACCTGTGATTTGAATAAAAGTAATCTATAATTTGACAATACAAATTACGATTCGAAAATTCTACCAATCAAAGCAACCTGCGATTTGAATAAAAGTAATCTATAATTTGACAATTCAAACTACGATTTGAAATTCTATCAATAAAAATCAACTCGCGATCTGAACTGACTAATAAACTATGATTATGTACGAATTGACAATCCAAATGGTTAGCCAACTAATCAAGAATAATTCACGATTTAAAATAAATAAACAAACCATTATTGAATATTACAATAAGAATAATTTATGACAATTCAAACTACAATTCGAAATTCTATCAATCAAGAGCCACCCGCGATTTGAACAAACTAATTAATAAATTATGATTATGTACAAATTGACAATCCAAATGGTTAGCCGATTTGACAATTGGATGAACTACGATCTAAGATTTTAACCAATCAAGACTAACTCGCGATTTGAATTAAAGAAGGAAGGAAAAAGGAACAGACTAGGAATACATATTCTAATAACAAATGCGAAATACAAAAAATATATGTATATATATAAATATATATATATATTCCCTACCCTAGATAAATAGCAATAAAATACATAAAATATACAATACGCGAAACTACAGTATTAAGATAAACTAGTAAAATTGAAACACTTTATACAAGTTACATTGTGAAACACATGCATACATATATATATATATATATATATATAACAAATTTAGAAGAAATAAAATTATTAAAACCAACTTGAGGAATGTCACATGGAAATTATACACGATGCTACATTATTAAACTAATTGACACGTTAATATATATGCATGTGCACTTTATATTACTAGCCTAAACAATCAATAATTCAATAAATACGATAATACAGTACTCGAAATGATACTATTGAGATTAACTATCACTCTGAGATCTAAAGAACCTTTATGAAGCCACACTGTGAAATACATACATACATATATATATATATATATATATATATATATATATATATATATATATATTTATAAAATAAATTCAGAAGAAATAAAATTATTAAAATCAATTTGAAGAATATCACATGAAAACTATATTGTTAAATATCATCAAACAACCAGTAATTTAGAAAAGAATAAAAAACAATTAAAATATATTATTCTACATTATTAAAACTAGTTAACATGTCAGTAAATTTAAACTATATATGAAAATATATTGTAAAATATATATATATATATATGTATATGTGTTTTACATTATTAAACCAAACAAGCAATAATCTAATAAATATAAAATACAATACAAGAAATTACACTATTAAGACTAACTAACATTTTAATATTAAAAGAATTCCATACATCGTGAGACACAAATACATATAGATATATATATACACAACCTAACACATGTAAAAGAAATAAAATGCACAATATCACACTATTGAAACTAATTAATATTTAGATAAACTCAAAGAAATTTTACATTGTAAAATAAATATATATATATATATTACTATCAAGTCAAACAACTAATAACCAAATAAACACAATGAAATAAATATACTAGACTACCTTGTAAATATTACATTACATTCAACTAAACTGACTAAAAATTTAACCAACAAAATAATATATATATATATAAGCATCAAACATAATCAACACAAATGTCACACGATTCTTCGTTCCTGCCCAAGACACTTCACACGTTGACTACGCCTTCTGGGACCACTCACACATTTTGGAATCCATCTTCCTCTTGCGCTGAAACAACACATGTAGTAAATAAAAGATGAATGACACAAGACAAATTAAAAATAATAAAACAAAACAAAGAACGCACTGGGACAACCTGCATAAGGAACCTTTGACAAAGACATCTCCGTATTCACCATTGAAAATCATAATCACCAAAACCTATACCGAAAAAACAATAAATCAAACAAGACACCGGAGGCAATAATCAAATGGAAATATTAACGAGATAAGTAAAATAACTTCAAGACACATCTCACGAAGTCACTGCATATACTGGGAGCATACAGCAGAGAAGATTGCTCTGACCAGAAGAGCAGTGACACAGGAGAACATCCAGGATTCCGGCAGAAGTCTCCTGAGGGAAGTGAGGCTTCGCACAGTCATCTGTATCGTCTTCACGAGCCATCCACACATTTTTGGAATCTCTCCTCCTTCTTGCGCTAAAACAATACAAGCAAGATCAGGCAGACAAACAGACGAAACACCATAGGAAAGAGGATAAAGTTAAAATAAATAAAATAATATATACTCGTACAGGTTGGATAAGTGCAGGAATTTCCACGTCCATAACCAACATAACCTGCACCCACAGAGGAAAACATAAAAACCCTAACAAACTAAAATATCGAGGAAACTTAAATAAAATAAAATAAATAATAACCAACACTAAGAATAATTTATTCGATCTACAATATCGAACATAACCGCCAAACTACACATTACCACGCACAAAACACGCATTAAAACCTACTATGAATCAAAAGAAATGTAAACTACTACATAAAGACGATCAAATGGATGAAATATTATAAGGAACCACTAAAATACCAAACAAACCTAAAATAAATAAATTAAATACTAGGAATAATTTGTTCGATCTACAATATCGAGCTAAACCGTCAAATCACGCACTACCACACACAAACACACGTTAAAGCTTAATGCCGTATTCACAATCGAAAATGTAAACTACTACATAAAAACGATAAAATGGACGAAATACCATTAGAAATAAGACAAGGCTGAAATAAAATGATACAACAAACTAAAATACCGAGCAAATTTAAATAAAATAAAATAGATAAAAGGCAACACTAAGAATAATTTATTCAATCTACAATATCGAACTAAACCGTCAAAACCACGCACTACTACGCACAACCACGCATTAAAAGAAAATGTAAACTATTACATAAAACGACCAAATGGATAGAAATAGGACATGACTAAAATAAATAAAATAATACATACGTATACAACACAACCTGTACCCACACAGAAAATATAAAAACCACAACGAACTAAAAAGTCAAGCAAACTCAAGTAAGGAAAAATGGAGCAATACAAAAATAATTTATTCGATCTACAAAAAACATACAAAATCTACACTACAGAATATGAAACATACACTCACTGTAACCTTATGCTAATATACTTAAAATTATTGATATATAATATATATATATATATATATAATATAATATATATATTATATATATTATATATATTATATATATAATATAATATATAATATATAATATATATATAATATATAATATATATATAGAATATAATATATATATAATATATATATATGTACAACTAGGATATTATTATTAAATAAAATCAAAGTCACAAAGCGGAGCATCCGGACACAGTTCATGAAACCGTTGCATACACCATGAAAGCACTATAGGTGAAACCCCCTTTTCACCAGAACGATGATGGCGCAAATGAGCATCCAAAACCTCCGCAGGAATTTCCTCCGGGAACCGTATCTTTGCACAATTATTGGTGTTTAGGACTTCGATCGGAGGAGAATTGGGTGGTAACTCAACCGTATCTTCATCAGACAAAGTCAAATCAACAACTGGAAAACTACCAGAATAAGACACCGACGACGAGGCTGTTATACCAGTTTGAGTAGCAGATACTTCCCT
The DNA here is from genome assembly GCA_936014575.1 of Bombus lapidarius. Taxonomy (NCBI): domain Eukaryota; kingdom Metazoa; phylum Arthropoda; class Insecta; order Hymenoptera; family Apidae; genus Bombus; species Bombus lapidarius. Next base: position 57,673 of record CAKXZU010000188.1, read on the forward strand.
CAGTAATCTCAACTCTCTTTTTTGGCGGCACAACACACCACTACTCCGATCACGCCTTCGTAAATGATTTGGACTTCTCTTGAATGGTTTATGCTTCCGATTCTTCCTTTTCTTCCGTTTCTTCTTCTTTCATACTGAAAACTCAAGAAGTAACGAGTAAAGGATGAATATCGACTAAAGATATAAAAAGGAAATGCAAAGAACAAATTTTACACACCTCCACGACTGGATTAGAAGACACAGGAGCTTCCATCAAAAACACTCCCACACCTGAAATAAAACCAAAATATTCATATAGAACTCCAATAAACATAAACAAACAACAAACAGCCTAACCTAACGAACACACCGCTACGAGTACAAAGAAATAACCTCGAAGGTAAACTCCACTGGATCAAAAACACTGAGTTGAATCATCATAACCACACACAACGTATTAAAAATAAACCGATCAAATAAAAAACCGATACCAAATCTAACGACTGATCAACACCCAAATAACGTAAACTAATAAATAAATAGATGATCAAACCTATAAAAGCCACGCATCACTTCACACCATTTTTATGGAAAATACATATATCTAAACTTACTATTAAACAAAATACCTTATGGGAGACACACGAAACAACACGTGCTACACGTAAAGCAGCTCCACAGAACAATAGGAGTCCCATTACCACCTCCACTAAAACTTACAAGGAAGGTTCCAGAGGCATCCCCTGATAACAATACACGTGGACTAAACCCCACCATTGGCATCAGCACGAAAAGTTCCACAAGGTCCCCAGGCGCATCCTCAACAAGGACACGCAGCCACGCGTCTGAGCGTTCCCACAGGCATCAGCAAGAAGGTTGCAGCAGCCTCCCAGACGCAACATCAGCGGTTATGATAAGATAAGAAACTAAGTCGGGCGACTGGTCTTGACATTCCTTCACGTAGCAACAATGAGAAATTAGGAATCTAATACATCGGTAGTAAACAAGACGAGATATCAGCGACCACCAAAATCCACGTTCTTTCACGTACGCGGGCAGACACCCTAAAACTGCAGCATTGCGATTCCCACAGGAGCCAACTGTCATGTGACTGTTGCCCCGTGGGGGATTTAGTTATAAATAAGCTTAGTAACATAGAAAACTTCGTAGTTACCTGTTGATTGTCCGAAGTGTTTACACTGTCACTCTGTCAGTTTGATTTTCGATTAAGTTGTTTCAATCAAATTTTATAAGTATCGATAACGAGTAAAAATTAGTTGTCCTTTACTTTCCGATGCGTTATATTGTCGCTCCGTCTATTATAAAAAAAAAGAGAGAGTTAGATATTGTAATTATTAGACTCCGAATCACCGTTTGGAAATTAAAGTGCTCGTATTGTCACTCGCCAATACAATCGCCACAACCAACATCAAGTTAGTAAAATTGCGATAAGTATTAATAATTGTTATCATTTGTTAAATTTATTGTTCGAAAAATTCCTCTTCTCATTGTCAAAAGAAAAATAAATAAATACAAGTAAAAAGAAAATTCTCCACTCGAAATCATAAGTGTTAGTTATAGTGTATTTACGAAAAATAAAGTGCTCTTATCGATGTTCTCGAGTGTCAAGATCCGATCAATCCCTGCCTGTCTAAGGTGAGAATTTAAGTTGTATATTCTCTTCTCCGATAATTCTGCGGCTGCTCAATATTCATAAATCAAAAAGAAAGTCCTCGCTGTACATTTTAGTTTGTTGAAGAATAAATAATTGCTTCTAAAGTGTGAGTTACTCGGACTAACGATTATACCCTGGGCCGACCCGTGAAAACGTACTTTCAAGTCATTGGAATACTTACTGATTTTCGCATTCTTCCTCCCACTGTTAGCAATTCGCTCGTCTTTGGGCAAGGCTTGCGAAATCACACAGGTCTTACTCAGAGAGATAGAGAAATTCGCTTAACAAATTCGTGCTCCGCAGCGCTGTTGAGAGTAAAACAATAGTCTTTAAATCTTGGAATCATTAGATAAAAATTTTGTTTCCTGTATCAACCGGTGTATAACGGTGTTTTACCTATTGAAAACACTTATTGACTCTCGCATTCCTCCTCCCACTGTTAGCAAATTCGCTCATCTTAGGGCAAGGCTTGCGAAGTCGCACAGGTTTCGTTCGGTGAGACATTGATTTAGTCGTCATATTCACGAAGAGTTGTCACGAAGAGTGCGTAGTTAAGGGCAACAAGACGAAATACTCGAGGCGATACGTGCGCCGGTATGGGCGTCGCTTAGTCTTGAGATTTCATTCAAGTTGTCGCGAAGAGTGCAAGATTCAGGGCAACAAGACGAAATACTCGAGGCAATACGTGCGCCAGTAAAGGCGTCGCTTAGTTTTGAGATTTCATCCGAGTTGTCACGAAGAGTAGCCAAGTTAATTAAATTGTAATCGTAAGTTATTAAAGCACTCGCAATATATCCACATCCTTCAATAGTAGTAACATATATATATATATATATATATTATATATATATATATATAATTATATATATATATATATTATAATATATATATTATAATATATATTATATATATATATATATAATTATATATATATATATATAATATCAAAAGGGGAAATAAAAGAAAGTGAAGAACAGTAATAATAGGAAAAATAACAGTAAAAGATAAGAAAAGGGGAGAAAGAAAGAATATATACACACATCCAGAAATATAGAAATATACATAAGTATAGATAAATAAATAAAATAAATAAAAAATTAAATAATAAATAAAAAAAAATTTAGTCGAAATAGTCCATAGACTATTTCTGGTGGCAGCAACTATCGTATTAATCGAAGGTTTGAATTTATATTTCACCCACTAACGTTCAAATTGGTTTTCGTTTAAATTGACGACAATCCAAAATATAAAACATATAAGCAAATACGTAACAACGTTATACGTTATATCGTAATACCACATAACGTTATACGTTCTAACGTAATACCACATAACGTTATACGTTGTATCGACATACCAATTAACGTTATACGTTATATCGTAATACCACATAACGTTATACGTTCTAACGTAATACCATATAAAGTTAATCGTCATACCGTAATACCACATAACGTTATACGTTATATCGCAATACTATATAACGTTATGCGCTATAACGTAATACCATACAACGTTATACTTTATAACGTTAATGATAAATAACGTTATACATTAAAAAGTAATACTATATAACGTTATACGTTATATCTTTCTGCTACATAACGTTATACGTTATATCGTAATGCTACATAACGTTATACGTTATATCTTTCTGCTACATAACGTTATACGTTATATCGTAATGCTACATAACGTTATACGTTATATCGTAATGCTACATAACGTTATACGTTATATCTTTCTGCTACATAACGTTATACGTTATATCGTAATGCTACATAACGTTATACGATATAACGTAATACTACATAACGTTATATGTTATATCGTAATGCTACATAATGATATACGTTATATCGTAATGCTACATAACGTTATACGCTATATCGTAATGCTACATAACGTTATACGTTGTGTCGTACTACTACATAACGTTATACGATATAACGTAATACTACATAACGTTATATGTTATATCGTAATGCTACATAATGTTATACGTTATATCGTAATGCTACATAACGTTATACGTTATAACGTATTACCATATCACGTTATATGTTATATCGTAATGCTACATAATGTTATACGTTATATCGTAAAGCTACATAACGTTATACGCTATATCGTAATGCTACATAACGTAATACGTTATGTCGTACTACTACATAACGTTATACGTTATATGGTAATGCTACATAACTTTATACGTTATAACGTATTACCATATAACGTTATATATTACATCGTAATGCTATATAACGTTATACGTTATATCGTAATGCTACATAACGTTATACGTTGTATCGTAATGCTACATAACGTTATATGTTATATCGTAATGCTACATAATGTTATACGCTATAACGTAATACTACATAACGTTATACGTTATAACGTAATACTATATAACGTTATACGTTATATCGTAATGCTACATAACGTTATACGTTATATCGTAATGCTACATAACGTTATACGTTATATCGTAATGCTACATAACGTTATACGTTATATCGTAATGCTACATAACGTTATACGTTATAAGTTATTACCATATAACGTTATATGTTACATCGTAATGCAACATAACGTTATACGTTATGTCGTACTGCTAGATAACGTTGTACGTTATATCATAATGCTACATAACGTTATACGTTATGTCGTACTGCTACATAACGTTATACGTTATATCGTAATGCTACATAACGTTATAAGCTATATCGTACTGCTACATAACGTTATACGTTATAACGTATTACCATATAACGTTATACATTACATCGTAATGCTACATAACGTTATACGTTATATCGCAATGCTACATAACGTTATACGTTATATCGTAATGCTACATAACGTTATACGTTATATCGTTATGCTACATAACGTTATACATTGTATCGTAATGCAACATAACGTTATACGTTATATCGTACTGCTACATAACGTTATACGTTGTATCGTAATGCTACATAACGTTATACGTTACATCGTAATGCTACATAACGTTATACGTTATATCGTAATGCTACATAACGTTATACGTTATATCGTAATGCTACAAAACGTTATACGTTGTAACGTATTACCATATAACGTTATACGTTACAGCGTAATGTTACATAGCGATATACGTCATATCTTACTGATACATAACGTTGTACGTTATATCATAATGCTACATAACGTTATACGTTATATCGTAATGCTACATAACGTTATACGTTATAACGTAATACTACATAACGTTATACGTTATAACGTAATACTATATAACGTTATACGTTATATCGTAATGCTACATAACGTTATACGTTGTGTCGTACTACTACATAACGTTATACGATATAACGTAATACTACATAACGTTATATGTTATATCGTAATGCTACATAATGTTATACGTTATATCGTAATGCTACATAACGTTATACGTTATAACGTATTACCATATCACGTTATATGTTATATCGTAATGCTACATAATGTTATCCGTTATATCGTAAAGCTACATAACGTTATGCGCTATATCGTAATGCTACATAACGTAATACGTTATGTCGTACTACTACATAACGTTATACGTTATATGGTAATGCTACATAACTTTATACGTTATAACGTATTACCATATAACGTTATATATTACATCGTAATGCTATGTAACGTTATACGTTATATCGTAATGCTACATAACGTTATACGTTGTATCGTAATGCTACATAACGTTATATGTTATATCGTAATGCTACATAATGTTATACGCTATAACGTAATACTACATAACGTTATACGTTATAACGTAATACTATATAACGTTATACGTTATATCGTAATGCTACATAACGTTATACGTTATATCGTAATGCTACATAACGTTATACGTTATATCGTAATGCTACATAACGTTATACGTTATATCGTAATGCTACATAACGTTATACGTTATAAGTTATTACCATATAACGTTATATGTTACATCGTAATGCTACATAACGTTATACGTTATGTCGTACTGCTAGATAACGTTGTACGTTATATCATAATGCTACATAACGTTATACGTTATGTCGTACTGCTACATAACGTTATACGTTATATCGTAATGCTACATAACGTTATAAGCTATATCGTACTGCTACATAACGTTATACGTTATAACGTATTACCATATAACGTTATACATTACATCGTAATGCTACATAACGTTATACGTTATATCGCAATGCTACATAACGTTATACGTTATATCGTAATGCTACATAACGTTATACGTTATATCGTTATGCTACATAACGTTATACGTTATATCGTAATGCTACATAACGTTATACGTTATAACGTAATACTATATAACGTTATACGTTATATCGTAATGCTACATAACGTTATACGTTATATCGTAATGCTACATAACGTTATACGTTATATCGTAATGCTACATAACGTTATACGTTATATCGTAATGCTACATAACGTTATACGTTATAAGTTATTACCATATAACGTTATATGTTACATCGTAATGCTACATAACGTTTTACGTCATATCGTAATGCTACATAACGTTATACGTTATATCGTAATGCTACATAACGTTATACGTTATAACGTAATACTACATAACGTTATACGTTATAACGTAATACTATATAACGTTATACGTTACATCGTAATGCTACATAACGTTATACGTTATATCGTAATGCTACATAACGTTATACGTTATAACGTAATACTACATAACGTTATACGTTATAACGTAATACTATATAACGTTATACGTTATATCGTAATGCTACATAACGTTATACGTTATATCGTAATGCTACATAACGTTATACGTTATATCGTAATGCTACATAACGTTATACGTTATATCGTAATGCTACATAACGTTATACGTTATAAGTTATTACCATATAACGTTATATGTTACATCGTAATGCTACATAACGTTTTACGTCATATCGTAATGCTACATAACGTTATACGTTATATCGTAATGCTACATAACGTTATACGTTATAACGTAATACTACATAACGTTATACGTTATAACGTAATACTATATAACGTTATACGTTATATCGTAATGCTACATAACGTTATACGTTATATCGTAATGCTACATAACGTTATACGTTATATCGTAATGCTACATAACGTTATACGTTATATCGTACTGCTACATAACGTTATACGTTGTATCGTAATGCTACATAACGTAGTACGTGGTATCGTAATGCTACATAACTTTATACGTTGTATCGTAATGCTACATAACGTTATACGTCATATCGTAATGCTACATAACGTTATACGTTATATCGTAATGCTACATAACGTTATAAGCTATATCGTACTGCTACATAACGTTATACGTTTTATCGTACTGCTACATAACGTTATACGTTATATCGTTATGCTACATAACGTTACACATTGTATCGTAATGCAACATAACGTTATATGTTATATCGTACTGCTACATAACGTTATACGTTGTATCGTACTGCTACATAACGTTATACGTTGTATCGTAATGCTACATAGCTTTATACGTTATATCGTAATGCTACATAACGTTATACGTTATATCGTAATGATACATAACGTTATACGTTATAAGTTATTACCATATAACGTTATATGTTACATCGTAATGCTACATAACGTTTTACGTCATATCGTAATGCTACATAACGTTATACGTTATATCGTAATGCTACATAACGTTATACGTTATAACGTAATACTACATAACGTTATACGTTATAACGTAATACTATATAACGTTATACGTTATATCGTAATGCTACATAACGTTATACGTTATATCGTAATGCTACATAACGTTATACGTTATATCGTAATGCTACATAACGTTATACGTTATATCGTACTGCTACATAACGTTATACGTTGTATCGTAATGCTACATAACGTAGTACGTGGTATCGTAATGCTACATAACTTTATACGTTGTATCGTAATGCTACATAACGTTATACGTCATATCGTAATGCTACATAACGTTATACGTTATATCGTAATGCTACATAACGTTATACGTTATATCGTAATGCTACATAACGTTATACGTTATATCGTACTGCTACATAACGTTATACGTTGTATCGTACTGCTACATAACGTTATACGTTGTATCGTAATGCTACATAGCTTTATACGTTATATCGTAATGCTACATAACGTTATACGTTATATCGTAATGATACATAACGTTATAAGCTATATCGTACTGCTACATAACGTTATACGTTATAACGTATTACCATATAACGTTATACATTACATCGTAATGCTACATAACGTTATACGTTATATCGCAATGCTACATAACGTTATACGTTATATCGTAATGCTACATAACGTTATACGTTATATCGTAATGCTACATACCGTTATACGTTATAACGTATTACCATATAACGTTATACGTTACATCGTAATGTTACATAGCGATATACGTCATATCGTAATGCTACATAACGTTATACGTTATATCGTAATGCTACATAACGTTATAAGCTATATCGTACTGCTACATAACGTTATACGTTATAATGTATTACCATATAACGTTATACATTACATCGTAATGCTACATAACGTTATACCTTATATCGTTATGCTACATAACGTTATACATTGTATCGTAATGCAACATAACGTTATACGTTATATCGTACTGCTACATAACGTTATACGTTGTATCGTAATGCTACATAACGTTATACGTTATAACGTAATACTACATAACGTTATACGTTATAACGTAATACTATATAACGTTATACGTTATATCGTAATGCTACATAACGTTATACGTTATATCGTAATGCTACATAACGTTATACGTTATATCGTAATGCTACATAACGTTATACGTTATATCGTAATGCTACATAACGTTATACGTTATAAGTTATTACCATATAACGTTATATGTTACATCGTAATGCTACATAACGTTTTACGTCATATCGTAATGCTACATAACGTTATACGTTATATCGTAATGCTACATAACGTTATACGTTATAACGTAATACTACATAACGTTATACGTTATAACGTAATACTATATAACGTTATACGTTATATCGTAATGCTACATAACGTTATACGTTATATCGTAATGCTACATAACGTTATACGTTATATCGTAATGCTACATAACGTTATACGTTATATCGTACTGCTACATAACGTTATACGTTGTATCGTAATGCTACATAACGTAGTACGTGGTATCGTAATGCTACATAACTTTATACGTTGTATCGTAATGCTACATAACGTTATACGTCATATCGTAATGCTACATAACGTTATACGTTATATCGTAATGCTACATAACGTTATAAGCTATATCGTACTGCTACATAACGTTATACGTTTTATCGTACTGCTACATAACGTTATACGTTATATCGTTATGCTACATAACGTTACACATTGTATCGTAATGCAACATAACGTTATATGTTATATCGTACTGCTACATAACGTTATACGTTGTATCGTACTGCTACATAACGTTATACGTTGTATCGTAATGCTACATAGCTTTATACGTTATATCGTAATGCTACATAACGTTATACGTTATATCGTAATGATACATAACGTTATACGTTATATCGTAATGCTACATACCGTTATACGTTATAACGTATTACCATATAACGTTATACGTTACATCGTAATGTTACATAGCGATATACGTCATATCGTAATGCTACATAACGTTATACGTTATATCGTAATGCTACATAACGTTATAAGCTATATCGTACTGCTACATAACGTTATACGTTATAATGTATTACCATATAACGTTATACATTACATCGTAATGCTACATAACGTTATACCTTATATCGTTATGCTACATAACGTTATACATTGTATCGTAATGCAACATAACGTTATACGTTATATCGTACTGCTACATAACGTTATACGTTGTATCGTAATGCTACATAACGTTATACGTTATATCGTAATGCTACATAACGTTATACGTTATATCGTAATGATACATAACGTTATACGTTATATCGTAATGCTACATAACGTTATACGTTATATCGTAATGCTACATAACGTTATACGTTCTAACGTATTACCATATAACGTTATACATTACATCGTAATGCTACATAACGTTTTACGTTATATCGCAATGCTACATAACGTTATACGTTATATCGTAATGCTACATAACGTTATACGTTATATCGTAATGCTACGTGACGTTATACGTTACATCGTAATGCGACATAACGTTATACGTTATATCTTACTGCTACATAACGTTGTACGTTATATCATAATGCTACATAACGTTATACGTTATGTCGTACTGCTAGATAACGTTGTACGTTATATCATAATGCTACATAACGTTATACGTTATGTCGTACTGCTACATAACGTTATACGTTATAGCGTAATGCTACATAACGTTATAAGCTATATCGTACTGTTACATAACGTTATACGTTATAACGTATTACCATATAACGTTATACATTACATCGTAATGCTACATAACGTTATACGTTATATCGCAATGCTACATAACGTTATACGTTATATCGTAATGCTACATAACGTTATACGTTATAACGTAATACTACATAACGTTATACGTTATAACGTAATACTATATAACGTTATACGTTATATCGTAATGCTACATAACGTTATACGTTATATCGTAATGCTACATAACGTTATACGTTATATCGTAATGCTACATAACGTTATACGTTATATCGTAATGCTACATAACGTTATACGTTATAAGTTATTACCATATAACGATATATGTTACATCGTAATGCTACATAACGTTATACGTCATATCGTAAAGCTACATAACGTTATACGTTATATCGTAATGCTACATAACGTTATACGTTATAACGTAATACTACATAACGTTATACGTTATAACGTAATACTATATAACGTTATACGTTATATCGTAATGCAACATAACGTTATAAGTTATATCGTAATGCTACATAACGTTATACGTTATATCGTACTGCTACATAACGTTATACGTTGTATCGTAATGCTACCTAACGTAGTACGTGGTATCGTAATGCTACATAACTTTATACGTTGTATCGTAGTGCTACATAACGTTATACGTCATATCGTGATGCTACATAACGTTATACGTTATATCGTAATGCTACATAACGTTATAAGCTATATCGTACTGCTACATAACGTTATACGTTTTATCATACTGCTACATAACGTTATACGTTATATCGTTATGCTACATAACGTTACACATTGTATCGTAATGCAACATAACGTTATACGTTATATCGTACTGCTACATAACGTTATACGTTGTATCGTAATGCTACATAACGTAGTACGTGGTATCGTAATGCTACATAACTTTAAACGTTGTATCGTAATGCTACATAACGTTATACGTTATGTCGTAATGCTACATAACGTTATACGTTATATCGTAATGCTACATAACGTTATACGTTATATCGTAATGCTACATAACGTTATACGTTATATCGTAATGCTACAAAACGTTATACGTTATAACGTATTACCATATAACGTTATACGTTATATCGTAATACGACATAACGTTATACGTTCTAACGTTATACCACATAACGTTATACGTTATATCGTAATACCACATAACGTTATACGCTATACCGTAATACCACATAACTTTATACGTTATATCGTACTGCTACATAACGTTATACGTTGTATCGTAATGCTACATAACGTAGTACGTGGTATCGTAATGCTACATAACGTTATACGTTATTTCGTAATGCTACACAACGTCATACGCTATATCGTACTGCTACATAACGTTATACGTTATATCGTAATGCTACATAACGTTACACGTTATATCGTAATGATACATAACGTTAAACGTTATATCGTAATGCTACATAACGTTATACGTTATATCGTAATGCTACATAACGTTATACGTTCTAATGTATTACCATATAACGTTATACATTACATCGTAATGCTACATAACGTTATACGTTATATCGCAATGCTTCATAACGTTATACGTTATATCGTAATGCTACATAACGTTATACGTTATGTCGTAATGCTACATGACGTTATACGTTACATCGTAATGCTACATAACGTTATACGTTATATCTTACTGCTACATAACGTTGTACGTTATATCATAATGCTACATAACGTTATACGTTATGTCGTACTGCTAGATAACGTTGTACGTTATATCATAATGCTACATAACGTTATACGTTATGTCGTACTGCTACATAACGTTATACGTTATATCGTAATGCTACATAACGTTATAAGCTATATCGTACTGCTACATAACGTTATACGTTATAACGTATTACCATATAACGTTATACATTACATCGTAATGCTACATAACGTTATACGTTATATCGCAATGCTACATAACGTTATACGTTATATCGTAATGCTACATAACGTTATACGTTATATCGTAATGCTACATACCGTTATACGTTATAACGTATTACCATATAACGTTATACGTTACATCGTAATGTTACATAGCGATATACGTTATGTCGTACTGCTACATAACGTTATACGTTATATCGTAATGCTACAGAACGTTATAAGCTATATCGTACTGCTACATAACGTTATACGTTATATCGTAATGCTACATAACGTTATACGTTATATCGTAATGCTACAAAACGTTATACGTTATAACGTATTACCATATAACGTTATACGTTATATCGTAATACGACATAACGTTATACGTTCTAACGTTATACCACATAACGTTATACGTTATATCGTAATACCACATAACGTTATACGCTATACCGTAATACCACATAACTTTATACGTTATATCGTACTGCTACATAACGTTATACGTTGTATCGTAATGCTACATAACGTAGTACGTGGTATCGTAATGCTACATAACGTTATACGTTATTTCGTAATGCTACACAACGTCATACGCTATATCGTACTGCTACATAACGTTATACGTTATATCGTAATGCTACATAACGTTACACGTTATATCGTAATGATACATAACGTTAAACGTTATATCGTAATGCTACATAACGTTATACGTTATATCGTAATGCTACATAACGTTATACGTTCTAATGTATTACCATATAACGTTATACATTACATCGTAATGCTACATAACGTTATACGTTATATCGCAATGCTTCATAACGTTATACGTTATATCGTAATGCTACATAACGTTATACGTTATGTCGTAATGCTACATGACGTTATACGTTACATCGTAATGCTACATAACGTTATACGTTATATCTTACTGCTACATAACGTTGTACGTTATATCATAATGCTACATAACGTTATACGTTATGTCGTACTGCTAGATAACGTTGTACGTTATATCATAATGCTACATAACGTTATACGTTATGTCGTACTGCTACATAACGTTATACGTTATATCGTAATGCTACATAACGTTATAAGCTATATCGTACTGCTACATAACGTTATACGTTATAACGTATTACCATATAACGTTATACATTACATCGTAATGCTACATAACGTTATACGTTATATCGCAATGCTACATAACGTTATACGTTATATCGTAATGCTACATAACGTTATACGTTATATCGTAATGCTACATACCGTTATACGTTATAACGTATTACCATATAACGTTATACGTTACATCGTAATGTTACATAGCGATATACGTTATGTCGTACTGCTACATAACGTTATACGTTATATCGTAATGCTACAGAACGTTATACGTTATATCGTAATGCTACATAACGTTATACGTTATATCGCAATGCTACATAACGTTATACATTATATCGTAATGCTACATAACGTTATACGTTATATCGTAATGCTACATACCGTTATACGTTATAACGTATTACCATATAACGTTATACGTTATATCGTAATGCTACATAACGTTATACGTTATATCGTAATGCTACATAACGTTATACGTTATAAGTTATTACCATATAACGTTATATGTTACATCGTAATGCAACATAACGTTATACGTCATATCGTAATGCTACTTAACGTTATACGTTATATCGTAATGCTACATAACGTTATACGCTATATCTTACTGCTATATAACGTTATACGTTATATCGTAATGCTACATAACGTTATAAGTTATATAGTAATGCTACATAACGTTATACGTTGTATCGTAATGCTACATAACGTTGTACGTTGTATCGTAATGCTATATAACTTTATACGTTATATCGTAATGCTACATAACGTTATACGTTATATCGTTATGCTACATAACGTTATGCATTGTATCGTAATGCAACATAACGTTATACGTTATATCGTACTGCTACATAACGTTATACGTTGTATCGTAATGCTACATAACGTTGTACGTTGTATCGTAATGCTACATAACTTTATACTTTATGTCGTAATGCTACATAGCGTTATACGTTATGTCGTAATGCTACATAACGTTATACGTTATGTGGTACTGCCACATGACGTTATACGTTATATGGCTAATGCTACATAACGTTATACGTTATAACGTATTAACATATAACGTTATACATTACATCGTAATGCTACATAACTTTATACTTTATGTCGTAATGCTACATAGCGTTATACGTTATGTCGTAGTGCTACATGACGTTATACGTCATATCGTGATGCTACATAACGTTATACGTTATATCGTAATGCTACATAACGTTATAAGCTATATCGTACTGCTACATAACGTTATACGTTTTATCATACTGCTACATAACGTTATACGTTATATCGTTATGCTACATAACGTTATACGTTATAACGTATTACCATATAACGTTATACGTTACATCGTAATGCTACATAACGTTATACGTTATATCGTAATGCTGCATAACGTTATACGTTATATCGTAATGCTACATAACGTTATACGTTATAACATATTACCATCTAACGTTATACGTTACATCGAAATGCTACATAACGTTATACGTCAAATCGCAATGCTACATAACGTTATACGTTATATCGTAATGCTACATAACATTATACGTTATTTCGTAATGCTACATAACGTTATACGTTGTATCGTAATGCTACATAACGTTATACGTTATATCGTAATGCTACATAACGTTATACGTTATAATGTAATACTACATAACGTTATACGTTATAACGTAATACTACATAACGTTATACGTTATAGCGTAATACTCTATAACGTTATACGTTATATCGTGATGCTACATAACGTTATACGTTATTTCGTAATGCTACACAACGTTATACGCTATATCGTAATGCTACATAACGTTATACGTTATATCGTAATGCTACATAACGTTATACGTTATATCGTAATGCTACAAAACGTTATACGTTATAACGTATTACCATATAACGTTATACGTTATATCGTAATACCACATAACGTTATACGTTCTAACGTTATACCACATAACGTTATACGTTGTATCGACGTACCACTTAACGTTATACGTTATATCGTAATACCACATATCGTTATACGCTATACCGTAATACCACATAACTTTCTACGTTATATCGTACTGCTACATAACGTTATACGTTGTATCGTAATGCTACATAACGTAGTACGTGGTATCGTAATGCTACATAACGTTATACGTTATTTCGTAATGCTACACAACGTTATACGCTATATCGTACTGCTACATAACGTTATACGTTATATCGTAATGCTACATAACGTTACACGTTATATCGTAATGATACATAACGTTAAACGTTATATCGTAATGCTACATAACGTTATACGTTATATCGTAATGCTACATAACGTTATACGTTCTAATGTATTACCATATAACGTTATACATTACATCGTAATGCTACTTAACGTTATACGTTATATCGTAATGCTACATAACGTTATACGCTATATCTTACTGCTATATAACGTTATACGTTATATCGTAATGCTACATAACGTTATAAGTTATATAGTAATGCTACATAACGTTATACGTTGTATCGTAATGCTACATAACGTTGTACGTTGTATCGTAATGCTATATAACTTTATACGTTATATCGTAATGCTACATAACGTTATACGTTATATCGTTATGCTACATAACGTTATGCATTGTATCGTAATGCTACATAACGTTATACGTTATATCGTAATGCTACATAACGTTATAAGCTATATCGTACTGCTACATAACGTTATACGTTATAACGTATTACCATATAACGTTATACATTACATCGTAATGCTACATAACGTTATACGTTATATCGCAATGCTACATAACGTTATACGTTATATCGTAATGCTACATAACGTTATACGTTATATCGTAATGCTACATACCGTTATACGTTATAACGTATTACCATATAACGTTATACGTTACATCGTAATGTTACATAGCGATATACGTTATGTCGTACTGCTACATAACGTTATACGTTATATCGTAATGCTACAGAACGTTATAAGCTATATCGTACTGCTACATAACGTTATACGTTATAACGTATTACCATATAACGTTATACATTACATCGTAATGCTACATAACGTTATACGTTATATCGTAATGCTACATAACGTTATACGTTATATCGCAATGCTACATAACGTTATACGTTATAAGTTATTACCATATAACGTTATATGTTACATCGTAATGCAACATAACGTTATACGTTATAAGTTATTACCATATAACGTTATATGTTACATCGTAATGCAACATAACGTTATACGTCATATCGTAATGCTACTTAACGTTATACGTTATATCGTAATGCTACATAACGTTATACGCTATATCTTACTGCTATATAACGTTATACGTTATATCGTAATGCTACATAACGTTATAAGTTATATAGTAATGCTACATAACGTTATACGTTGTATCGTAATGCTACATAACGTTGTACGTTGTATCGTAATGCTATATAACTTTATACGTTATATCGTAATGCTACATAACGTTATACGTTATATCGTTATGCTACATAACGTTATGCATTGTATCGTAATGCAACATAACGTTATACGTTATATCGTACTGCTACATAGCGTTATACGTTGTATCGTAATGCTACATAACGTTGTACGTTGTATCGTAATGCTACATAACTTTATACTTTATGTCGTAATGCTACATAGCGTTATACGTTATGTCGTAATGCTACATAACGTTATACGTTATGTGGTACTGCCACATGACGTTATACGTTATATGGCTAATGCTACATAACGTTATACGTTATAACGTATTAACATATAACGTTATACATTACATCGTAATGCTACATAACGTTATACGTTATATCGTAATGCTACATAACGTTATACGTTATATCGTAATGCTACATGACGTTATACGTTACATCGTAATGCTACATACCGTTATACGTTATATCTTACTGCTACATAACGTTGTACGTTATATCATAATGCTACATAACGTTATACGTTATGTCGTACTGCTACATAACGTTATACGTAATATGGTAATGCTACATAACGTTATACGTTATAACGTATTACCATATAACGTTATACGTTACATCGTAATGCTACATAACGTTATACGTTATATCGTAATGCTGCATAACGTTATACGTTATATCGTAATGCTACATAACGTTATACGTTATAACATATTACCATCTAACGTTATACGTTACATCGAAATGCTACATAACGTTGTACGTCAAATCGCAATGCTACATAACGTTATACGTTATATCGTAATGCTACATAACATTATACGTTATTTCGTAATGCTACATAACGTTATACGTTGTATCGTAATGCTACATAACGTTATACGTTATATCGTAATGCTACATAACGTTATACGTTATAATGTAATACTACATAACGTTATACGTTATAACGTAATACTACATAACGTTATACGTTATAGCGTAATACTCTATAACGTTATACGTTATATCGTGATGCTACATAACGTTATACGTTATTTCGTAATGCTACACAACGTTATACGCTATATCGTACTGCTACATAACGTTATACGTTATATCGTAATGCTACATAACGTTATACGTTATATCGTAATGATACATAACGTTATACGTTATATGGTAATGCTACATAACGTTGTACGTTATAACGTATTACCATATAACGTTATAAGTTACATCGTAATGCTACATAACGTTATACGTCATATCGTAATGCTACATAACGTTATACGTTATATCGTAATGCTACATAACGTTATACGCTATATCGTTCTGCTACATAACGTTATACGTTATATCGTAATTCTACATAACGTTATACGTTGTATCGTAATGCTACATAACGTTATACGTTATATCGTAATGCTACATAACGTTATACGTTATAACGTAATACTACATAACGTTATATGTTATAACGTAATACTACATAACGTTATACGTTATAACGTAATACTACATAACGTTATACGTTATAACGTAATACTATATAACGTTATACGTTATATCGTAATTCTACATAACGTTATACGTTGTATCGTAATGCTACATAACGTTATACGTTATATCGTAATGCTACATAACGTTATACGTTATAACGTAATACTACATAACGTTATACGTTATAACGTAATACTATATAACGTTATACGTTATATCGTAATGCTACATAACGTTATACGTTATATCGTTATGCTACATAACGTTATACATTGTATCGTAATGCAACATAACGTTATACGTTATATCGTACTGCTACATAACGTTATACGTTGTATCGTAATGCTACATAACGTTGTACGTTGTATCGTAATGCTACATAACTTTGTACTTTATATCGTAATGCAACATAACGTTATACGTTATGTGGTACTGCCACATAACGTTATACGTTATATGGTAATGCTACATAACGTTATACGTTATAACGTATTAACATATAACGTTATACATTACATCGTAATGCTACATAACGTTATACGCTATAGCGTAATACTCTATAACGTTATACGTTATATCGTGATGCTACATAACGTTATACGTTATTTCGTAATGCTACACAACGTTATACGCTATATCGTACTGCTACATAACGTTATACGTTATATCGTATTTCTACATAACGTTATACGTTGTATCGTAATGCTACATAACGTTATACGTTATATCGTAATGCTACATAACGTTATACGTTATAACGTAATACTACATAACGTTATACGTTATAACGTAATACTACATAACGTTATACGTTATATCGTAATGCTACATAACGTTATACGTTATATCGTAATGCTACATAACGTTATACGTTATAACGTATTACCATATAACGTTATACGTTACATCGTAATGCTACATAACGTTATACGTTATATCGTAATGCTACATAACGTTATACGTTATATCGTAATGCTGCATAACGTTATACGTTATAACGTAATACCACATAACGTTATACGTTATAACGTAATACCACATAACGTTATACGTTATAACGTAATACTATATAACGTTATACGTTATAACATATTACCATCTAACGTTATACGTTACATCGAAATGCTACATAACGTTATACGTCAAATCGCAATGCTACATAACGTTATACGTTATATCGTAATGCTACATAACATTATACGTTATTTCGTAATGCTACATAACGTTATACGTTGTATCGTAATGCTACATAACGTTATACGTTATATCGTAATGCTACATAACGTTATACGTCATATCGTAATGCTACTTAACGTTATACGTTATATCGTAATGCTACATAACGTTATACGCTATATCATACTGCTATATAACGTTATACGTTATATCGTAATGCTACATAACGTTATACGTTATATCGTAATGCTACATACCGTTATACGTTATAACGTATTACCATATAACGTTATACGTTATATCGTAATGCTACATAACGTTATACGTTATATCGTAATGCTACATAACGTTATACGTTATAAGTTATTACCATATAACGTTATATGTTACATCGTAATGCAACATAACGTTATACGTCATATCGTAATGCTACTTAACGTTATACGTTATATCGTAATGCTACATAACGTTATACGCTATATCTTACTGCTATATAACGTTATACGTTATATCGTAATGCTACATAACGTTATAAGTTATATAGTAATGCTACATAACGTTATACGTTGTATCGTAATGCTACATAACGTTGTACGTTGTATCGTAATGCTATATAACTTTATACGTTATATCGTAATGCTACATAACGTTATACGTTATATCGTTATGCTACATAACGTTATGCATTGTATCGTAATGCAACATAACGTTATACGTTATATCGTACTGCTACATAACGTTATACGTTGTATCGTAATGCTACATAACGTTGTACGTTGTATCGTAATGCTACATAACTTTATACTTTATGTCGTAATGCTACATAGCGTTATACGTTATGTCGTAATGCTACATAACGTTATACGTCATGTGGTACTGCCACATGACGTTATACGTTATATGGCTAATGCTACATAACGTTATACGTTATAACGTATTAACATATAACGTTATACATTACATCGTAATGCTACATAACGTTATACGTTATATCGTAATGCTACATAACGTTATACGTTATATCGTAATGCTACATGACGTTATACGTTACATCGTAATGCTACATACCGTTATACGTTATATCTTACTGCTACATAACGTTGTACGTTATATCATAATGCTACATAACGTTATACGTTATGTCGTACTGCTACATAACGTTATACGTAATATGGTAATGCTACATAACGTTATACGTTATAACGTATTACCATATAACGTTATACGTTACATCGTAATGCTACATAACGTTATACGTTATATCGTAATGCTGCATAACGTTATACGTTATATCGTAATGCTACATAACGTTATACGTTATAACATATTACCATCTAACGTTATACGTTACATCGAAATGCTACATAACGTTATACGTCAAATCGCAATGCTACATAACGTTATACGTTATATCGTAATGCTACATAACATTATACGTTATTTCGTAATGCTACATAACGTTATACGTTGTATCGTAATGCTACATAACGTTATACGTTATATCGTAATGCTACATAACGTTATACGTTATAATGTAATACTACATAACGTTATACGTTATAACGTAATACTACATAACGTTATACGTTATAGCGTAATACTCTATAACGTTATACGTTATATCGTGATGCTACATAACGTTATACGTTATTTCGTAATGCTACACAACGTTATACGCTATATCGTACTGCTACATAACGTTATACGTTATATCGTAATGCTACATAACGTTATACGTTATATCGTAATGATACATAACGTTATACGTTATATGGTAATGCTACATAACGTTGTACGTTATAACGTATTACCATATAACGTTATAAGTTACATCGTAATGCTACATAACGTTATACGTCATATCGTAATGCTACATAACGTTATACGTTATATCGTAATGCTACATAACGTTATACGCTATATCGTTCTGCTACATAACGTTATACGTTATATCGTAATTCTACATAACGTTATACGTTGTATCGTAATGCTACATAACGTTATACGTTATATCGTAATGCTACATAACGTTATACGTTATATCGTAATGCTACATAACGTTATACGTTATAACGTAATACTACATAACGTTATATGTTATAACGTAATACTACATAACGTTATACGTTATAACGTAATACTACATAACGTTATACGTTATAACGTAATACTATATAACGTTATACGTTCTATCGTAATTCTACATAACGTTATACGTTGTATCGTAATGCTACATAACGTTATACGTTATATCGTAATGCTACATAACGTTATACGTTATAACGTAATACTACATAACGTTATACGTTATAACGTAATACTATATAACGTTATACGTTATATCGTAATGCTACATAACGTTATACGTTATATCGTTATGCTACATAACGTTATACATTGTATCGTTATGCAACATAACGTTATACGTTATATCGTACTGCTACATAACGTTATACGTTGTATCGTAATGCTACATAACGTTGTACGTTGTATCGTAATGCTACATAACTTTGTACTTTATATCGTAATGCAACATAACGTTATACGTTATGTGGTACTGCCACATAACGTTATACGTTATATGGTAATGCTACATAACGTTATACGTTATAACGTATTAACATATAACGTTATACATTACATCGTAATGCTACATAACGTTATACGCTATAGCGTAATACTCTATAACGTTATACGTTATATGGTGATGCTACATAACGTTATACGTTATTTCGTAATGCTACACAACGTTATACGCTATATCGTACTGCTACATAACGTTATACGTTATATCGTATTTCTACATAACGTTATACGTTGTATCGTAATGCTACATAACGTTATACGTTATATCGTAATGCTACATAACGTTATACGTTATAACGTAATACTACATAACGTTATACGTTATAACGTAATACTACATAACGTTATACGTTATATCGTAATGCTACATAACGTTATACGTTATATCGTAATGCTACATAACGTTATACGTTATAACGTATTACCATATAACGTTATACGTTACATCGTAATGCTACATAACGTTATACGTTATATCGTAATGCTACATAACGTTATACGTTATATCGTAATGCTGCATAACGTTATACGTTATAACGTAATACCACATAACGTTATACGTTATAACGTAATACCACATAACGTTATACGTTATAACGTAATACTATATAACGTTATACGTTATATCGTAATGCTACATAACGTTATACGTTATATCGTAATGCTACATAACGTTATACGTTATATCGTAATGCTACATAACGTTATACGTTATATCGTAATGCTACATAACGATATACGTTATAACGTATTACGATATAACGTTATACGTTACATCGTAATGCTACATAACGTTATACGTTATATCGTAATGCTACATAACGTTATACGTTATATCGTAATGCTACATAACGTTATACGTTTAAACGTATTACCATATAACGTTATACGTTTCATCGTAATGCTAGATAACGTTATACGTCATATCGTAATGCTACATAACGTTATACGTTATATCGTAATGCCACATAACGTTATACGTTATATCGTACTGCTAGATAACGTTATACGTTATATCGTAATGCTACATAACGTTATACGTTGTATCGTAATGCTACATAACGTTGTACGTTATATCGTATTGCTACATAACGTTATACGTTATATCGTAATGCTACATAACGTTATACGTTATAACGTATTACCATATCACGTTATACGTTATATCGTAATGCTACATAACGTTATAGGTTATATCTTACTGCTACATAACGTTATACGTTATATCGTAATGCTACATAACGTTATACGTTATATGGCAATGCTACATATCGTTATACGTTATAACGTATTACCATATAACGTTATTCGTTAGATCGTAATGCTACATAACGTTATACGTTATATCGTAATGCTACTTAACGTTATACGTTATATCGTAATGCTACATAACGTTATACGTTATAACGTATTACCATATAACGTTATACGTTACATCGTAATGCTACATAACGTTATACGTTATATCGTAATGCTACACAACGTTATACGTTATATTGTAATGCTACATAACGTTATACGTAATATGGTAATGCTACATATCGTTATACGTTATAACGTATTACCATATAACGTTATTCGTTATATGGTAATGCTACATAACGTTGTACGTTATAACGTATTACCATATAACGTTATAAGTTACATCGTAATGCTACATAACGTTATACGTCAAATCGTAATGCTACATAACGTTATACGTTATATCGTAATGCTACATAACGTTATACGCTATATCGTACTGCTACATAACGTTATACGTTATATGGTAATTCTACATAACGTTATACGTTGTATTGTAATGCTACATAACGTTATACGTTATATCGTAATGCTACATAACGTTATACGTTATAACGTAATACTACATAACGTTATACGTTATAACGTAATACTACATAACGTTATACGTTATAACGTAATACTATATAACGTTATACGTTATATCGTAATGCTACATAACGTTATACGTTATATCGTAATGCTACATGATGTTACACGTTATATCGTAATGCTACATAACGTTATACGTTATATCGTAATGCTACATAACGTTATACGTTATATCGTAATGCTGCATAACGTTATACGTTATAACGTAATAATACATAACGTTATACGTTATAACGTAATACTATATAACGTTATACGTTATATCGTTATGCTACATAACGTTATACGTTATATCGTAAAGCTACACAACGTTATACGTTATATTGTAATGCTACATATCGTTATACGTTATATGGTAATGCTACATATCGTTATACGTTATAACGTATTACCATATAACGTTATTCGTTATATCGTAATGCTACATAACGTTATACGTTATATCGTAATGCTACATAACGTTATACGTTATAACGTATTACCATATAACGTTATACGTTACATCGTAATGCTACATAACGTTATACGTTATATCGTAATGCTACACAACGTCATACGATATATTGTAATGCTACATAACGTTATACGTTATCTGGTAATGCTACATATCGTTATACGTTATAACTTATTACCATATAACGTTATTCGTTATATCGTAATGCTACATAACGTTATACGTTATATCGTAATGCTACATAACGTTATACGTTTTGTCGGAATGCTACATAACGTTATACGTTATATCGTAATGCTACATGACGTTATACGTTATATCGTAATGCTACATAACGTTATACGTTATATCCTAATGCTACATAACGTTATACATTATATCGTAATGCTACATAACGTTATACGTTATATCGTAATGCTACATAACGTTATATGTTATATCGTAATGCCACACAACGTTATACGTTATAACGTACTACCATATAACGTTATACGTTATATAGTAATGCTACATAACGTTATACGTTATATCTTACTGCTACATAACGTTATGAGTTATATCGTAATGCTACATAACGTTATACGTTATGTCGGAATGCTACATAACGTTATACGTTATATCGCAATGCTACATGACGTTATACGTTATATCGTAATGCTACATAACGTTATACGTTATATCCTAATGCTGCATAACGTTATACGCTGTATCGTAATGCTACATAGCGTTATACGTTATAACGTAATACTACATAACGTTATACATTACATTGTAATGATACATAACGTTATAAGTTATATGGTAATGCTACATAACGTTATACGTTATAATGTATTACCATATAACGTTATACATTATATCGTAATGCTACATAACGTTATACGTTACATCGTAATGCTACATAACGTTACTCGTTATATCGTAATGCTACATAACGTTATACGTTATATCGTAATGCCACACAACGTTATACGTTATGTAGTAATGCTACATAACGTTATGAGTTATATCGTAATGCTACATAACGTTATACGATATGACGTAATACTACATATCGTTATACGTTATATCGTAATGCTACATAACGTTATACGTTATATCGTAATGCTACATAACGTTATACGTTATATCGTTATGCTACATAACGTTATACGTTATACCGTATTACCATATAACGTTATACGTTACATCGTAATGCTACATAACGTTATACGTTACATCGTAATGCTGGATAACGTTATACGTCATGTCGTAATGCTACATAACGTTATACGTTATATCGTAATGCCACATAACGTTATACGCTATATCGTACTGCTAGATAACGTTATACGTTATATCGTAATGCTACACAACGTTATACGTTATATCGTAATGCTGCATAACGTTATACGTTATAACGTAATACCACATAACGTTATACGTTATAACGTAATACCACATAACGTTATACGTTATAACGTAATACTATATAACGTTATACGTTATAACATATTACCATCTAACGTTATACGTTACATCGAAATGCTACATAACGTTATACGTCAAATCGCAATGCTACATAACGTTATACGTTATATCGTAATGCTACATAACATTATACGTTATTTCGTAATGCTACATAACGTTATACGTTGTATCGTAATGCTACATAACGTTATACGTTATATCGTAATGCTACATAACGTTATACGTCATATCGTAATGCTACTTAACGTTATACGTTATATCGTAATGCTACATAACGTTATACGCTATATCATACTGCTATATAACGTTATACGTTATATCGTAATGCTACATAACGTTATACGTTATATCGTAATGCTACATACCGTTATACGTTATAACGTATTACCATATAACGTTATACGTTATATCGTAATGCTACATAACGTTATACGTTATATCGTAATGCTACATAACGTTATACGTTATAAGTTATTACCATATAACGTTATATGTTACATCGTAATGCAACATAACGTTATACGTCATATCGTAATGCTACTTAACGTTATACGTTATATCGTAATGCTACATAACGTTATACGCTATATCTTACTGCTATATAACGTTATACGTTATATCGTAATGCTACATAACGTTATAAGTTATATAGTAATGCTACATAACGTTATACGTTGTATCGTAATGCTACATAACGTTGTACGTTGTATCGTAATGCTATATAACTTTATACGTTATATCGTAATGCTACATAACGTTATACGTTATATCGTTATGCTACATAACGTTATGCATTGTATCGTAATGCAACATAACGTTATACGTTATATCGTACTGCTACATAACGTTATACGTTGTATCGTAATGCTACATAACGTTGTACGTTGTATCGTAATGCTACATAACTTTATACTTTATGTCGTAATGCTACATAGCGTTATACGTTATGTCGTAATGCTACATAACGTTATACGTCATGTGGTACTGCCACATGACGTTATACGTTATATGGCTAATGCTACATAACGTTATACGTTATAACGTATTAACATATAACGTTATACATTACATCGTAATGCTACATAACGTTATACGTTATATCGTAATGCTACATAACGTTATACGTTATATCGTAATGCTACATGACGTTATACGTTACATCGTAATGCTACATACCGTTATACGTTATATCTTACTGCTACATAACGTTGTACGTTATATCATAATGCTACATAACGTTATACGTTATGTCGTACTGCTACATAACGTTATACGTAATATGGTAATGCTACATAACGTTATACGTTATAACGTATTACCATATAACGTTATACGTTACATCGTAATGCTACATAACGTTATACGTTATATCGTAATGCTGCATAACGTTATACGTTATATCGTAATGCTACATAACGTTATACGTTATAACATATTACCATCTAACGTTATACGTTACATCGAAATGCTACATAACGTTATACGTCAAATCGCAATGCTACATAACGTTATACGTTATATCGTAATGCTACATAACATTATACGTTATTTCGTAATGCTACATAACGTTATACGTTGTATCGTAATGCTACATAACGTTATACGTTATATCGTAATGCTACATAACGTTATACGTTATAATGTAATACTACATAACGTTATACGTTATAACGTAATACTACATAACGTTATACGTTATAGCGTAATACTCTATAACGTTATACGTTATATCGTGATGCTACATAACGTTATACGTTATTTCGTAATGCTACACAACGTTATACGCTATATCGTACTGCTACATAACGTTATACGTTATATCGTAATGCTACATAACGTTATACGTTATATCGTAATGATACATAACGTTATACGTTATATGGTAATGCTACATAACGTTGTACGTTATAACGTATTACCATATAACGTTATAAGTTACATCGTAATGCTACATAACGTTATACGTCATATCGTAATGCTACATAACGTTATACGTTATATCGTAATGCTACATAACGTTATACGCTATATCGTTCTGCTACATAACGTTATACGTTATATCGTAATTCTACATAACGTTATACGTTGTATCGTAATGCTACATAACGTTATACGTTATATCGTAATGCTACATAACGTTATACGTTATATCGTAATGCTACATAACGTTATACGTTATAACGTAATACTACATAACGTTATATGTTATAACGTAATACTACATAACGTTATACGTTATAACGTAATACTACATAACGTTATACGTTATAACGTAATACTATATAACGTTATACGTTCTATCGTAATTCTACATAACGTTATACGTTGTATCGTAATGCTACATAACGTTATACGTTATATCGTAATGCTACATAACGTTATACGTTATAACGTAATACTACATAACGTTATACGTTATAACGTAATACTATATAACGTTATACGTTATATCGTAATGCTACATAACGTTATACGTTATATCGTTATGCTACATAACGTTATACATTGTATCGTTATGCAACATAACGTTATACGTTATATCGTACTGCTACATAACGTTATACGTTGTATCGTAATGCTACATAACGTTGTACGTTGTATCGTAATGCTACATAACTTTGTACTTTATATCGTAATGCAACATAACGTTATACGTTATGTGGTACTGCCACATAACGTTATACGTTATATGGTAATGCTACATAACGTTATACGTTATAACGTATTAACATATAACGTTATACATTACATCGTAATGCTACATAACGTTATACGCTATAGCGTAATACTCTATAACGTTATACGTTATATGGTGATGCTACATAACGTTATACGTTATTTCGTAATGCTACACAACGTTATACGCTATATCGTACTGCTACATAACGTTATACGTTATATCGTATTTCTACATAACGTTATACGTTGTATCGTAATGCTACATAACGTTATACGTTATATCGTAATGCTACATAACGTTATACGTTATAACGTAATACTACATAACGTTATACGTTATAACGTAATACTACATAACGTTATACGTTATATCGTAATGCTACATAACGTTATACGTTATATCGTAATGCTACATAACGTTATACGTTATAACGTATTACCATATAACGTTATACGTTACATCGTAATGCTACATAACGTTATACGTTATATCGTAATGCTACATAACGTTATACGTTATATCGTAATGCTGCATAACGTTATACGTTATAACGTAATACCACATAACGTTATACGTTATAACGTAATACCACATAACGTTATACGTTATAACGTAATACTATATAACGTTATACGTTATATCGTAATGCTACATAACGTTATACGTTATATCGTAATGCTACATAACGTTATACGTTATATCGTAATGCTACATAACGTTATACGTTATATCGTAATGCTACATAACGATATACGTTATAACGTATTACGATATAACGTTATACGTTACATCGTAATGCTACATAACGTTATACGTTATATCGTAATGCTACATAACGTTATACGTTATATCGTAATGCTACATAACGTTATACGTTTAAACGTATTACCATATAACGTTATACGTTTCATCGTAATGCTAGATAACGTTATACGTCATATCGTAATGCTACATAACGTTATACGTTATATCGTAATGCCACATAACGTTATACGTTATATCGTACTGCTAGATAACGTTATACGTTATATCGTAATGCTACATAACGTTATACGTTGTATCGTAATGCTACATAACGTTGTACGTTATATCGTATTGCTACATAACGTTATACGTTATATCGTAATGCTACATAACGTTATACGTTATAACGTATTACCATATCACGTTATACGTTATATCGTAATGCTACATAACGTTATAGGTTATATCTTACTGCTACATAACGTTATACGTTATATCGTAATGCTACATAACGTTATACGTTATATGGCAATGCTACATATCGTTATACGTTATAACGTATTACCATATAACGTTATTCGTTAGATCGTAATGCTACATAACGTTATACGTTATATCGTAATGCTACTTAACGTTATACGTTATATCGTAATGCTACATAACGTTATACGTTATAACGTATTACCATATAACGTTATACGTTACATCGTAATGCTACATAACGTTATACGTTATATCGTAATGCTACACAACGTTATACGTTATATTGTAATGCTACATAACGTTATACGTAATATGGTAATGCTACATATCGTTATACGTTATAACGTATTACCATATAACGTTATTCGTTATATGGTAATGCTACATAACGTTGTACGTTATAACGTATTACCATATAACGTTATAAGTTACATCGTAATGCTACATAACGTTATACGTCAAATCGTAATGCTACATAACGTTATACGTTATATCGTAATGCTACATAACGTTATACGCTATATCGTACTGCTACATAACGTTATACGTTATATGGTAATTCTACATAACGTTATACGTTGTATTGTAATGCTACATAACGTTATACGTTATATCGTAATGCTACATAACGTTATACGTTATAACGTAATACTACATAACGTTATACGTTATAACGTAATACTACATAACGTTATACGTTATAACGTAATACTATATAACGTTATACGTTATATCGTAATGCTACATAACGTTATACGTTATATCGTAATGCTACATGATGTTACACGTTATATCGTAATGCTACATAACGTTATACGTTATATCGTAATGCTACATAACGTTATACGTTATATCGTAATGCTGCATAACGTTATACGTTATAACGTAATAATACATAACGTTATACGTTATAACGTAATACTATATAACGTTATACGTTATATCGTTATGCTACATAACGTTATACGTTATATCGTAAAGCTACACAACGTTATACGTTATATTGTAATGCTACATATCGTTATACGTTATATGGTAATGCTACATATCGTTATACGTTATAACGTATTACCATATAACGTTATTCGTTATATCGTAATGCTACATAACGTTATACGTTATATCGTAATGCTACATAACGTTATACGTTATAACGTATTACCATATAACGTTATACGTTACATCGTAATGCTACATAACGTTATACGTTATATCGTAATGCTACACAACGTCATACGATATATTGTAATGCTACATAACGTTATACGTTATCTGGTAATGCTACATATCGTTATACGTTATAACTTATTACCATATAACGTTATTCGTTATATCGTAATGCTACATAACGTTATACGTTATATCGTAATGCTACATAACGTTATACGTTTTGTCGGAATGCTACATAACGTTATACGTTATATCGTAATGCTACATGACGTTATACGTTATATCGTAATGCTACATAACGTTATACGTTATATCCTAATGCTACATAACGTTATACATTATATCGTAATGCTACATAACGTTATACGTTATATCGTAATGCTACATAACGTTATATGTTATATCGTAATGCCACACAACGTTATACGTTATAACGTACTACCATATAACGTTATACGTTATATAGTAATGCTACATAACGTTATACGTTATATCTTACTGCTACATAACGTTATGAGTTATATCGTAATGCTACATAACGTTATACGTTATGTCGGAATGCTACATAACGTTATACGTTATATCGCAATGCTACATGACGTTATACGTTATATCGTAATGCTACATAACGTTATACGTTATATCCTAATGCTGCATAACGTTATACGCTGTATCGTAATGCTACATAGCGTTATACGTTATAACGTAATACTACATAACGTTATACATTACATTGTAATGATACATAACGTTATAAGTTATATGGTAATGCTACATAACGTTATACGTTATAATGTATTACCATATAACGTTATACATTATATCGTAATGCTACATAACGTTATACGTTACATCGTAATGCTACATAACGTTACTCGTTATATCGTAATGCTACATAACGTTATACGTTATATCGTAATGCCACACAACGTTATACGTTATGTAGTAATGCTACATAACGTTATGAGTTATATCGTAATGCTACATAACGTTATACGATATGACGTAATACTACATATCGTTATACGTTATATCGTAATGCTACATAACGTTATACGTTATATCGTAATGCTACATAACGTTATACGTTATATCGTTATGCTACATAACGTTATACGTTATACCGTATTACCATATAACGTTATACGTTACATCGTAATGCTACATAACGTTATACGTTACATCGTAATGCTGGATAACATTATACGTCATGTCGTAATGCTACATAACGTTATACGTTATATCGTAATGCCACATAACGTTATACGCTATATCGTACTGCTAGATAACGTTATACGTTATATCGTAATGCTACACAACGTTATACGTTATATTGTAATGCTACATAACGTTATAAGTTATATGGTTATGCTACATAACGTTATACGTTATAATGTATTACCATATAACGTTATACATTATATCGTAATGCTACATAACGTTATCCGCTATATCGTCATGCTACATAACGTTATACGTTATATCGTAATGCTACATAACGTTATACGTTATAACGTATTACCATATAACGTTATACGTTATATCGTAATTCTACATAACGTTATACGTTGTATCGTAATGCTACAT
This sequence comes from Bombus lapidarius, assembly GCA_936014575.1. NCBI lineage: Eukaryota > Metazoa > Arthropoda > Insecta > Hymenoptera > Apidae > Bombus > Bombus lapidarius. The sequence goes on from CAKXZU010000188.1 coordinate 90,124, forward strand.
AACGTTATACGTTATATCGTAATGCTACATAACGTTATACGTTATAACGTAATACTACATAACGTTATACGTTATAACGTAATACTATATAACGTTATACGTTATATCGTAATGCTACATAACGTTATACGTTATATCGTTATGCTACATAACGTTATACATTGTATCGTAATGCAACATAACGTTATACGTTATATCGTACTGCTACATAACGTTATACGTTGTATCGTAATGCTACATAACGTTGTACGTTGTATCGTAATGCTACATAACTTTATACTTTATATCGTAATGCAACATAACGTTATACGTTATGTGGTACTGCCACATAACGTTATACGTTATATGGTAATGCTACATAACGTTATACGTTATATCGTAATGCTACATAACGTTATACGTTATAACGTAATACTACATAACGTTATATGTTATAACGTAATACTACATAACGTTATACGTTATAACGTAATACTACATAACGTTATACGCTATAACGTAATACTATATAACGTTATACGTTATATCGTAATTCTACATAACGTTATACGTTGTATCGTAATGCTACATAACGTTATACGTTATATCGTAATGCTACATAACGTTATACGTTATAACGTAATACTACATAACGTTATACGTTATAACGTAATACTATATAACGTTATACGTTATATCGTAATGCTACATAACGTTATACGTTATATCGTTATGCTACATAACGTTATACATTGTATCGTAATGCAACATAACGTTATACGTTATATCGTACTGCTACATAACGTTATACGTTGTATCGTAATGCTACATAACGTTGTACGTTGTATCGTAATGCTACATAACTTTATACTTTATATCGTAATGCAACATAACGTTATACGTTATGTGGTACTGCCACATAACGTTATACGTTATATGGTAATGCTACATAACGTTATACGTTATAACGTATTAACATATAACGTTATACATTACATCGTAATGCTACATAACGTTATACGCTATAGCGTAATACTCTATAACGTTATACGTTATATCGTGATGCTACATAACGTTATACGTTATTTCGTAATGCTACACAACGTTATACGCTATATCGTACTGCTACGTAACGTTATACGTTATATCGTATTTCTACATAACGTTATACGTTATAACGTAATACTATATAACGTTATACGTTATAACGTAATACTACATAACGTTATACATTATATCGTAATGCTACATAACGTTATACGTTATATCGTAATGCTACATAACGTTATACGTTATAACGTATAACCATATAACGTTATACGTTACATCGTAATGCTACATAACGTTATACGTTATATCGTAATGCTACATAACGTTATACGTTATATCGTAATGCTACATAACGTTATACGTTATAACGTAATACCACATAACGTTATATGTTATAACGTAATACCACATAACGTTATACGTTATAACGTAATACTATATAACGTTATACGTTATATCGTAATGCTACATAACGTTATACGTTATATCGTAATGCTACATAACGTTATACGTTATATCGTAATGCTACATAACGTTATACGTTATATCGTAATGCTACATAACGATATACGTTATAACGTATTACGATATAACGTTATACGTTACATCGTAATGCTACATAACGTTATACGTTATATCGTAATGCTACATAACGTTATACGTTATATCGTAATGCTACATAACGTTATACGTTTAAACGTATTACCATATAACGTTATACGTTTCATCGTAATGCTAGATAACGTTATACGTCATATCGTAATGCTACATAATGTTATACGTTATATCGTAATGCCACATAACGTTATACGTTATATCGTACTGCTAGATAACGTTATACGTTATATCGTAATGCTACATAACGTTATACGTTGTATCGTAATGCTACATAACGTTGTACGTTATATCGTATTGCTACATAACGTTATACGTTATATCGTAATGCTACATAACGTTAAACGTTATAACGTATTACCATATCACGTTATACGTTATATCGTAATGCTACATAACGTTATAGGTTATATCTTACTGCTACATAACGTTATACGTTATATCGTAATGCTACATAACGTTATACGTTATATGGCAATGCTACATATCGTTATACGTTATAACGTATTACCATATAACGTTATTCGTTAGATCGTAATGCTACATAACGTTATACGTTATATCGTAATGCTACATAACGTTATACGTTATATCGTAATGCTACATAACGTTATACGTTATAACGTATTACCATATAACGTTATACGTTACATCGTAATGCTACACAACGTTATACGTTATATTGTAATGCTACATAACGTTATACGTTATATGGTAATGCTACATATCGTTATACGTTATAACGTATTACCATATAACGTTATTCGTTATATGGTAATGCTACATAACGTTGTACGTTATAACGTATTACCATATAACGTTATAAGTTACATCGTAATGCTACATAACGTTATACGTCAAATCGTAATGCTACATAACGTTATACGCTATATCGTACTGCTACATAACGTTATACGTTATATGGTAATTCTACATAACGTTATACGTTGTATTGTAATGCTACATAACGTTATACGTTATATCGTAATGCTACATAACGTTATACGTTATAACGTAATACTACATAATGTTATACGTTATAACGTAATACTACATAACGTTATACGTTATAACGTAATACTATATAACGTTATACGTTATATCGTAATGCTACATAACGTTATACGTTATATCGTAATGCTACATGATGTTACACGTTATATCGTAATGCTACATAACGTTATACGTTATATCGTAATGCTACATAACGTTATACGTTATATCGTAATGCTGCATAACGTTATACGTTATAACGTAATAATACATAACGTTATACGTTATAACGTAATACTATATAACGTTATACGTTATATCGTTATGCTACATAACGTTATACGTTATATCGTAAAGCTACACAACGTTATACGTTATATTGTAATGCTACATAGCGTTATACGTTATATGGTAATGCTACATATCGTTATACGTTATAACGTATTACCATATAACGTTATTCGTTATATCGTAATGCTACATAACGTTATACGTTATATCGTAATGCTACATAACGTTATACGTTATAACGTATTACCATATAACGTTATACGTTACATCGTAATGCTACATAACGTTATACGTTATATCGTAATGCTACACAACGTCATACGATATATTGTAATGCTACATAACGTTATACGTTATCTGGTAATGCTACATATCGTTATACGTTATAACTTATTACCATATAACGTTATTCGTTATATCGTAATGCTACATAACGTTATACGTTATATCGTAATGCTACATAACGTTATACGTTTTGTCGGAATGCTACATAACGTTATACGTTATATCGTAATGCTACATGACGTTATACGTTATATCGTAATGCTACATAACGTTATACGTTATATCCTAATGCTACATAACGTTATACGTTATATCGTAATGCTACATAACGTTATACGTTATATCGTAATGCTACATAACGTTATATGTTATATCGTAATGCCACACAACGTTATACGTTATAACGTACTACCATATAACGTTATACGTTATATAGTAATGCTACATAACGTTATACGTTATATCTTACTGCTACATAACGTTATGAGTTATATCGTAATGCTACATAACGTTATACGTTATGTCGGAATGCTACATAACGTTATACGTTATATCGTAATGCTACATGACGTTATACGTTATATCGTAATGCTACATAACGTTATACGTTATATCCTAATGCTGCATAACGTTATACGCTGTATCGTAATGCTACATAGCGTTATACGTTATAACGTAATACTACATAACGTTATACGTTATATTGTAATGATACATAACGTTATAAGTTATATGGTAATGCTACATAACGTTATACGTTATAATGTATTACCATATAACGTTATACATTATATCGTAATGCTACATAACGTTATACGTTATATCGTAATGCTACATAACGTTACTCGTTATATCGTAATGCTACATAACGTTATGCGTTATATCGTAATGCCACACAACGTTATACGTTATAACGTATTACCATATAACGTTATACGTTATGTAGTAATGCTACATAACGTTATGAGTTATATCGTAATGCTACATAACGTTATACGATATGACGTAATACTACATATCGTTATACGTTATATCGTAATGCTACATAACGTTATACGTTATATCGTAATGCTACATAACGTTATACGTTATATCGTAATGCTACATAACGTTATACGTTATAACGTATTACCATATAACGTTATACGTTACATCGTAATGCTACATAACGTTATACGTTACATCGTAATGCTGGATAACGTTATACGTCATGTCGTAATGCTACATAACGTTATACGTTATATCGTAATGCCACATAACGTTATACGCTATATCGTACTGCTAGATAACGTTATACGTTATATCGTAATGCTACACAACGTTATACGTTATATTGTAATGCTACATAACGTTATAAGTTATATGGTTATGCTACATAACGTTATACGTTATAATGTATTACCATATAACGTTATACATTATATCGTAATGCTACATAACGTTATCCGCTATATCGTCATGCTACATAACGTTATACGTTATATCGTAATGCTACATAACGTTATACGTTATAACGTATTACCATATAACGTTATACGTTATATCGTAATGCTACGTAACGTTATAGGTTATATCTTACTGCTACATAACGTTATACGTTATATCGTAATGCTACATAACGTTATACGTTATATCGTAATGCTGCACAACGTTATACGTTATAACGTATTACCATATAACGTTATACGTTATATCGTAATGCTACATAACGTTATACGTTATATCGTAATGCTACATAACGTTATACGTTATATCGTAATGCTACATAACGTTATACGTTATATCGTAATGCTACATAACGTTATACGTTATAACGTAACACTACATAACATTATACGTTATAACGTAATACTACATAACGTTATAAGTTATAACGTATTACCATATAACGTTATACGTTATATCGTAATGCTACATAACGTTATACGTAATATCGTAATGCTACATAACGTTATACGTTGTATCGTAATGCTACATAACGTTGTACGATATATCGTAATGCTACATAACGTTATACGTTATATCGTAATGCTACATAACGTTATACGTTATAACGTATTACCATATAACGTTATACGTTGTATCGTAATGCTACATAACGTTGTACGTTATATCGTAATGCTACATAACGTTATACGTTATATCGTAATGCTTCATAACGTTATACGTTATAACGTATTACCATATGACTTTATACGTTATATCGTTATGCTACATAACGTTATACGTTATATCGTAATGCTACACAACGTTACACGTTATATTGTAATGCTACATAACGTTATACGTTATATGGTAATGCTACATATCGTTATACCTTATAACGTATTACCATATAACGTTATTCGTTATATCGTAATGCTACATAACGTTATACGTTATATCGTAATGCTACATAACGTTATACGTTATATCGTAATGCTACATAACGTTATACGTTATAACGTATTACCATATAACGTTATACGTTACATCGTAATGCTACATAACGTTATCCGTTATATCGTAATGCTACATAATGTTATACGTTATATCGTAATGCTACATATCGTTATACGTTTAAACGTATTACGATATAACGTTATACGTTACATCGTAATGCTAGATAACGTTATACGCTATATCGTACTGCTAGATAACGTTATACGTTATATCGTAATGCTACATAACGTTATACGTTGTATCGTAATGCTACATAACGTTGTACGTTATATCGTAATGCTACATAACGTTATACGTTATATCGTAATGCTACATAACGTTATACGTTATAACGTATTACCATATAACGTTATACGTTATATCGTAATGCTACATAACGTTATAGGTTATATCTTACTGCTACATAACGTTATACGTTATATCGTAATGCTACATAACGTTATACGTTATATCGTAATGCTGCACAACGTTATACGTTATAACGTATTACCATATAACGTTATACGTTATATCGTAATGCTACATAACGTTATACGTTATATCGTATTGCTACATAACGTTATACGTTATATCGTAATGCTACATAACGTTATACGTTATAACGTAATACTACATAACGTTATACGTTATAACGTAATACTATATAACGTTATACGTTATATCGTTATGCTACATAACGTTATACGTTATATCGTAATGCTACACAACGTTACACGTTATATTGTAATGCTACATAACGTTATACGTTATATGGTAATGCTACATATCGTTATACGTTATAACGTATTACCTTATAACGTTATTCGTTATATCGTAATGCTACATAACGTTATACGTTATATCGTAATGCTACATAACGTTATACGTTATATCGTAATGCTACATAACGTTATACGACACACTCTATCAGACACACTCTATCAGATTTACATCGTAATGCTACATAACGTTATACGTTACATCGTAATGCTGGATAACGTTATACGTCACGTCGTAATGCTACATAACGTTATACGTTATATCGTAATGCCACATAACGTTATACGCTATATCGTACTGCTAGATAACGTTATACGTTATATCGTAATGCTACACAACGTTATACGTTATATTGTAATGCTACATAACGTTATAAGTTATATGGTTATGCTACATAACGTTATACGATATAATGTATTACCATATAACGTTATACATTATATCGTAATGCTACATAACGTTATCCGCTATATCGTCATGCTACATAACGTTATACGTTATATCGTAATGCTACATAACGTTATACGTTATAACGTATTACCATATAACGTTATACGTTACATCGTAATGCTGGATAACGTTATACGTCATGTCGTAATGCTACATAACGTTATACGTTATAATGTATTACCATATAACGTTATACATTATATCGTAATGCTACATAACGTTATCCGCTATATCGTCATGCTACATAACGTTATACGTTATAACGTATTACCATATAACGTTATACGTTACATCGTAATGCTACATGACGTTATACGTTACATCGTAATGCTGGATAACGTTATACGTCACGTCGTAATGCTACATAACGTTATACGTTATATCGTAATGCCACATAACGTTATACGCTATATCGTACTGCTAGATAACGTTATACGTTATATCGTAATGCTACACAACGTTATACGTTATATTGTAATGCTACATAACGTTATAAGTTATATGGTTATGCTACATAACGTTATACGTTATAATGTATTACCATATAACGTTATACATTATATCGTAATGCTACATAACGTTATCCGCTATATCGTAATGCTACATAACGTTGTACGTTATATCGTAATGCTACAAAACGTTATACGTTATATCGTAATGCTACATAACGTTATACGTTATAACGTATTACCATATAACGTTATACGTTACATCGTAATGCTACATAACGTTATACGTTATATCGTAATGCTACACAACGTTATACGTCATATTGTAATGCTACATAACGTTATACGTTATATGGTAATGCTACATATCGTTATACGTTATAACGTATTACCATATAACGTTATTCGTTATATGGTAATGCCACATAACGTTATACGCTATATCGTACTGCTAGATAACGTTATACGTTATATCGTAATGCTACATAACGTTATACGTTGTATCGCAATGCTACATAACGTTGTACGTTATATCGTAATGCTACAAAACGTTATACGTTATATTGTAATGCTACATAACGTTATACGTTATATGGTAATGCTACATATCGTTATACGTTATATCGTATTACCATATAACGTTATTCGTTATATCGTAATGCTACATAATGTTATACGTTATATCGTAATGCTACATAACGTTATACGTTATATCGTAATGCTACATAACGTTATATCGTAATGCTACATAACGTTATAGGTTATATCTTACTGCTACATAACGTTATACGTTATATCGTAAAGCTACATAACGTTATACGTTATATCGTAATGCTGCACAACGTTATACGTTATAACGTATTACCATATAACGTTATACGTTATATCGTAATGCTACATAACGTTATACGTTATATCGTAATGCTACATAACGTTATACGTTATATCGTAATGCTACATAACGTTATACGTTATAACGTAATACTACATAACGTTATACGTTATAACGTAATACTATATAACGTTATACGTTATATCGTTATGCTACATAACGTTATACGTTATATCGTAATGCTACACAACGTTACACGTTATATTGTAATGCTACATAACGTTATACGTTATATGGTAATGCTACATATCGTTATACGTTATAACGTATTACCATATAACGTTATTCGTTATATCGTAATGCTACATAACGTTATACGTTATATCGTAATGCTACATAACGTTATACGTTATATCGTAATGCTACATAACGTTATACGTTATAACGTATTACCATATAACGTTATACGTTACATCGTAATGCTACATAACGTTATCCGTTATATCGTAATGCTACATAATGTTATACGTTATATCGTAATGCTACATAACGTTATACGTTTAAACGTATTACGATATAACGTTATACGTTACATCGTAATGCTAGATATCGTTATACGCTATATCGTACTGCTAGATAACGTTATACGTTATATCGTAATGCTACATAACGTTATACGTTGTATCGTAATGCTACATAACGTTGTACGTTATATCGTAATGCTACATAACGTTATACGTTATATCGTAATGCTACATAACGTTATACGTTATAACGTATTACCATATAACGTTATACGTTATATCGTAATGCTACATAACGTTATAGGTTATATCTTACTGCTACATAACGTTATACGTTATATCGTAATGCTACATAACGTTATACGTTATATCGTAATGCTGCACAACGTTATACGTTATAACGTATTACCATATAACGTTATACGTTATATCGTAATTCTACATAACGTTATACGTTATATCGTAATGCTACATAACGTTATACGTTATATCGTAATGCTACATAACGTTATACGTTATAACGTAATACTACATAACGTTATACGTTATAACGTAATACTATATAACGTTATACGTTATATCGTTATGCTACATAACGTTATACGTTATATCGTAATGCTACACAACGTTACACGTTATATTGTAATGCTACATAACGTTATACGTTATATGGTAATGCTACATATCGTTATACGTTATAACGTATTACCTTATAACGTTATTCGTTATATCGTAATGCTACATAACGTTATACGTTATATCGTAATGCTACATAACGTTATACGTTATATCGTAATGCTACATAACGTTATACGTTATAACGTATTACCATATATCGTTATACGTTACATCGTAATGCTACATAACGTTATACGTTACATCGTAATGCTGGATAACGTTATACGTCATGTCGTAATGCTACATAACGTTATACGTTATATCGTAATGCCACATAACGTTATACGCTATATCGTACTGCTAGATAACGTTATACGTTATATCGTAATGCTACACAACGTTATACGTTATATTGTAATGCTACATAACGTTCTAAGTTATATGGTTATGCTACATAACGTTATACGTTATAATGTATTACCATATAACGTTATACATTATATCGTAATGCTACATAACGTTATCCGCTATATCGTCATGCTACATAACGTTATACGTTATATCGTAATGCTACATAACGTTATACGTTAGAACGTATTACCATATAACGTTATACGTTACATCGTAATGCTGGATAACGTTATACGTCATGTCGTAATGCTACATAGCGTTATACGTTATATCGTAATGCCACATAACGTTATACGCTATATCGTACTGCTAGATAACGTTATACGTTATATCGTAATGCTACATAACGTTATACGTTGTATCGTAATGCTACATAACGTTGTACGTTATATCGTAATGCTACAAAACGTTATACGTTATATCGTAATGCTACATAACGTTATACGTTATAACGTATTACCATATAACGTTATACGTTACATCGTAATGCTACATAACGTTATACGTTATATCGTAATGCTACACAACGTTATACGTCATATTGTAATGCTACATAACGTTATACGTTATATGGTAATGCTACATATCGTTATACGTTATAACGTATTACCATATAACGTTATTCGTTATATGGTAATGCTACATAACGTTATACGCTATATCGTACTGCTAGATAACGTTATACGTTATATCGTAATGCTACATAACGTTATACGTTGTATCGTAATGCTACATAACGTTGTACGTTATATCGTAATGCTACAAAACGTTATACGTTATATTGTAATGCTACATAACGTTATACGTTATATGGTAATGCTACATATCGTTATACGTTATATCGTATTACCATATAACGTTATTCGTTATATCGTAATGCTACATAATGTTATACGTTATATCGTAATGCTACATAACGTTATACGTTATATCGTAATGCTACATAACGTTATACGTTATAACGTAATACTACATAACGTTATACGTTATAACGTAATACTATATAACGTTATACGTTATATCGTTATGCTACATAACGTTATACATTATATCGTAATGCTACATAACGTTATACGTTATATCGTAATGCTACATAACGTTATACGTTGTATCGTAATGCTACATAACGTTGTACGTTATATCGTAATGCTACATAACGTTATACGTTATATCGTAATGCTGCATAACGTTATACGTTATAACGTATTACGATATAACGTTATACGTTATATCGTAATGCTACATAACGTTATAGGTTATATCTTACTGCTACATAACGTTATACGTTATATCGTAATGCTACATAACGTTATACGTTATATCGTAATGCTACATAACGTTATACGTTATATCGTAATGCTGCACAACCTTATACGTTATAACGTATTACCATATAACGTTATACGTTACATCGTAATGCTACATAACGTTATACGTTATATCGTAATGCTACATAACGTTATACGTTATATCGTAATGCTACATAACGTTATACGTTATATCGTAATGCTACATAACGTTATACGTTATAACGTATTACCATATAACGTTATACGTTACATCGTAATGCTACATAACGTTATACGTTATATCGTAATGCTACATAACGTTATACGTTATATGGTAATGCTACATATCGTTATACGTTATAACGTATTACCATATAACGTTATACGTTACATCGTAATGCTACATAACGTTATACGTTATAACGTAATGCTACATAACGTTATACGTTATAACGTAATACTACATAACGTTATATGTTATAACGTAATACTATATAACGTTATACGTTATATCGTTATGCTACATAACGTTATACGTTATATCGTAATGCTACACAACGTTATACGTTATATTGTAATGCTACATAACGTTATACGTTATATGGTAATGCTACATATCGTTATACGTTATAACATATTACCATATAACGTTATTCGTTATATCGTAATGCTACATAACGTTATACGTTATATCGTAATGCTACATAACGTTATACGTTATATCGTAATGCTACATAACGTTATACGTTATAACGTATTACCATATATCGTTATACGTTACATCGTAATGCTACATAACGTTATACGTTACATCGTAATGCTGGATAACGTTATACGTCATGTCGTAATGCTACATAACGTTATACGTTATATCGTAATGCCACATAACGTTATACGCTATATCGTACTGCTAGATAACGTTATACGTTATATCGTAATGCTACACAACGTTATACGTTATATTGTAATGCTACATAACGTTCTAAGTTATATGGTTATGCTACATAACGTTATACGTTATAATGTATTACCATATAACGTTATACATTATATCATAATGCTACATAACGTTATCCGCTATATCGTCATGCTACATAACGTTATACGTTATATCGTAATGCTACATAACGTTATACGTTAGAACGTATTACCATATAACGTTATACGTTACATCGTAATGCTGGATAACGTTATACGTCATGTCGTAATGCTACATAACGTTATACGTTATATCATAATGCCACATAACGTTATACGCTATATCGTACTGCTAGATAACGTTATACGTTATATCGTAATGCTACATAACGTTATACGTTGTATCGTAATGCTACATAACGTTGTACGTTATATCGTAATGCTACAAAACGTTATACGTTATATCGTAATGCTACATAACGTTATACGTTATAACGTATTACCATATAACGTTATACGTTACATCGTAATGCTACATAACGTTATACGTTATATCGTAATGCTACACAACGTTATACGTCATATTGTAATGCTACATAACGTTATACGTTATATGGTAATGCTACATATCGTTATACGTTATAACGTATTACCATATAACGTTATTCGTTATATGGTAATGCTACATAACGTTATACGCTATATCGTACTGCTAGATAACGTTATACGTTATATCGTAATGCTACATAACGTTATACGTTGTATCGTAATGCTACATAACGTTGTACGTTATATCGTAATGCTACAAAACGTTATACGTTATATTGTAATGCTACATAACGTTATACGTTATATGGTAATGCTACATATCGTTATACGTTATATCGTATTACCATATAACGTTATTCGTTATATCGTAATGCTACATAATGTTATACGTTATATCGTAATGCTACATAACGTTATACGTTATATCGTAATGCTACATAACGTTATACGTTATAACGTAATACTACATAACGTTATACGTTATAACGTAATACTATATAACGTTATACGTTATATCGTTATGCTACATAACGTTATACATTATATCGTAATGCTACATAACGTTATACGTTATATCGTAATGCTACATAACGTTATACGTTGTATCGTAATGCTACATAACGTTATACATTATATCGTAATTCTACATAACGTTATACGTTGTATCGTAATGCTACATAACGTTATACGTTATATCGTAATGCTACATAACGTTATACGTTGTATCGTAATGCTACATAACGTTGTACGTTATATCGTAATGCTACATAACGTTATACGTTATAACGTATTACCATATAACGTTATACGTTATATCGTAATGCTACATAACGTTATAGGTTATATCTTACTGCTACATAGCGTTATACGTTATATGGTAATGCTACATAACGTTATACGTTATATCGTAATGCTACATAACGTTATACGGTATATCGTAATGCTACATAACGTTATACGTTATATCTTTCTGCTACATAACGTTATACGTTATAACGTATTACCATATAACGTTATATGTTACATCGTAATGCTACATAACGTTATCCGTTATATCGTAATGCTACATATCGTTATACGTTATATCGTAATGCTACATAACGTTATACGTTTAAACGTATTACCATATAACGTTATACGTTACATCGTAATGCTAGATAACGTTATACGTCATATCGTAATGCTACATAACGTTATACGTTATATCGTAATGCCACATAACGTCATACGCTATATCGTACTGCTAGATAACGTTATACGTTATATCGTAATGCTACATAACGTTATACGTTGTATCGTAATGCTACATAACGTTGTACGTTATATCGTAATGCTACATAACGTTACACGTTATACCGTAATGCTACACAACGTTATACGTTATAACGTATTACCATATAACGTTATACGTTATATCGTAATGCTACATAACGTTATAGGTTATATCTTACTGCTACATAACGTTATACGTTATATCGTAATGCTACATAACGTTATACGTTATATCGTAATGCTGCACAACCTTATACGTTATAACGTATTACCATATAACGTTATACGTTATATCGTAATGCTACATAACGTTATACGTTGTATCGTAATGCTACATAACGTTGTACGTTATATCGTAATGCTACATAACGTTATACGTTATATAGTAATGCTACATAACGTTATACGTTATAACGTATTACCATATAACGTTATACGTTATATCGTAATGCTACATAACGTTATAGGTTATATCTTACTGCTACATAACGTTATACGTTATATCGTAATGCTACATAACGTTATACGTTATATCGTAATGCTACATAACGTTATACGTTATATCGTAATGCTGCACAACCTTATACGTTATAACGTATTACCATATAACGTTATACGTTACATCGTAATGCTACATAACGTTATACGTTATATCGTAATGCTACATAACGTTATACGTTATATCGTAATGCTACATAACGTTATACGTTATATCGTGATGCTACATAACGTTACACGTTATACCGTAATGCTACACAACGTTATACGTTATAACGTATTACCATATAACGTTATATGTTACATCGTAATGCTACATAACGTTATCCGTTATATCGTAATGCTACATATCGTTATACGTTATATCGTAATGCTACATAACGTTATACGTTTAAACGTATTACCATATAACGTTATACGTTACATCGTAATGCTAGATAACGTTATACGATATAACGTAATGCTACATAACGTTATACGTTATATCGTAATGCCACATAACGTTATACGCTATATCGTACTGCTAGATAACGTTATTCGTTATATCGTAATGCTACATAACGTTATACGCTATATCGTACTGCTAGATAACGTTATACGTTATATCGTAATGCTACATAACGTTATACGTTGTATCGTAATGCTACATAACGTTGTACGTTATATCGTAATGCTACATAACGTTATACGTTATATCGTAATGCTACATAACGTTATAGGTTATAACGTATTACCATATAACGTTATACGTTATATCGTAATGCTACATAACGTTATACGTTATATCGTAATGCTACATAACGTTATACGTTATAACGTATTACCATATAACGTTATACGTTATATCGTAATGCTACATAACGTTATAGGTTATATCTTACTGCTACATAGCGTTATACGTTATATGGTAATGCTACATAACGTTATACGTTATATCGTAATGCTACATAACGTTATACGGTATATCGTAATGCTACATAACGTTATACGTTATATCTTTCTGCTACATAACGTTATACGTTATAACGTATTACCATATAACGTTATATGTTACTTCGTAATGCTACATAACGTTATCCGTTATATCGTAATGCTACATATCGTTATACGTTATATCGTAATGCTACATAACGTTATACGTTTAAACGTATTACCATATAACGTTATACGTTACATCGTAATGCTAGATAACGTTATACGTCATATCGTAATGCTACATAACGTTATACGTTATATCGTAATGCCACATAACGTTATACGCTATATCGTACTGCTAGATAACGTTATTCGTTATATCGTAATGCTACATAACGTTATACGTTGTATCGTAATGCTACATAACGTTGTACGTTATATCGTAATGCTACATAACGTTACACGTTATACCGTAATGCTACACAACGTTATACGTTATAACGTATTACCATATAACGTTATACGTTATATCGTAATGCTACATAACGTTATAGGTTATATCTTACTGCTACATAACGTTATACGTTATATCGTAATGCTACATAACGTTATACGTTATATCGTAATGCTGCACAACCTTATACGTTATAACGTATTACCATATAACGTTATACGTTATATCGTAATGCTACATAACGTTATACGTTGTATCGTAATGCTACATAACGTTGTACGTTATATCGTAATGCTACATAACGTTATACGTTATATAGTAATGCTACATAACGTTATACGTTATAACGTATTACCATATAACGTTATACGTTATATCGTAATGCTACATAACGTTATAGGTTATATCTTACTGCTACATAACGTTATACGTTATATCGTAATGCTACATAACGTTATACGTTATATCGTAATGCTACATAACGTTATACGTTATATCGTAATGCTGCACAACCTTATACGTTATAACGTATTACCATATAACGTTATACGTTACATCGTAATGCTACATAACGTTATACGTTATATCGTAATGCTACATAATGTTATACGTTATATCGTAATGCTACATAACGTTATACGTTATATCGTAATGCTACATAACGTTACACGTTATACCGTAATGCTACACAACGTTATACGTTATAACGTATTACCATATAACGTTATATGTTACATCGTAATGCTACATAACGTTATCCGTTATATCGTAATGCTACATTTCGTTATACGTTATATCGTAATGCTACATAACGTTATACGTTTAAACGTATTACCATATAACGTTATACGTTACATCGTAATGCTAGATAACGTTATACGTTATAACGTAATGCTACATAACGTTATACGTTATATCGTAATGCCACATAACGTTATACGGTATATCGTACTGCTAGATAACGTTATTCGTTATATCGTAATGCTACATAACGTTATACGCTATATCGTACTGCTAGATAACGTTATACGTTATATCGTAATGCTACATAACGTTATACGTTGTATCGTAATGCTACATAACGTTGTACGTTATATCGTAATGCTACATAACGTTATACGTTATATCGTAATGCTACATAACGTTATAGGTTATAACGTATTACCATATAACGTTATACGTTATATCGTAATGCTACATAACGTTATACGTTATATCGTAATGCTACATAACGTTATACGTTATAACGTATTACCATATAACGTTATACGTTATATCGTAATGCTACATAACGTTATAGGTTATATCTTACTGCTACATAGCGTTATACGTTATATGGTAATGCTACATAACGTTATACGTTATATCGTAATGCTACATAACGTTATACGGTATATCGTAATGCTACATAACGTTATACGTTATATCTTTCTGCTACATAACGTTATACGTTATAACGTATTACCATATAACGTTATATGTTACATCGTAATGCTACATAACGTTATCCGTTATATCGTAATGCTACATATCGTTATACGTTATATCGTAATGCTACATAACGTTATACGTTTAAACGTATTACCAGATAACGTTATACGTTACATCGTAATGCTAGATAACGTTATACGTCATATCGTAATGCTACATAACGTTATACGTTATATCGTAATGCCACATAACGTTATACGCTATATCGTACTGCTAGATAACGTTATTCGTTATATCGTAATGCTACATAACGTTATACGTTATATCGTAATGCTACATAACGTTATACGTTATATCGTAATGCTGCACAACCTTATACGTTATAACGTATTACCATATAACGTTATACGTTATATCGTAATGCTACATAACGTTATACGTTGTATCGTAATGCTACATAGCGTTGTACGTTATATCGTAATGCTACATAACGTTATACGTTATATAGTAATGCTACATAACGTTATACGTTATAACGTATTACCATATAACGTTATACGTTATATCGTAATGCTACATAACGTTATAGGTTATATCTTACTGCTACATAACGTTATACGTTATATCGTAATGCTACATAACGTTATACGTTATATCATAATGCTACATAACGTTATACGTTATATCGTAATGCTGCACAACCTTATACGTTATAACGTATTACCATATAACGTTATACGTTACATCGTAATGCTACATAACGTTATACGTTATATCGTAATGCTACATAACGTTATACGTTATATCGTAATGCTACATAACGTTATACGTTATATCGTAATGCTACATAACGTTATACGTTATAACGTATTACCATATAACGTTATACGTTACATCGTAATGCTACATAACGTTATACGTTATATCGTAATGCTACATAACGTTATACGTTATATGGTAATGCTACATATCGTTATACGTTATAACGTATTACCATATAACGTTATACGTTACATCGTAATGCTACATAACGTTATACGTTATAACGTAATGCTACATAACGTTATACGTTATAACGTAATACTACATAACGTTATATGTTATAACGTAATACTATATAACGTTATACGTTATATCGTTATGCTACATAACGTTATACGTTATATCGTAATGCTACACAACGTTATACGTTATATTGTAATGCTACATAACGTTATACGTTATATGGTAATGCTACATATCGTTATACGTTATAACGTATTACCATATAACGTTATTCGTTATATCGTAATGCTACATAACGTTATACGTTATATCGTAATGCTACATAACGTTATACGTTATATCGTAATGCTACATAACGTTATACGTTATAACGTATTACCATATAACGTTATACGTTACATCGTAATGCAACATAACGTTATACGTTATATCGTAATGCTACATAACGTTATACGTTATATCTTTCTGCTACATAACGTTATACGTTATATCCTAATGCTACATAACGTTATACGCTGTATCGTAATGCTACATAGCGTTATACGTTATAACGTAATACTACATAACGTTATACGTTATATTGTAATGCTACATAACTTTATAAGTTATATGGTAATGCTACATAACGTTATACGTTATAATGTATTACCATATAACGTTATACATTATATCGTAATGCTACATAACGTTATACGTTATATCGTAATGCTACATAACGTTATACGTTATATCGTAATGCTACATAACGTTATATGTTATATCGTAATGCCACACAACGTTATACGTTATAACGTATTACCATATAACGTTATACGTTATATAGTAATGCTACATAACGTTATACGTTATATCTTACTGCTACATAACGTTATGAGTTATATCGTAATGCTACATAACGTTATACGTTATGTCGGAATGCTACATAACGTTATACGTTATATCGTAATGCTACATGACGTTATACGTTATATCGTAATGCTACATAACGTTGTACGTTATATCCTAATGCTACATAACGTTATACGCTGTATCGTAATGCTACATAGCGTTATACGTTATAACGTAATACTACATAACGTTATACGTTATATTGTAATGCTACATAACGTTATAAGTTATATGGTAATGCTACATAACGTTATACGTTATAATGTATTACCATATAACGTTATACATTATATCGTAATGCTACATAACGTTATACGTTATATCGTAATGCTACATAACGTTATACGTTATATCGTAATGCTACATAACGTTATACGTTATATCGTAATGCCACACAACGTTATACGTTATAACGTAATGCTACATAACGTTATACGTTATATCGTAATGCCACACAACGTTATACGTTATAACGTATTACCATATAACGTTATACGTTATATCGTAATGCTACATAACGTTATATGTTATATCGTAATGCCACACAACGTTATACGTTATAACGTATTACCATATAACGTTATACGTTATATAGTAATGCTACATAACGTTATACGTTATATCTTACTGCTACATAACGTTATGAGTTATATCGTAATGCTACATAACGTTATACGTTATGTCGGAATGCTACAGAACGTTATACGTTATATCGTAATGCTACATGACGTTATACGTTATATCGTAATGCTACATAACGTTATACGTTATATCCTAATGCTACATAACGTTATACGCTGTATCGTAATGCTACATAGCGTTATACGTTATAACGTAATACTACATAACGTTATACGTTATATTGTAATGCTACATAACGTTATAAGTTATATGGTAATGCTACATAACGTTATACGTTATAATGTATTACCATATAACGTTATACTTTATATCGTAATGCTACATAACGTTATACGTTATATCGTAATGCTACATAACGTTATACGTTATATCGTAATGCTACATAACGTTATACGTTATATCGTAATGCCACACAACGTTATACGTTATAACGTATTAAAATATAACGTTATACGTTATATAGTAATGCTACATAACGTTATGAGTTATATCGTAATGCTACATAACGTTATACGATATGACGTAATACTACATATCGTTATACGTTATAACGTAATACTACAAACCGTTATACGTTATATTGTAATGCTACATAATGTTGTAAGTTATATCGTAATGCTACATAACGTTATACGTTATGTCGTAATGCTACATAACGTTATACGTTATATCGTAATGCCACATAACGTTATACGCTATATCGTACTGCTAGATAACGTTATACGTTATATCGTTATGCTACATAACGTTATACGTTATATCGTAATGCTACATAATGTTATACGTTATATCGTAATGCTACATAACGTTATACGGTATAACGTATTACCATATAACGTTATACATTATATCGTAATGCTACATAACGTTATACGTTATATCGTAATGCTACATAACGTTATACGTTATATCGTAATGCTACATAACGTTATATGTTATATCGTAATGCCACACAACGTTATACGTTATAACGTATTACCATATAACGTTATACGTTATATAGTAATGCTACATAACGTTATACGTTATATCTTACTGCTACATAACGTTATGAGTTATATCGTAATGCTACATAACGTTATACGTTATGTCGGAATGCTACATAACGTTATACGTTATATCGTAATGCTACATGACGTTATACGTTATATCGTAATGCTACATAACGTTATACGTTATATCCTAATGCTACATAACGTTATACGCTGTATCGTAATGCTACATAGCGTTATACGTTATAACGTAATACTACATAACGTTATACGTTATATTGTAATGCTACATAACGTTATAAGTTATATGGTAATGCTACATAACGATATACGTTATAATGTATTACCATATAACGTTATACATTATATCGTAATGCTACATAACGTTATACGTTATATCGTAATGCTACATAACGTTATACGTTATATCGTAATGCTACATAACGTTATACGTTATATCGTAATGCCACACAACGTTATACGTTATAACGTAATGCTACATAACGTTATACGTTATATCGTAATGCCACACAACGTTATACGTTATAACGTATTACCATATAACGTTATACGTTATATCGTAATGCTACATAACGTTATATGTTATATCGTAATGCCACACAACGTTATACGTTATAACGTATTACCATATAACGTTATACGTTATATAGTAATGCTACATAACGTTATACGTTATATCTTACTGCTACATAACGTTATGAGTTATATCGTAATGCTACATAACGTTATACGTTATGTCGGAATGCTACATAACGTTATACGTTATATCGTAATGCTACATGACGTTATACGTTATATCGTAATGCTACATAACGTTATACGTTATATCCTAATGCTACATAACGTTATACGCTGTATCGTAATGCTACATAGCGTTATACGTTATAACGTAATACTACATAACGTTATACGTTATATTGTAATGCTACATAACGTTATAAGTTATATGGTAATGCTACATAACGTTATACGTTATAATGTATTACCATATAACGTTATACTTTATATCGTAATGCTACATAACGTTATACGTTATATCGTAATGCTACATAACGTTATACGTTATATCGTAATGCTACATAACGTTATACGTTATATCGTAATGCCACACAACGTTATACGTTATAACGTATTAAAATATAACGTTATACGTTATATAGTAATGCTACATAACGTTATGAGTTATATCGTAATGCTACATAACGTTATACGATATGACGTAATACTACATATCGTTATACGTTATAACGTAATACTACAAACCGTTATACGTTATATTGTAATGCTACATAATGTTGTAAGTTATATCGTAATGCTACATAACGTTATACGTTATGTCGTAATGCTACATAACGTTATACGTTATATCGTAATGCCACATAACGTTATACGCTATATCGTACTGCTAGATAACGTTATACGTTATATCGTTATGCTACATAACGTTATACGTTATATCGTAATGCTACATAATGTTATACGTTATATCGTAATGCTACATAACGTTATACGGTATAACGTATTACCATATAACGTTATACGTTACATCGTAATGCTACATAACGTTATACGTTATATCGTAATGCTACACAACGTTATACGTCATATTGTAATGCTACATAACGTTATACGTTATATGGTAATGCTACATATCGTTATACGTTATAACGTATAACCATATAACGTTATTCGTTATATGGTAATGCTACATAACGTTGTACGTTATAACGTATTACCATATAACGTTATAAGTTACATCGTAATGCTACATAACGTTATACGTCATATCGTAATGCTACATAACGTTATACGTTATATCGTAATGCTACATAACGTTATACGCTATATCGTACTGCTACATAACGTTATACCTTATATCGTAATTCTACATAACGTTATACGTTGTATCGTAATGCTACATAACGTTATACGTTATATCGTAATGCTACATAACGTTATACTTTATATCTTTCTGCTACATAACGTTATACGTTATAACGTATTACCATATAACGTTATATGTTATATCGTAATGCTACATAACGTTATCCGTTATATCGTAATGCTACATATCATTATACGTTATATCGTAATGCTACATAACGTTATACGTTTAAACGTATTACCATATAACGTTATACGTTACATCGTAATGCTAGATAACGTTATACGTTATATCGTAATGCTACATAACGTTATCCGTTATATCGTAATGCTACATAACGTTATACGTTATATCGTAATGCTACATAACGTTATACGTTGTATCGTAATGCTACATAACGTTGTACGTTATATCGTAATGCTACATAACGTTACACGTTATACCGTAATGCTACACAACGTTATACGTTATAACGTATTACCATATAACGTTATACGTTATATCGTAATGCTACATAACGTTATAGGTTATATCTTACTGCTACATAACGTTATACGTTATATCGTAATGCTACATAACGTTATACGTTATATCGTAATGCTGCACAACCTTATACGTTATAACGTATTACCATATAACGTTATACGTTATATCGTAATGCTACATAACGTTATACGTTGTATCGTAATGCTACATAACGTTGTACGTTATATCGTAATGCTACATAACGTTATACGTTATATAGTAATGCTACATAACGTTATACGTTATAACGTATTACCATATAACGTTATACGTTATATCGTAATGCTACATAACGTTATAGGTTATATCTTACTGCTACATAACGTTATACGTTATATCGTAATGCTACATAACGTTATACGTTATATCGTAATGCTACATAACGTTATACGTTATATCGTAATGCTGCACAACCTTATACGTTATAACGTATTACCATATAACGTTATACGTTACATCGTAATGCTACATAACGTTATACGTTATATCGTAATGCTACATAACGTTATACGTTATATCGTAATGCTACATAACGTTATACGTTATATCGTAATGCTACATAACGTTATACGTTATAACGTATTACCATATAACGTTATACGTTACATCGTAATGCTACATAACGTTATACGTTATATCGTAATGCTACATAACGTTATACGTTATATGGTAATGCTACATATCGTTATACGTTATAACGTATTACCATATAACGTTATACGTTACATCGTAATGCTACATAACGTTATACGTTATATCGTAATGCTACATAACGTTATACGTTATATGGTAATGCTACATAACGTTATACGTTATAACGTATTACCATATAACGTTATACGTTACATCGTAATGCTATATAACGTTATACGTTACACCTTACAGCTACATAACGTTATACGCTATATCGTACTGCTAGATAACGTTATACGTTATATCGTAATGCTACATAACGTTATACGTTGTATCGTAATGCTACATAACGTTGTACGTTATATCGTAATGCTACAAAACGTTATACGTTATATCGTAATGCTACATAACGTTATACGTTATAACGTATTCCCATATAACGTTATACGTTACATCGTAATGCTACATAACGTTATACGTTATATCGTAATGCTACACAACGTTATACGTCATATTGTAATGCTACATAACGTTATACGTTATATGGTAATGCTACATATCGTTATACGTTATAACGTATTACCATATAACGTTATTCGTTATATGGTAATGCCACATAACGTTATACGCTATATCGTACTGCTAGATAACGTTATACGTTATATCGTAATGCTACATAACGTTATACGTTGTATCGTAATGCTACATAACGTTGTACGTTATATCGTAATGCTACAAAACGTTATACGTTATATTGTAATGCTACATAACGTTATACGTTATATGGTAATGCTACATATCGTTATACGTTATATCGTATTACCATATAACGTTATTCGTTATATCGTAATGCTACATAATGTTATACGTTATATCGTAATGCTACATAACGTTATACGTTATATCGTAATGCTACATAACGTTATACGTTATAACGTAATACTACATAACGTTATACGTTATAACGTAATACTATATAACGTTATACGTTATATCGTTATGCTACATAACGTTATACATTATATCGTAATGCTACATAACGTTATACGTTATATCGTAATGCTACATAACGTTATACGTTGTATCGTAATGCTACATAACGTTGTACGTTATATCGTAATGCTACATAACGTTATACGTTATATCGTAATGCTACATAACGTTATACGTTATATCGTAATGCTACATAACGTTATAGGTTATATCTTACTGCTACATAACGTTATACGTTATATGGTAATGCTACATAACGTTATACGTTATATCGTAATGCTACATAACGTTATACTGTATATCGTAATGCTACATAACGTTATACATTATATCTTTCTGCTACATAACGTTATACGTTATAACGTATTACCATATAACGTTATATGTTACATCGTAATGCTACATAACGTTATCCGTTATATCGTAATGCTACATAACGTTATACGTTATATCGTAATGCTACATAACGTTATACGTTATATCGTAATGCTACATAACGTTATACGTTATAACGTAATCCTACATAACGTTATACGTTATAACGTAATACTATATAACGTTATACGTTATATCGTAATGCTACATAATGTTATACGATATGACGTAATACTACATATCGTTATACGTTATAACGTAATACTACAAACCGTTATACGTTATATTGTAATGCTACATAATGTTGTAAGTTATATCGTAATGCTACATAACGTTATACGTTATGTCGTAATGCTACATAACGTTATACGTTATATCGTAATGCCACATAACGTTATACGCTATATCGTACTGCTAGATAACGTTATACGTTATATCGTTATGCTACATAACGTTATACGTTATATCGTAATGCTACATAATGTTATACGTTATATCGTAATGCTACATAACGTTATACGGTATAACGTATTACCATATAACGTTATACGTTACATCGTAATGCTACATAACGTTATACGTTATATCGTAATGCTACACAACGTTATACGTCATATTGTAATGCTACATAACGTTATACGTTATATGGTAATGCTACATATCGTTATACGTTATAACGTATAACCATATAACGTTATTCGTTATATGGTAATGCTACATAACGTTGTACGTTATAACGTATTACCATATAACGTTATAAGTTACATCGTAATGCTACATAACGTTATACGTCATATCGTAATGCTACATAACGTTATACGTTATATCGTAATGCTACATAACGTTATACGCTATATCGTACTGCTACATAACGTTATACCTTATATCGTAATTCTACATAACGTTATACGTTGTATCGTAATGCTACATAACGTTATACGTTATATCGTAATGCTACATAACGTTATACTTTATATCTTTCTGCTACATAACGTTATACGTTATAACGTATTACCATATAACGTTATATGTTATATCGTAATGCTACATAACGTTATCCGTTATATCGTAATGCTACATATCATTATACGTTATATCGTAATGCTACATAACGTTATACGTTTAAACGTATTACCATATAACGTTATACGTTACATCGTAATGCTAGATAACGTTATACGTTATATCGTAATGCTACATAACGTTATCCGTTATATCGTAATGCTACATAACGTTATACGTTATATCGTAATGCTACATAACGTTATACGTTGTATCGTAATGCTACATAACGTTGTACGTTATATCGTAATGCTACATAACGTTACACGTTATACCGTAATGCTACACAACGTTATACGTTATAACGTATTACCATATAACGTTATACGTTATATCGTAATGCTACATAACGTTATAGGTTATATCTTACTGCTACATAACGTTATACGTTATATCGTAATGCTACATAACGTTATACGTTATATCGTAATGCTGCACAACCTTATACGTTATAACGTATTACCATATAACGTTATACGTTATATCGTAATGCTACATAACGTTATACGTTGTATCGTAATGCTACATAACGTTGTACGTTATATCGTAATGCTACATAACGTTATACGTTATATAGTAATGCTACATAACGTTATACGTTATAACGTATTACCATATAACGTTATACGTTATATCGTAATGCTACATAACGTTATAGGTTATATCTTACTGCTACATAACGTTATACGTTATATCGTAATGCTACATAACGTTATACGTTATATCGTAATGCTACATAACGTTATACGTTATATCGTAATGCTGCACAACCTTATACGTTATAACGTATTACCATATAACGTTATACGTTACATCGTAATGCTACATAACGTTATACGTTATATCGTAATGCTACATAACGTTATACGTTATATCGTAATGCTACATAACGTTATACGTTATATCGTAATGCTACATAACGTTATACGTTATAACGTATTACCATATAACGTTATACGTTACATCGTAATGCTACATAACGTTATACGTTATATCGTAATGCTACATAACGTTATACGTTATATGGTAATGCTACATATCGTTATACGTTATAACGTATTACCATATAACGTTATACGTTACATCGTAATGCTACACAACGTTATACGTCATATTGTAATGCTACATAACGTTATACGTTATATGGTAATGCTACATATCGTTATACGTTATAACGTATAACCATATAACGTTATTCGTTATATGGTAATGCTACATAACGTTGTACGTTATAACGTATTACCATATAACGTTATAAGTTACATCGTAATGCTACATAACGTTATACGTCATATCGTAATGCTACATAACGTTATACGTTATATCGTAATGCTACATAACGTTATACGCTATATCGTACTGCTACATAACGTTATACCTTATATCGTAATTCTACATAACGTTATACGTTGTATCGTAATGCTACATAACGTTATACGTTATATCGTAATGCTACATAACGTTATACTTTATATCTTTCTGCTACATAACGTTATACGTTATAACGTATTACCATATAACGTTATATGTTATATCGTAATGCTACATAACGTTATCCGTTATATCGTAATGCTACATATCATTATACGTTATATCGTAATGCTACATAACGTTATACGTTTAAACGTATTACCATATAACGTTATACGTTACATCGTAATGCTAGATAACGTTATACGTTATATCGTAATGCTACATAACGTTATCCGTTATATCGTAATGCTACATAACGTTATACGTTATATCGTAATGCTACATAACGTTATACGTTGTATCGTAATGCTACATATCGTTGTACGTTATATCGTAATGCTACATAACGTTACACGTTATACCGTAATGCTACACAACGTTATACGTTATAACGTATTACCATATAACGTTATACGTTATATCGTAATGCTACATAACGTTATAGGTTATATCTTACTGCTACATAACGTTATACGTTATATCGTAATGCTACATAACGTTATACGTTATATCGTAATGCTGCACAACCTTATACGTTATAACGTATTACCATATAACGTTATACGTTATATCGTAATGCTACATAACGTTATACGTTGTATCGTAATGCTACATAACGTTGTACGTTATATCGTAATGCTACATAACGTTATACGTTATATAGTAATGCTACATAACGTTATACGTTATAACGTATTACCATATAACGTTATACGTTATATCGTAATGCTACATAACGTTATAGGTTATATCTTACTGCTACATAACGTTATACGTTATATCGTAATGCTACATAACGTTATACGTTATATCGTAATGCTACATAACGTTATACGTTATATCGTAATGCTGCACAACCTTATACGTTATAACGTATTACCATATAACGTTATACGTTACATCGTAATGCTACATAACGTTATACGTTATATCGTAATGCTACATAACGTTATACGTTATATCGTAATGCTACATAACGTTATACGTTATATCGTAATGCTACATAACGTTATACGTTATAACGTATTACCATATAACGTTATACGTTACATCGTAATGCTACATAACGTTATACGTTATATCGTAATGCTACATAACGTTATACGTTATATGGTAATGCTACATATCGTTATACGTTATAACGTATTACCATATAACGTTATACGTTACATCGTAATGCTACATAACGTTATACGTTATATCGTAATGCTACATAACGTTATACGTTATATGGTAATGCTACATAACGTTATACGTTATAACGTATTACCATATAACGTTATACGTTACATCGTAATGCTATATAACGTTATACGTTACACCTTACAGCTACATAACGTTATACGCTATATCGTACTGCTAGATAACGTTATACGTTATATCGTAATGCTACATAACGTTATACG
Organism: Bombus lapidarius; assembly: GCA_936014575.1. NCBI lineage: Eukaryota > Metazoa > Arthropoda > Insecta > Hymenoptera > Apidae > Bombus > Bombus lapidarius. The sequence goes on from CAKXZU010000188.1 coordinate 119,048, forward strand.
TTGTATCGTAATGCTACATAACGTTGTACGTTATATCGTAATGCTACAAAACGTTATACGTTATATCGTAATGCTACATAACGTTATACGTTATAACGTATTACCATATAACGTTATACGTTACATCGTAATGCTACATAACGTTATACGTTATATCGTAATGCTACACAACGTTATACGTCATATTGTAATGCTACATAACGTTATACGTTATATGGTAATGCTACATATCGTTATACGTTATAACGTATTACCATATAACGTTATTCGTTATATGGTAATGCCACATAACGTTATACGCTATATCGTACTGCTAGATAACGTTATACGTTATATCGTAATGCTACATAACGTTATACGTTGTATCGTAATGCTACATAACGTTGTACGTTATATCGTAATGCTACAAAACGTTATACGTTATATTGTAATGCTACATAACGTTATACGTTATATGGTAATGCTACATATCGTTATACGTTATATCGTATTACCATATAACGTTATTCGTTATATCGTAATGCTACATAATGTTATACGTTATATCGTAATGCTACATAACGTTATACGTTATATCGTAATGCTACATAACGTTATACGTTATAACGTAATACTACATAACGTTATACGTTATAACGTAATACTATATAACGTTATACGTTATATCGTTTTGCTACATAACGTTATACATTATATCGTAATGCTACATAACGTTATACGTTATATCGTAATGCTACATAACGTTATACGTTGTATCGTAATGCTACATAACGTTGTACGTTATATCGTAATGCTACATAACGTTATACGTTATATCGTAATGCTACATAACGTTATACGTTATATCGTAATGCTACATAACGTTATAGGTTATATCTTACTGCTACATAACGTTATACGTTATATGGTAATGCTACATAACGTTATACGTTATATCGTAATGCTACATAACGTTATACTGTATATCGTAATGCTACATAACGTTATACATTATATCTTTCTGCTACATAACGTTATACGTTATAACGTATTACCATATAACGTTATATGTTACATCGTAATGCTACATAACGTTATCCGTTATATCGTAATGCTACATAACGTTATACGTTATATCGTAATGCTACATAACGTTATACGTTATATCGTAATGCTACATAACGTTATACGTTATAACGTAATCCTACATAACGTTATACGTTATAACGTAATACTATATAACGTTATACGTTATATCGTTATGCTACATAACGTTATACATTATATCGTAATGCTACATAACGTTATACGTTATATCGTAATGCTACATAACGTTATACGTTGTATCGTAATGCTACATAACGTTATACGTTATATCGTAATGCTACATAACGTTATACGTTTAAACGTATTACCATATAACGTTATACGTTACATCGTAATGCTAGATAACGTTATACGTCATATCGTAATGCTACATAACGTTATACGTTATATCGTAATGCCACATAACGTTATACGCTATATCGTACTGCTAGATAACGTTATACGTTATATCGTAATGCTACATAACGTTATACGTTGTATCGTAATGCTACATAACGTTGTACGTTATATCGTAATGCTACATAACGTTATACGTTATATCGTAATGCTACATAACGTTATAGGTTATAACGTATTACCATATAACGTTATACGTTATATCGTAATGCTACATAACGTTATACGTTATATCGTAATGCTACATAACGTTATACGTTATAACGTATTACCATATAACGTTATACGTTATATCGTAATGCTACATAACGTTATAGGTTATATCTTACTGCTACATAGCGTTATACGTTATATGGTAATGCTACATAACGTTATACGTTATATCGTAATGCTACATAACGTTATACGGTATATCGTAATGCTACATAACGTTATACGTTATATCTTTCTGCTACATAACGTTATACGTTATAACGTATTACCATATAACGTTATATGTTACATCGTAATGCTACATAACGTTATCCGTTATATCGTAATGCTACATATCGTTATACGTTATATCGTAATGCTACATAACGTTATACGTTTAAACGTATTACCATATAACGTTATACGTTACATCGTAATGCTAGATAACGTTATACGTCATATCGTAATGCTACATAACGTTACACGTTATGTCGTAATGCCACATAACGTTATACGCTATATCGTACTGCTAGATAACGTTATTCGTTATATCGTAATGCTACATAACGTTATACGCTATATCGTACTGCTAGATAACGTTATACGTTATATCGTAATGCTACATAACGTTATACGTTGTATCGTAATGCTACATAACGTTGTACGTTATATCGTAATGCTACATAACGTTATACGTTATATCGTAATGCTACATAACGTTATAGGTTATAACGTATTACCATATAACGTTATACGTTATATCGTAATGCTACATAACGTTATACGTTATATCGTAATGCTACATAACGTTATACGTTATAACGTATTACCATATAACGTTATACGTTATATCGTAATGCTACATAACGTTATAGGTTATATCTTACTGCTACATAGCGTTATACGTTATATGGTAATGCTACATAACGTTATACGTTATATCGTAATGCTACATAACGTTATACGGTATATCGTAATGCTACATAACGTTATACGTTATATCTTTCTGCTACATAACGTTATACGTTATAACGTATTACCATATAACGTTATATGTTACATCGTAATGCTACATAACGTTATCCGTTATATCGTAATGCTACATATCGTTATACGTTATATCGTAATGCTACATAACGTTATACGTTTAAACGTATTACCATATAACGTTATACGTTACATCGTAATGCTAGATAACGTTATACGTCATATCGTAATGCTACATAACGTTATACGTTATATCGTAATGCCACATAACGTTATACGCTATATCGTACTGCTAGATAACGTTATTCGTTATATCGTAATGCTACATAACGTTATACGTTGTATCGTAATGCTACATAACGTTGTACGTTATATCGTAATGCTACATAACGTTACACGTTATACCGTAATGCTACACAACGTTATACGTTATAACGTATTACCATATAACGTTATACGTTATATCGTAATGCTACATAACGTTATAGGTTATATCTTACTGCTACATAACGTTATACGTTATATCGTAATGCTACATAACGTTATACGTTATATCGTAATGCTGCGCAACCTTATACGTTATAACGTATTACCATATAACGTTATACGTTATATCGTAATGCTACATAACGTTATACGTTGTATCGTAATGCTACATAACGTTGTACGTTATATCGTAATGCTACATAACGTTATACGTTATATAGTAATGCTACATAACGTTACACGTTATAACGTATTACCATATAACGTTATACGTTATATCGTAATGCTACATAACGTTATAGGTTATATCTTACTGCTACATAACGTTATACGTTATATCGTAATGCTACATAACGTTATACGTTATATCGTAATGCTACATAACGTTATACGTTATATCGTAATGCTGCACAACCTTATACGTTATAACGTATTACCATATAACGTTATACGTTACATCGTAATGCTACATAACGTTATACGTTATATCGTAATGCTACATAACGTTATACGTTATATCGTAATGCTACATAACGTTATACGTTATATCGTAATGCTACATAACGTTATACGTTATAACGTATTACCATATAACGTTATACGTTACATCGTAATGCTACATAACGTTATACGTTATATCGTAATGCTACATAACGTTATACGTTATATGGTAATGCTACATATCGTTATACGTTATAACGTATTAGCATATAACGTTATACGTTACATCGTAATGCTACATAACGTTATACGTTATAACGTAATGCTACATAACGTTATACGTTATAACGTAATACTACATAACGTTATATGTTATAACGTAATACTATATAACGTTATAAGTTATATCGTTATGCTACATAACGTTATACGTTATATCGTAATGCTACACAACGTTATACGTTATATTGTAATGCTACATAACGTTATACGTTATATGGTAATGCTACATATCGTTATACGTTATAAAGTATTACCATACAACGTTATTCGTTATATCGTAATGCTACATAACGTTATACGTTATATCGTAATGCTACATAACGTTATACGTTATATCGTAATGCTACATAACGTTATACGTTATAACGTATTACCATATAACGTTATACGTTACATCGTAATGCAACATAACGTTATACGTTATATCGTAATGCTACATAACGTTATACGTTATATCTTTCTGCTACATAACGTTATACGTTATATCCTAATGCTACATAACGTTATACGCTGTATCGTAATGCTACATAGCGTTATACGTTATAACGTAATACTACATAACGTTATACGTTATATTGTAATGCTACATAGCTTTATAAGTTATATGGTAATGCTACATAACGTTATACGTTATAATGTATTACCATATAACGTTATACATTATATCGTAATGCTACATAACGTTATACGTTATATCGTAATGCTACATAACGTTATACGTTATATCGTAATGCTACATAACGTTATATGTTATATCGTAATGCCACACAACGTTATACGTTATAACGTATTACCATATAACGATATACGTTATATAGTAATGCTACATAACGTTATACGTTATATCTTACTGCTACATAACGTTATGAGTTATATCGTAATGCTACATAACGTTATACGTTATGTCGGAATGCTACATAACGTTATACGTTATATCGTAATGCTACATGACGTTATACGTTATATCGTATTGCTACATAACGTTATACGTTATATCCTAATGCTACATAACGTTATACGCTGTATCGTAATGCTACATAGCGTTATACGTTATAACGTAATACTACATAACGTTATACGTTATATTGTAATGCTACATAACGTTATAAGTTATATGGTAATGCTACATAACGTTATACGTTATAATGTATTACCATATAACGTTATACATTATATCGTAATGCTACATAACGTTATACGTTATATCGTAATGCTACATAACGTTATACGTTATATCGTAATGCTACATAACGTTATACGTTATATCGTAATGCCACACAACGTTATACGTTATAACGTATTACCATATAACGTTATACGTTATATAGTAATGCTACATAACGTTATGAGTTATATCGTAATGCTACATAACGTTATACGATATGACGTAATACTACATATCGTTATACGTTATAACGTAATACTACAAACCGTTATACGTTATATTGTAATGCTACATAATGTTGTAAGTTATATCGTAATGCTACATAACGTTATACGTTATATCGTAATGCTACATAACGTTATACGTTATAACGTATTACCATATAACGTTATACGTCATGTCGTAATGCTACATAACGTTATACGTTATATCGTAATGCCACATAACGTTATACGCTATATCGTACTGCTAGATAACGTTATACGTTATATCGTTATGCTACATAACGTTATACGTTATATCGTAATGCTACATAATGTTATACGTTATATCGTAATGCTACATAACGTTATACGTTATAACGTATTACCATATAACGTTATACGTTACATCGTAATGCTACATAACGTTATACGTTATATCGTAATGCTACACAACGTTATACGTCATATTGTAATGCTACATAACGTTATACGTTATATGGTAATGCTACATATCGTTATACGTTATAACGTATAACCATATAACGTTATTCGTTATATGGTAATGCTACATAACGTTGTACGTTATAACGTATTACCATATAACGTTATAAGTTACATCGTAATGCTACATAACGTTATACGTCATATCGTAATGCTACATAACGTTATACGTTATATCGTAATGCTACATAACGTTATACGCTATATCGTACTGCTACATAACGTTATACCTTATATCGTAATTCTACATAACGTTATATGTTGTATCGTAATGCTACATAACGTTATACGTTATATCGTAATGCTACATAACGTTATACGTTATAACGTAATACTACATAACGTTATACGTTATAACGTAATACTACATAACGTTATAAGTTATAACGTATTACCATATAACGTTATAAGTTATATCGTAATGCTACATAACGTTATACGTTATATCGTAATGCTACATAACGTTATACGTTGTTTCGTAATGCTACATAACGTTGTACGTTATATCGTAATGCTACATAACGTTATACGTTATAACGTAATACTACATAACGTTATAAGTTATAACGTATTACCATATAACGTTATACGTTATATCGTAATGCTACATAACGTTATACGTTATATCGTAATGCTACATAACGTTATACGTTATGTCGGAATGCTACATGACGTTATACGTTATATCGTAATGCTACATAACGTTATACGTTATATCCTAATGCTACATAACGTTATACGCTGTATCGTAATGCTACATAGCGTTATACGTTATAACGTAATACTACATAACGTTATACGTTATATCGTAATGCTACATAACGTTATACGCTATATCGTACTGCTACATAACGTTATACCTTATATCGTAATTCTACATAACGTTATACGTTGTATCGTAATGCTACATAACGTTATACGTTATATCGTAATGCTACATAACGTTATACGTTATAACGTAATACTACATAACGTTATACGTTATAACGTAATACTACATAACGTTATAAGTTATAACGTATTACCATATAACGTTATACGTTATATCGTAATGCTACATAACGTTATACGTTATATCGTAATGCTACATAACGTTATACGTTGTATCGTAATGCTACATAACGTTGTACGTTATATCGTAATGCTACATAACGTTATACGTTATAACATAATACTACATAACGTTATAAGTTATAACGTATTACCATATAACGTTATACGTTATATCGTAATGCTACATAACGTTATACGTTATATCGTAATGCTACATAACGTTATACGTTATGTCGGAATGCTACATAACGTTATACGTTATATCGTAATGCTACATGACGTTATACGTTATATCGTAATGCTACATAACGTTATACGTTATATCCTAATGCTACATAACGTTATACGCTGTATCGTAATGCTACATAGCGTTATACGTTATAACGTAATACTGCATAACGTTATACGTTATATTGTAATGCTACATAACGTTATAAGTTATATGGTAATGCTACATAACGTTATACGTTATAATGTATTACCATATAACGTTATACATTATATCGTAATGCTACATAACGTTATACGTTATATCGTAATGCTACATAACGTTATACGTTATATCGTAATGCTACATAACGTTATACGTTATATCGTAATGCCACACAACGTTATACGTTATAACGTATTACCATATAACGTTATACGTTATATAGTAATGCTACATAACGTTATGAGTTATATCGTAATGCTACATAACGTTATACGATATGACGTAATACTACATATCGTTATACGTTATAACGTAATACTACAAACCGTTATACGTTATATTGTAATGCTACATAATGTTGTAAGTTATATCGTAATGCTACATAACGTTATACATTATATCGTAATGCTACATAACGTTATACGTTATAACGTATTACCATATAACGTTATACGTCATGTCGTAATGCTACATAACGTTATACGTTATATCGTAATGCCACATAACGTTATACGCTATATCGTACTGCTAGATAACGTTATACGTTATATCGTTATGCTACATAACGTTATACGTTATATCGTAATGCTACATAATGTTATACGTTATATCGTAATGCTACATAACGTTATACGTTATAACGTATTACCATATAACGTTATACGTTACATCGTAATGCTACATAACGTTATACGTTATATCGTAATGCTACACAACGTTATACGTCATATTGTAATGCTACATAACGTTATACGTTATATGGTAATGCTACATATCGTTATACGTTATAACGTATTACCATATAACGTTATTCGTTATATGGTAATGCTACATAACGTTGTACGTTATAACGTATTACCATATAACGTTATACGTTATATAGTAATGCTACATAACGTTATGAGTTATATCGTAATGCTACATAACGTTATACGATATGACGTAATACTACATATCGTTATACGTTATAACGTAATACTACAAACCGTTATACGTTATATTGTAATGCTACATAATGTTGTAAGTTATATCGTAATGCTACATAACGTTATACGTTATATCGTAATGCTACATAACGTTATACGTTATAACGTATTACCATATAACGTTATACGTCATGTCGTAATGCTACATAACGTTATACGTTATATCGTAATGCCACATAACGTTATACGCTATATCGTACTGCTAGATAACGTTATACGTTATATCGTTATGCTACATAACGTTATACGTTATATCGTAATGCTACATAATGTTATACGTTATATCGTAATGCTACATAACGTTATACGTTATAACGTATTACCATATAACGTTATACGTTACATCGTAATGCTACATAATGTTATACGTTATATCGTAATGCTACACAACGTTATACGTTATATCGTAATGCTACACAACGTTATACGTTATATCGTAATGCTACATAACGTTATACGTTATATTGTAATGCTACATAACGTTATACGTTATATGGTAATGCTACATATCGTTATACGTTATAACGTATTACCATATAACGTTATTCGTTATATGGTAATGCCACATAACGTTATACGCTATATCGTACTGCTAGATAACGTTATACGTTATATCGTAATGCTACATAACGTTATACGTTGTATCGTAATGCTACATAACGTTATACGTTGTATCGTAATGCTACATAACGTTGTACGTTATATCGTAATGCTACATAACGTTATACGTTATATCGTAATGCTACATAACGTTATACGTTATATCGTAATGCTACATAACGTTATAGGTTATATCTTACTGCTACATAACGTTATACGTTATATGGTAATGCTACATAACGTTATACGTTATATCGTAATGCTACATAACGTTATACTGTATATCGTAATGCTACATAACGTTATACATTATATCTTTCTGCTACATAACGTTATACGTTATAACGTATTACCATATAACGTTATATGTTACATCGTAATGCTACATAACGTTATCCGTTATATCGTAATGCTACATAACGTTATACGTTATATCGTAATGCTACATAACGTTATACGTTATATCGTAATGCTACATAACGTTATACGTTATAACGTAATCCTACATAACGTTATACGTTATAACGTAATACTATATAACGTTATACGTTATATCGTTATGCTACATAACGTTATACATTATATCGTAATGCTACATAACGTTATACGTTATATCGTAATGCTACATAACGTTATACGTTGTATCGTAATGCTACATAACGTTATACGTTATATCGTAATGCTACATAACGTTATACGTTTAAACGTATTACCATATAACGTTATACGTTACATCGTAATGCTAGATAACGTTATACGTCATATCGTAATGCTACATAACGTTATACGTTATATCGTAATGCCACATAACGTTATACGCTATATCGTACTGCTAGATAACGTTATACGTTATATCGCAATGCTACATAACGTTATACGTTGTATCGTAATGCTACATAACGTTGTACGTTATATCGTAATGCTACATAACGTTATACGTTATATCGTAATGCTACATAACGTTATACGTTATAACGTATTACCATATAACGTTATACGTTATATCGTAATGCTACATAACGTTATACGTTATAACGTATTACCATATAACGTTATACGTTATATCGTAATGCTACATAACGTTATAGGTTATATCTTACTGCTACATAGCGTTATACGTTATATGGTAATGCTACATAACGTTATACGTTATATCGTAATGCTACATAACGTTATACGGTATATCGTAATGCTACATAACGTTATACGTTATATGGTAATGCTACATATCGTTATACGTTATAACGTATTACCATATAACGTTATACGTTACATCGTAATGCTACATAACGTTATACGTTATAACGTATTACCATATAACGTTATACGTTACATCGTAATGCTACATAACGTTATACGGTATATCGTAATGCTACATAACGTTATACGTTATAACGTAATACTACATAACGTTATATGTTATAACGTAATACTATATAACGTTATACGTTATATCGTTATGCTACATAACGTTATACGTTATATCGTAATGCTACACAACGTTATACGTTATATTGTAATGCTACATAACGTTATACGTTATATGGTAATGCTACATATCGTTATACGTTATAACGTATTACCATATAACGTTATTCGTTATATCGTAATGCTACATAACGTTATACGTTATATCGTAATGCTACATAACGTTATACGTTATATCGTAATGCTACATAACGTTATACGTTATAACGTATTACCATATAACGTTATACGTTACATCGTAATGCAACATAACGTTATACGTTATATCGTAATGCTACATAACGTTATACGTTATATCTTTCTGCTACATAACGTTATACGTTATATCCTAATGCTACATAACGTTATACGCTGTATCGTAATGCTACATAGCGTTATACGTTATAACGTAATACAACATAACGTTATACGTTATATTGTAATGCTACATAACGTTATAAGTTATATGGTAATGCTACATAACGTTATACGTTATAATGTATTACCATATAACGTTATACATTATATCGTAATGCTACATAACGTTATACGTTATATCGTAATGCTACATAACGTTATACGTTATATCGTAATGCTACATAACGTTATATGTTATATCGTAATGCCACACAACGTTATACGTTATAACGTATTACCATATAACGTTATACGTTATATAGTAATGCTACATAACGTTATACGTTATATCTTACTGCTACATAACGTTATGAGTTATATCGTAATGCTACATAACGTTATACGTTATGTCGGAATGCTACATAACGTTATACGTTATAACGTAATACTACATAACGTTATACGTTATATTGTAATGCTACATAACGTTATAAGTTATATGGTAATGCTACATAACGTTATACGTTATAATGTATTACCATATAACGTTATACATTATATCGTAATGCTACATAACGTTATACGTTATATCGTAATGCTACATAACGTTATACGTTATATCGTAATGCTACATAACGTTATACGTTATATCGTAATGCCACACAACGTTATACGTTATAACGTATTACCATATAACGTTATACGTTATAACGTATTACCATATAACGTTATACGTTATATAGTAATGCTACATAACGTTATGAGTTATATCGTAATGCTACATAACGTTATACGATATGACGTAATACTACATATCGTTATACGTTATAACGTAATACTACAAACCGTTATACGTTATATTGTAATGCTACATAATGTTGTAAGTTATATCGTAATGCTACATAACGTTATACGTTATATCGTAATGCTACATAACGTTATACGTTATAACGTATTACCATATAACGTTATACGTCATGTCGTAATGCTACATAACGTTATACGTTATATCGTAATGCCACATAACGTTATACGCTATATCGTACTGCTAGATAACGTTATACGTTATATCGTTATGCTACATAACGTTATACGTTATATCGTAATGCTACATAATGTTATACGTTATATCGTAATGCTACATAACGTTATACGTTATAACGTATTACCATATAACGTTATACGTTACATCGTAATGCTACATAACGTTATACGTTATATCGTAATGCTACACAACGTTATACGTCATATTGTAATGCTACATGACGTTATACGTTATATGGTAATGCTACATATCGTTATACATTATAACGTATAACCATATAACGTTATTCGTTATATGGTAATGCTACATAACGTTGTACGTTATAACGTATTACCATATAACGTTATAAGTTACATCGTAATGCTACATAACGTTATACGTCATATCGTAATGCTACATAACGTTATACGTTATATCGTAATGCTACATAACGTTATACGCTATATCGTACTGCTACATAACGTTATACCTTATATCGTAATTCTACATAACGTTATACGTTTTATCGTAATGCTACATAACGTTATACGTTGTATCGTAATGCTACATAACGTTGTACGTTATATCGTAATGCTACATAACGTTATACGTTATAACGTAATACTACATAACGTTATAAGTTATAACGTATTACCATATAACGTTATACGTTATATCGTAATGCTACATAACGTTATACGTTATATCGTAATGCTACATAACGTTATACGTTATGTCGGAATGCTACATAACGTTATACGTTATATCGTAATGCTACATGACGTTATACGTTATATCGTAATGCTACATAACGTTATACGTTATATCGTAATGCTACATGACGTTATACGTTATATCGTAATGCTACATAACGTTATACGTTATATCCTAATGCTACATAACGTTATACGCTGTATCGTAATGCTACATAGCGTTATACGTTATAACGTAATACTACATAACGTTATACGTTATATTGTAATGCTACATAACGTTATAAGTTATATGGTAATGCTACATAACGTTATACGTTATAATGTATTACCATATAACGTTATACATTATATCGTAATGCTACATAACGTTATACGTTATATCGTAATGCTACATAACGTTATACGTTATATCGTAATGCTACATAACGTTATACGTTATATCGTAATGCCACACAACGTTATACGTTATAACGTATTACCATATAACGTTATACGTTATATAGTAATGCTACATAACGTTATGAGTTATATCGTAATGCTACATAACGTTATACGATATGACGTAATACTACATATCGTTATACGTCATGTCGTACTGCTAGATAACGTTATTCGTTATATCGTAATGCTACATAACGTTATACGTTGTATCGTAATGCTACATAACGTTGTACGTTATATCGTAATGCTACATAACGTTACACGTTATACCGTAATGCTACACAACGTTATACGTTATAACGTATTACCATATAACGTTATACGTTATATAGTAATGCTACATAACGTTATGAGTTATATCGTAATGCTACATAACGTTATACGATATGACGTAATACTACATATCGTTATACGTTATAACGTAATACTACAAACCGTTATACGTTATATTGTAATGCTACATAATGTTGTAAGTTATATCGTAATGCTACATAACGTTATACGTTATATCGTAATGCTACATAACGTTATACGTTATAACGTATTACCATATAACGTTATACGTCATGTCGTAATGCTACATAACGTTATACGTTATATCGTAATGCCACATAACGTTATACGCTATATCGTACTGCTAGATAACGTTATACGTTATATCGTTATGCTACATAACGTTATACGTTATATCGTAATGCTACATAATGTTATACGTTATATCGTAATGCTACATAACGTTATACGTTATAACGTATTACCATATAACGTTATACGTTACATCGTAATGCTACATAACGTTATACGTTATATCGTAATGCTACACAACGTTATACGTCATATTGTAATGCTACATAACGTTATACGTTATATGGTAATGCTACATATCGTTATACGTTATAACGTATTACCATATAACGTTATTCGTTATATGGTAATGCTACATAACGTTGTACGTTATAACGTAATACTACATAACGTTATAAGTTATAACGTATTTCCATATAACGTTATACGTTATATCGTAATGCTACATAACGTTATAGGTTATATCTTACTGCTACATAACGTTATACGTTATATCGTAATGCTACATAACGTTATACGTTATATCGTAATGCTGCACAACGTTATACGTTATAACGTATTACCATATAACGTTATACGTTATATCGTAATGCTACATAACGTTATACGTTATATCGTAATGCTACATAACGTTATACGTTATATGGTAATGCTACATATCGTTATACGTTATATCGTAATGCTACATAACGTTATACGTTTAAACGTATTACCATATAACGTTATACGTCATGTCGTAATGCTACATAACGTTATACGTTATATCGTAATGCCACATAACGTTATACGTTATATCGTAATGCTACATAACGTTATACGTTATATCCTAATGCTACATAACGTTATACGCTGTATCGTAATGCTACATAGCGTTATACGTTATAACGTAATACTACATAACGTTATACGTTATATTGTAATGCTACATAACGTTATAAGTTATATGGTAATGCTACATAACGTTATACGTTATAATGTATTACCATATAACGTTATACATTATATCGTAATGCTACATAACGTTATACGTTATATCGTAATGCTACATAACGTTATACGTTATATCGTAATGCTACATAACGTTATACGTTATATCGTAATGCCACACAACGTTATACGTTATAACGTATTACCATATAACGTTATACGTTATATAGTAATGCTACTTAACGTTATGAGTTATATCGTAATGCTACATAACGTTATACGATATGACGTAATACTACATATCGTTATACGTTATAACGTAATACTACAAACCGTTATACGTTATATTGTAATGCTACATAATGTTGTAAGTTATATCGTAATGCTACATAACGTTATACGTTATATCGTAATGCTACATAACGTTATACGTTATAACGTATTACCATATAACGTTATACGTCATGTCGTAATGCTACATAACGTTATACGTTATATCGTAATGCCACATAACGTTATACGCTATATCGTACTGCTAGATAACGTTATACGTTATATCGTTATGCTACATAACGTTATACGTTATATCGTAATGCTACATAATGTTATACGTTATATCGTAATGCTACATAACGTTATACGTTATAACGTATTACCATATAACGTTATACGTTACATCGTAATGCTACATAACGTTATACGTTATATCGTAATGCTACACAACGTTATACGTTATATCGTAATGCTACATAACGTTATACGCTATATCGTACTGCTACATAACGTTATACCTTATATCGTAATTCTACATAACGTTATACGTTGTATCGTAATGCTACATAACGTTATACGTTATATCGTAGTGCTACATAACGTTATACGTTATAACGTAATACTACATAACGTTATACGTTATAACGTAATACTACATAACGTTATAAGTTATAACGTATTACCATATAACGTTATACGTTATATCGTAATGCTACATAACGTTATACGTTATATCGTAATGCTACATAACGTTATACGTTGTATCGTAATGCTACATAACGTTGTACGTTATATCGTAATGCTACATAACGTTATACGTTATATCGTAATGCTACATAACGTTATACGTTATATCGTAATGCTGCACAACGTTATACGTTATAACGTATTACCATATAACGTTATACGTTATATCGTAATGCTACATAACGTTATACGTTATAACGTATTACCATATAACGTTATACGTTACATCGTAATGCTACATAACGTTATACGTTATATCGTAATGCTACACAACGTTATACGTTATATCGTAATGCTACATAACGTTATACGCTATATCGTACTGCTACATAACGTTATACCTTATATCGTAATTCTACATAACGTTATACGTTGTATCGTAATGCTACATAACGTTATACGTTATATCGTAGTGCTACATAACGTTATACGTTATAACGTAATACTACATAACGTTATACGTTATAACGTAATACTACATAACGTTATAAGTTATAACGTATTACCATATAACGTTATACGTTATATCGTAATGCTACATAACGTTATACGTTATATCGTAATGCTACATAACGTTATACGTTGTATCGTAATGCTACATAACGTTGTACGTTATATCGTAATGCTACATAACGTTATACGTTATATCGTAATGCTACATAACGTTATACGTTATAACGTATTACCATATAACGTTATACGTTATATCGTAATGCTACATAACGTTATAGGTTATATATTACTGCTACATAACGTTATACGTTATATCGTAATGCTACATAACGTTATACGTTATATCGTAATGCTGCACAACGTTATACGTTATAACGTATTACCATATAACGTTATACGTTATATCGTAATGCTACATAACGTTATACGTTATATCGTAATGCTACATAACGTTATACGTTATATCGTAATGCTACATAACGCTATACGTTATAACGTAATACTACATAACGTTACACGTTATAACGTAATACTATATAACGTTATACGTTATATCGTTATGCTACATAACGTTATACGTTATATCGTAATGCTACACAACGTTACACGTTATATTGTAATGCTACATAACGTTATACGTTATATGGTAATGCTACATATCGTTATACGTTATATCGTAATGCTACATAACGTTATACGTTTAAACGTATTACCATATAACGTTATACGTTACATCGTATTGCTAGATATCGTTATACGTCATATCGTAATGCTACATAACGTTATACGATATATCGTAATGCCACCTAACGTTATACGCCATATCGTACTGCTAGATAACGTTATACGTTATACCGTAATGCTACATAACGTTATACGTTGTATCGTAATGCTACATAACGTTGTACGTTATATCGTAATGCTACATAACGTTATACGTTATATCGTAATGCTACATAACGTTATACGTTATATGGTAATGCTACATATCGTTATACGTTATAACGTATTACCATATAACGTTATTCGTTATATCGTAATGCTACATAACGTTATACGTTATATCGTAATGCTACATAACGTTATACGTTATATCGTAATGCTACATAACGCTATACGTTATAACGTAATACTACATAACGTTACACGTTATAACGTAATACTATATAACGTTATACGTTATATCGTTATGCTACATAACGTTATACGTTATATCGTAATGCTACACAACGTTACACGTTATATTGTAATGCTACATAACGTTATACGTTATATGGTAATGCTACATATCGTTATACGTTATATCGTAATGCTACATAACGTTATACGTTTAAACGTATTACCATATAACGTTATACGTTACATCGTATTGCTAGATATCGTTATACGTCATATCGTAATGCTACATAACGTTATACGATATATCGTAATGCCACCTAACGTTATACGCCATATCGTACTGCTAGATAACGTTATACGTTATACCGTAATGCTACATAACGTTATACGTTGTATCGTAATGCTACATAACGTTGTACGTTATATCGTAATGCTACATAACGTTATACGTTATATCGTAATGCTACATAACGTTATACGTTATATGGTAATGCTACATATCGTTATACGTTATAACGTATTACCATATAACGTTATTCGTTATATCGTAATGCTACATAACGTTATACGTTATATCGTAATGCTACATAACGTTATACGTTATACCGTAATGCTACATAACGTTATACGTTATAACGTATTACCATATAACGTTATACGTTACATCGTAATGCTACATAACGTTATCCGTTATATCGTAATGCTACATAATGTTATACGTTATATCGTAATGCTACATAACGTTATACGTTTAAACGTATTACGATATAAAGTTATACGTTACATCGTAATGCTAGATAACGTTATACGCTATATCGTACTGCTAGATAACGTTATACGTTATATCGTAATGCTACATAACGTTATACGTTGTATCGTAATGCTACATAACGTTGTACGTTATATCGTAATGCTACATAACGTTATACGTTATATCGTAATGCTACATAACGTTATACGTTATAACGTATTACCATATAACGTTATACGTTATATGGTAATGCCACATAACGTTATACGCTATATCGTACTGCTAGATAACGTTATACGTTATATCGTAATGCTACATAACGTTATACGTTGTATCGTAATGCTACATAACGTTGTACGTTATATCGTAATGCTACAAAACGTTATACGTTATATTGTAATGCTACATAACGTTATACGTTATATGGTAATGCTACATATCGTTATACGTTATATCGTATTACCATATAACGTTATTCGATATCGTAATGCTACATAATGTTATACGTTATATCGTAATGCTACATAACGTTATACGTTATATCGTAATGCTACATAACGTTATACGTTATAACGTAATACTACATAACGTTATACGTTATAACGTAATACTATATAACGTTATACGTTATATCGTTATGCTACATAACGTTATACATTATATCGTAATGCTACATAACGTTATACGTTATATCGTAATGCTACATAACGTTATACGTTGTATCGCAATGCTACATAACGTTGTACGTTATATCGTAATGCTACATAACGTTATACGTTATATCGTAATGCTACATAACGTTATACGTTATAACGTATTACCATATAACGTTATACGTTATATCGTAATGCTACATAACGTTATAGGTTATATCTTACTGCTACATAACGTTATACGTTATATGGTAATGCTACATAACGTTATACGTTATATCGTAATGCTACATAACGTTATACTGTACATCGTAATGCTACATAACGTTATACGTTATATCTTTCTGCTACATAACGTTATACGTTATAACGTATTACCATATAACGTTATATGTTACATCGTAATGCTACATAACGTTATCCGTTATATCGTAATGCTACATAACGTTATACGTTATATCGTAATGCTACATAACGTTATAAGTTATATCGTAATGCTACATAACGCTATACGTTATAACGTAATCCTACATAACGTTATACGTTATAACGTAATACTATATAACGTTATACGTTATATCGTAATGCTACATAACGTTATACGTTATATCGTAATGCTACATAACGTTATCCGTTATATCGTAATGCTACATAACGTTATACGTTATATCGTAATGCTACATAACGTTATACGTCGTATCGTAATGCTACATAACGTTATACGTTATATCGTAATGCTACATAACGTTATACGTCTAAACGTATTACCATATAACGTTATACGTTACATCGTAATGCTAGATAACGTTATACGTCATATCGTAATGCTACATAACGTTATACGTTATATCGTAATGCCACATAACGTTATACGCTATATCGTACTGCTAGATAACGTTATACGTTATATCGTAATGCTACATAACGTTATACGTTGTATCGTAATGCTACATAACGTTGTACGTTATATCGTAATGCTACATAACGTTATACGTTATATCGTAATGCTACATAACGTTATACGTTATAACGTATTACCATATAACGTTATACGTTATATCGTAATGCTACATAACGTTATACGTTATATCGTAATGCTACATAACGTTATACGTTATAACGTAGTACCATATAACGTTATACGTTATATCGTAATGCTACATAACGTTATAGGTTATATCTTACTGCTACATAGCGTTATACGTTATGTGGTAATGCTACATAACGTTATACGTTATATCGTAATGCTACATAACGTTATACGGTATATCGTAATGCTACATAACGTTATACATTATATCTTTCTGCTACATAACGTTATACGTTATAACGTATTACCATATAACGTTATATGTTATATCGTAATGCTACATAACGTTATCCGTTATATCGTAATGCTACATATCATTATACGTTATATCGTAATGCTACATAACGTTATACGTTTAAACGTATTACCATATAACGTTATACGTTACATCGTAATGCTAGATAACGTTATACGTCATATCGTAATGCTACATAACGTTATACGTTATATCGTAATGCCACATAACGTTATACGCTATATCGTACTGCTAGATAACGTTATACGTTATATCGTAATGCTACATAACGTTATACGTTGTATCGTAATGCTACATAACGTTATACGTTATATCGTAATGCTACATAACGTTATACGTTATATCGTAATGCTACATAACGTTATACGTTATAACGTATTACCATATAACGTTATACGTTACATCGTAATGCTACATAACGTTATACGTTATATCATAATGCTACATAACGTTATACGTTATATGGTAATGCTACATATCGTTATACGTTATAACGTATTACCATATAACGTTATACGTTACATCGTAATGCTACATAACGTTATACGTTATAACGTAATGCTACATAACGTTATACGTTATAACGTAATGCTACATAACGTTATACGTTATAACGTAATACTACATAACGTTATATGTTATAACGTAATACTATATAACGTTATACGTTATATCGTTATGCTACATAACGTTATACGTTATATCGTAATGCTACACAACGTTATACGTTATATTGTAATGCTACGTAACGTTATACGTTATATGGTAATGCTAGATATCGTTATACGTTATAGCGTATTACCATATAACGTTATTCGTTATATCGTAATGCTACATAACGTTATACGTTATATCGTAATGCTACATAACGTTATACGTTATATCGTAATGCTACATAACGTTATACGTTATAACGTATTACCATATAACGTTATACGTTACATCGTAATGCAACATAACGTTATACGTTATATCGTAATGCTACATAACGTTATACCTTATATCGTAATGCTACATAACGTTATACGTTACATCGTAATGCTATATAACGTTATACGTTACACCTTACAGCTACATAACGTTATACGTTATATCGTAACGCTACATAACGTTATACGTTATATCGTAATGCTACATAACGTTATACGTTATATCTTTCTGCTACATAACGTTATACGTTATATCGTAATGCTACATAACGTTATACGTTATATCGTAATGCTACATAACGTTATACGTTATATGGTAATGCTACATATCGTTATACGTTATAACGTATTATCATATAACGTTATTCGTTACATCGTAATGCTACATAACGTTATACGTTATAACGTAATGCTACATAACGTTATACGTTATAACGTAATACTACATAACGTTATATGTTATAACGTAATACTATATAACGCTATACGTTATATCGTAATGCTACACAACGTTATACGTTATATTGTAATGCTACATAACGTTATAAGTTATATGGTTATGCTACATAACGTTATACGTTATAATGTATTACCATATAACGTTATACATTATATCGTAATGCTACATAACGTTATCCGCTATATCGTCATGCTACATAACGTTATACGTTATGTCGTAATGCTACATAACGTTATACGTTATAACGTATTACCATATAACGTTATACGTTACATCGTAATGCTGGATAACGTTATACGTTATATCGTAATGCTACATAACGTTATACGTTGTATCGTAATGCTACATAACGTTGTACGTTATATCGTAATGCTACAAAACGTTATACGTTATATCGTAATGCTACATAACGTTATACGTTATAACGTATTACCATATAACGTTATACGTTACATCGTAATGCTACATAACGTTATACGTTATATCGTAATGCTACACAACGTTATACGTCATATTGTAATGCTACATAACGTTATACGTTATATGGTAATGCTACATATCGTTATACGTTATAACGTATTACCATATAACGTTATTCGTTATATGGTAATGCCACATAACGTTATACGCTATATCGTACTGCTAGATAACGTTATACGTTATATCGTAATGCTACATAACGTTATACGTTGTATCGTAATGCTACATAACGTTGTACGTTATATCGTAATGCTACAAAACGTTATACGTTATATTGTAATGCTACATAACGTTATACGTTATATGGTAATGCTACATATCGTTATACGTTATATCGTATTACCATATAACGTTATTCGATATCGTAATGCTACATAATGTTATACGTTATATCGTAATGCTACATAACGTTATACGTTATATCGTAATGCTACATAACGTTATACGTTATAACGTAATACTACATAACGTTATACGTTATAACGTAATACTATATAACGTTATACGTTATATCGTTATGCTACATAACGTTATACATTATATCGTAATGCTACATAACGTTATACGTTATATCGTAATGCTACATAACGTTATACGTTGTATCGTAATGCTACATAACGTTGTACGTTATATCGTAATGCTACATAACGTAATACGTTATATCGTAATGCTACATAACGTTATACGTTATAACGTATTACCATATAACGTTATACGTTATATCGTAATGCTACATAACGTTATAGGTTATATCTTACTGCTACATAACGTTATACGTTATATGGTAATGCTACATAACGTTATACGTTATATCGTAATGCTACATAAAGTTATACTGTACATCGTAATGCTACATAACGTTATACGTTATATCTTTCTGCTACATAACGTTATACGTTATAACGTATTACCATATAACGTTATATGTTACATCGTAATGCTACATAACGTTATCCGTTATATCGTAATGCTACATAACGTTATACGTTATATCGCAATGCTACATAACGTTATAAGTTATATCGTAATGCTACATAACGCTATACGTCATAACGTAATCCTACATAACGTTATACGTTATAACGTAATACTATATAACGTTATACGTTATATCGTAATGCTACATAACGTTATACGTTATATCGTAATGCTACATAACGTTATCCGTTATATCGTAATGCTACATAACGTTATACGTTATATCGTAATGCTACATAACGTTATACGTTGTATCGTAATGCTACATAACGTTATACGTTATATCGTAATGCTACATAACGTTATACGTTTAAACGTATTACCATATAACGTTATACGTTACATCGTAATGCTAGATAACGTTATACGTCATATCGTAATGCTACATAACGTTATACGTTATATCGTAATGCCACATAACGTTATACGCTATATCGTACTGCTAGATAACGTTATACGTTATATCGTAATGCTACATAACGTTATACGTTGTATCGTAATGCTACATAACGTTGTACGTTATATCGTAATGCTACATAACGTTATACGTTATATCGTAATGCTACATAACGTTATACGTTATAACGTATTACCATATAACGTTATACGTTATATCGTAATGCTACATAACGTTATACGTTATATCGTAATGCTACATAACGTTATACGTTATAACGTAGTACCATATAACGTTATACGTTATATCGTAATGCTACATAACGTTATAGGTTATATCTTACTGCTACATAGCGTTATACGTTATATGGTAATGCTACATAACGTTATACGTTATATCGTAATGCTACATAACGTTATACGGTATATCGTAATGCTACATAACGTTATACTTTATATCTTTCTGCTACATAACGTTATACGTTATAACGTATTACCATATAACGTTATATGTTATATCGTAATGCTACATAACGTTATCCGTTATATCGTAATGCTACATATCATTATACGTTATATCGTAATGCTACATAACGTTATACGTTTAAACGTATTACCATATAACGTTATACGTTACATCGTAATGCTAGATAACGTTATACGTTATATCGTAATGCTACATAACGTTATCCGTTATATCGTAATGCTACATAACGTTATACGTTATATCGTAATGCTACATAACGTTATACGTTGTATCGTAATGCTACATAACGTTGTACGTTATATCGTAATGCTACATAACGTTACACGTTATACCGTAATGCTACACAACGTTATACGTTATAACGTATTACCATATAACGTTATACGTTACATCGTAATGCTACATAACGTTATACGTTATATCGTAATGCTACATAACGTTATACGTTATATCGTAATGCTACATAACGTTATACGTTATATCGTAATGCTACATAACGTTATAGGTTATATCTTACTGCTACATAACGTTATACGTTATATCGTAATGCTACATAACGTTATACGTTATATCGTAATGCTGCACAACCTTATACGTTATAACGTATTACCATATAACGTTATACGTTATATCGTAATGCTACATAACGTTATACGTTGTATCGTAATGCTACATAACGTTGTACGTTATATCGTAATGCTACATAACGTTATACGTTATATAGTAATGCTACATAACGTTATACGTTATAACGTATTACCATATAACGTTATACGTTATATCGTAATGCTACATAACGTTATAGGTTATATCTTACTGCTACATAACGTTATACGTTATATCGTAATGCTACATAACGTTATACGTTATATCGTAATGCTACATAACGTTATACGTTATATCGTAATGCTGCACAACCTTATACGTTATAACGTATTACCATATAACGTTATACGTTACATCGTAATGCTACATAACGTTATACGTTATATCGTAATGCTACATAACGTTATACGTTATATCGTAATGCTACATAACGTTATACGTTATATCGTAATGCTACATAACGTTATACGTTATAACGTATTACCATATAACGTTATACGTTACATCGTAATGCTACACAACGTTATACGTTATATCGTAATGCTACATAACGTTATACGTTATATGGTAATGCTACATATCGTTATACGTTATAACGTATTACCATATAACGTTATACGTTACATCGTAATGCTACATAACGTTATACGTTATAACGTAATGCTACATAACGTTATACGTTATAACGTAATGCTACATAACGTTATACGTTATAACGTAATACTACATAACGTTATATGTTATAACGTAATACTATATAACGTTATACGTTATATCGTTATGCTACATAACGTTATACGTTATATCGTAATGCTACACAACGTTATACGTTATATTGTAATGCTACATAACGTTATACGTTATATGGTAATGCTACATATCGTTATACGTTATAACGTACTACCATATAACGTTATTCGTTATATCGTAATGCTACATAACGTTATACGTTATATCGTAATGCTACATAACGTTATACGTTATATCGTAATGCTACATAACGTTATACGTTATAACGTATTACCATATAACGTTATACGTTACATCGTAATGCAACATAACGTTATACGTTATATCGTAATGCTACATAACGTTATACCTTATATCGTAATGCTACATAACGTTATACGTTACATCGTAATGCTATATAACGTTATACGTTACACCTTACAGCTACATAACGTTATACGTTATATCGTAACGCTACATAACGTTATACGTTATATCGTAATGCTACATAACGTTATACGTTATATCTTTCTGCTACATAACGTTATACGTTATATCGTAATGCTACATAACGTTATACGTTATATCGTAATGCTACATAACGTTATACGTTATATGGTAATGCTACATATCGTTATACGTTATAACGTATTATCATATAACGTTATTCGTTACATCGTAATGCTACATTACGTTATACGTTATAACGTAATGCTACATAACGTTATACGTTATAATGTAATACTACATAACGTTATATGTTATAACGTAATACTATATAACGCTATACGTTATATCGTTATGCTACATAACGTTATACGTTATATCGTAATGCTACACAACGTTATACGTTATATTGTAATGCTACATAACGTTATACGTTATATGGTAATGCTACATACCGTTATACGTTATAACGTATTACCATATAACGTTATTCGTTATATCGTAATGCTACATAACGTTATACGTTATATCGTAATGCTACATAACGTTATACGTTATACCGTAATGCTACATAACGTTATACGTTATATCGCAATGCTACATAACGTTATACGATAAAACGTAATACTACATAACGTTATACGTTATAACGTAATACTACATAACGTTATACGATATATTGTAATGCTACATAACGTTGTACGTTATAACGTAATGCTACATAACGTTATACGTTATATCGTAATGCTAGATAACGTTGTACGTTATATCTTACTGCTACATAACGTTATACGTTATATCGTAATGCTACATAACGTTATACGTTTAAACGTATTACCATATAACGTTATATGTTACATCGTAATGCTACATAACGTTATCCGTTATATCGTAATGCTACATAACGTTATACGTTATATCGTAATGCTACATAACGTTATACGTTTAAACGTATTACCATATAACGTTATACGTTACATCGTAATGCTAGATAACGTTATACGTCATATCGTAATGCTACATAACGTTATACGTTATATCGTAATGCCACATAACGTTATACGCTATATCGTACTGCTAGATAACGTTATACGTTATATCGTAATGCTACATAACGTTATACGTTGTATCGTAATGCTACATAACGTTGTACGTTATATCGTAATGCTACATAACGTTATACGTTATATAGTAATGCTACATAACGTTATACGTTATAACTTATTACCATATATCGTTATACGTTATATCGTAATGCTACATAACGTTATAGGTTATATCTTACTGCTACATAACGTTATACGTTATATCGTAATGCTACATAACGTTATACGTTATATCGCAATGCTACACAACGTTATACGTTATATTGTAATGCTACATAACGTTATACGTTATATGGTAATGCTACATATCGTTATACGTTATAACGTATTACCATATAACGTTATTCGTTATATCGTAATGCTACATAACGTTATAAGATATATGGTAATGCTACATAACGTTATACGTTATAATGTATTACCATATAACGTTATACATTATATCGTAATGCTACATAACGTTATACGTTATATCGTAATGCTACATAACGTTATACGTTATATCGCAATGCTACACAACGTTATACGTTATATTGTAATGCTACATAACGTTATACGTTATATGGTAATGCTACATATCGTTATACGTTATAACGTATTACCATATAACGTTATTCGTTATATCGTAATGCTACATAACGTTATACGTTATATCGTAATGCTACATAACGTTATACGTTATGTCGGAATGCTACATAACGTTATACGTTATATCCTAATGCTACATAACGTTATACGCTGTATCGTAATGCTACATAACGTTATACGTTATAACGTAATACTACATAACGTTATACGTTATATTGTAATGCTACATAACGTTATAAGATATATGGTAATGCTACATAACGTTATACGTTATAATGTATTACCATAAAACGTTATACATTATATCGTAATGCTACATAACGTTATACGTTATATCGTAATGCTACATAACGTTATACGTTATATCGTAATGCTACATGACGTTATACGTTATATCGTAATGCCACACAACGTTATACGTTATAACGTATTACCATATAACGTTATATGTTACATCGTAATGCTACATAACGTTATCCGTTATATCGTAATGCTACATAACGTTATGAGTTATATCGTAATGCTACATAACGTAATACGATATAACGTAATACTACATATCGTTATACGTTATAACGTAATACTATATAACGTTATACGTTATATCGTTATGCTACATAACGTTATACATTATATCGTAATGCTACATAACGTTATACGTTATATCGTAATGCTACATAACGTTATACGTTATAACGTATTACCATATAACGTTATACGTTATATCGTAATGCTACATAACGTTATAGGTTATATCTTACTGCTACATAACGTTATACGTTATATGGTAATGCTACATAACGTTATACGTTATATCGTAATGCTACATAACGTTATACGGTATATCGTAATGCTACATAACGTTATACGTTATATCTTTCTGCTACATAACGTTATACGTTATAACGTATTACCATATAACGTTATATGTTACATCGTAATGCTACATAACGTTATCCCTTATATCGTAATGCTACATAACGTTATACGTTATATCGTAATGCTACATAACGTTATACGTTATATCGTAATGCTACATAACGTTATACATTATAACGTATTACCATATAACGTTATATGTTACATCGTAATGCTACATAACGTTATCCGTTATATCGTAATGCTACATAACGTTATACGTTATATCGTAATGCTACATAACGTTATACGTTATAACGTATTACCATATAACGTTATACGTTATATCGTAATGCTACATAACGTTATAGGTTATATCTTACTGCTACATAACGTTATACGTTATATGGTAATGCTACATAACGTTATACGTTATATCGTAATGCTACATAACTTTATACGGTATATCGTAATGCTACATAACGTTATACGTTATATCTTTCTGCTACATAACGTTATACGTTATATCTTTCTGCTACATAACGTTATACGTTATAACGTATTACCATATAACGTTATATGTTACATCGTAATGCTACATAACATTATCCCTTATATCGTAATGCTACATAACGTTATACGTTATATCGTAATGCTACATAACGTTATACGTTATATCGTAATGCTACATAACGTTATACATTATAACGTATTACCATATAACGTTATACGTTATATCGTAATGCTACATAACGTTATACGTTATATCTTTCTGCTACATAACGTTATACGTTATATCGTAATGCTACATAACGTTATACGTTATATCGTAATGCTACATAACGTTATACGTTATATGGTAATGCTACATATCGTTATACGTTATAACGTATTATCATATAACGTTATTCGTTACATCGTAATGCTACATAACGTTATACGTTATAACGTAATGCTACATAACGTTATACGTTATAATGTAATACTACATAACGTTATATGTTATAACGTAATACTATATAACGCTATACGTTATATCGTTATGCTACATAACGTTATACGTTATATCGTAATGCTACACAACGTTATACGTTATATTGTAATGCTACATAACGTTATACGTTATATGGTAATGCTACATACCGTTATACGTTATAACGTATTACCATATAACGTTATTCGTTATATCGTAATGCTACATAACGTTATACGTTATATCGTAATGCTACATAACGTTATACGTTATACCGTAATGCTACATAACGTTATACGTTATATCGCAATGCTACATAACGTTATACGATAAAACGTAATACTACATAACGTTATACGTTATAACGTAATACTACATAACGTTATACGATATATTGTAATGCTACATAACGTTGTACGTTATAACGTAATGCTACATAACGTTATACGTTATATCGTAATGCTACATAACGTTGTACGTTATATCTTACTGCTACATAACGTTATACGTTATATCGTAATGCTACATAACGTTATACGTTATATCGTAATGCTACATAACGTTATACGTTATATCGTAATGCTACATAACGTTATACGTTATATCGTAATGCTACATAACGTTATACGTTATATCTTACTGCTACATAACGTTATACGTTATATGGTAATGCTACATAACGTTATACGTTATATCGTAATGCTACATAACGTTATACGGTATATCGTAATGCTACATAACGTTATACGTTATATCGTAATGCTACATAACGTTATACGTTTAAACGTATTACCATATAACGTTATATGTTACATCGTAATGCTACATAACGTTATCCGTTATATCGTAATGCTACATAACGTTATACGTTATATCGTAATGCTACATAACGTTATACGTTTAAACGTATTACCATATAACGTTATACGTTACATCGTAATGCTAGATAACGTTATACGTCATATCGTAATGCTACATAACGTTATACGTTATATCGTAATGCCACATAACGTTATACGCTATATCGTACTGCTAGATAACGTTATACGTTATATCGTAATGCTACATAACGTTATACGTTGTATCGTAATGCTACATAACGTTGTACGTTATATCGTAATGCTACATAACGTTATACGTTATATAGTAATGCTACATAACGTTATACGTTATAACTTATTACCATATATCGTTATACGTCATATCGTAATGCTACATAACGTTATAGGTTATATCTTACTGCTACATAACGTTATACGTTATATCGTAATGCTACATAACGTTATACGTTATATCGCAATGCTACACAACGTTATACGTTATATTGTAATGCTACATAACGTTATACGTTATATGGTAATGCTACATATCGTTATACGTTATAACGTATTACCATATAACGTTATTCGTTATATCGTAATGCTACATAACGTTATAAGATATATGGTAATGCTACATAACGTTATACGTTATAATGTATTACCATATAACGTTATACATTATATCGTAATGCTACATAACGTTATACGTTATATCGTAATGCTACATAACGTTATACGTTATATCGCAATGCTACACAACGTTATACGTTATATTGTAATGCTACATAACGTTATACGTTATATGGTAATGCTACATATCGTTATACGTTATAACGTATTACCATATAACGTTATTCGTTATATCGTAATGCTACATAACGTTATACGTTATATCGTAATGCTACATAACGTTATACGTTATGTCGGAATGCTACATAACGTTATACGTTATATCCTAATGCTACATAACGTTATACGCTGTATCGTAATGCTACATAACGTTATACGTTATAACGTAATACTACATAACGTTATACGTTATATTGTAATGCTACATAACGTTATAAGATATATGGTAATGCTACATAACGTTATACGTTATAATGTATTACCATAAAACGTTATACATTATATCGTAATGCTACATAACGTTATACGTTATATCGTAATGCTACATAACGTTATACGTTATATCGTAATGCTACATGACGTTATACGTTATATCGTAATGCCACACAACGTTATACGTTATAACGTATTACCATATAACGTTATATGTTACATCGTAATGCTACATAACGTTATCCGTTATATCGTAATGCTACATAACGTTATGAGTTATATCGTAATGCTACATAACGTAATACGATATAACGTAATACTACATATCGTTATACGTTATAACGTAATACTATATAACGTTATACGTTATATCGTTATGCTACATAACGTTATACATTATATCGTAATGCTACATAACGTTATACGTTATATCGTAATGCTACATAACGTTATACGTTATAACGTATTACCATATAACGTTATACGTTATATCGTAATGCTACATAACGTTATAGGTTATATCTTACTGCTACATAACGTTATACGTTATATGGTAATGCTACATAACGTTATACGTTATATCGTAATGCTACATAACGTTATACGGTATATCGTAATGCTACATAACGTTATACGTTATATCTTTCTGCTACATAACGTTATACGTTATAACGTATTACCATATAACGTTATATGTTACATCGTAATGCTACATAACGTTATCCCTTATATCGTAATGCTACATAACGTTATACGTTATATCGTAATGCTACATAACGTTATACGTTATATCGTAATGCTACATAACGTTATACATTATAACGTATTACCATATAACGTTATATGTTACATCGTAATGCTACATAACGTTATCCGTTATATCGTAATGCTACATAACGTTATACGTTATATCGTAATGCTACATAACGTTATACGTTATAACGTATTACCATATAACGTTATACGTTATATCGTAATGCTACATAACGTTATAGGTTATATCTTACTGCTACATAACGTTATACGTTATATGGTAATGCTACATAACGTTATACGTTATATCGTAATGCTACATAACGTTATACATTATAACGTATTACCATATAACGTTATATGTTACATCGTAATGCTACATAACGTTATCCGTTATATCGTAATGCTACATAACGTTATACGGTATATCGTAATGCTACATAACGTTATACGTTATATCTTTCTGCTACATAACGTTATACGTTATAACGTATTACCATATAACGTTATATGTTACATCGTAATGCTACATAACGTTATCCCTTATATCGTAATGCTACATAACGTTATTCGTTATATCGTAATGCTACATAACGTTATACGTTATATCGTAATGCTACATAACGTTATACATTATAACGTATTACCATATAACGTTATACGTTACATCGTAATGCTAGATAACGTTATACGTCATATCGTAATGCTACATAACGTTATACGTTATAACGTAATACTATATAACGTTATACGTTATATCCTTATGCTACATAACGTTATACATTATATCGTAATGCTACATAACGTTATACGTTATATCGTAATGCTACATAACGTTATACGTTGTATCGTAATGCTACATAACGTTGTACGTTATATCGTAATGCTACATAACGTTATACGTTATATCGTACTGCTAGATAACGTTATTCGTTATATCGTAATGCTACATAACGTTATACGTTGTATCGTAATGCTACATAACGTTGTACGTTATATCGTAATGCTACATAACGTTATACGTTATATCGTAATGCTACATAACGTTATACGTTATAACGTATTACCATATAACGTTATACGTTATATCGTAATGCTACATAACGTTATAGGTTATATCTTACTGCTACATAACGTTATACGTTGTATCGTAATGCTACATAACGTTGTACGTTATATCGTAATGCTACATAACGTTATACGTTATATCGTAATGCTACATAACGTTATACGTTATATCGTAATGCTACATAACGTTATACGTTTAAACGTATTACCATATAACGTTATACGTTACATCGTAATGCTAGATAACGTTATACGTCATATCGTAATGCTACATAACGTTATACGTTATATCGTAATGCCACATAACGTTATACGCTATATCGTACTGCTAGATAACGTTATTCGTTATATCGTAATGCTACATAACGTTATACGTTGTATCGTAATGCTACATAACGTTGTACGTTATATCGTAATGCTACATAACGTTATACGTTATATCGTAATGCTACATAACGTTATACGTTATAACGTATTACCATATAACGTTATACGTTATATCGTAATGCTACATAACGTTATAGGTTATATCTTACTGCTACATAACGTTATACGTTATATGGTAATGCTACATAACGTTATACGTTATATCGTAATGCTACATAACGTTATACGGTATATCGTAATGCTACATAACGTTATACGTTATATCGTAATGCTACATAACGTTATACGTTTAAACGTATTACCATATAACGTTATACGTTACATCGTAATGCTAGATAACGTTATACGTTTAAACGTATTACCATATAACGTTATACGTTACATCGTAATGCTAGATAACGTTATACGTCATATCGTAATGCTACATAACGTTATACGTTATAACGTATTACCATATAACGTTATATGTTACATCGTAATGCTACATAACGTTATCCGTTATATCGTAATGCTACATAACGTTATACGTTATATCGTAATGCTACATAACGTTATACGTTTAAACGTATTACCATATAACGTTATACGTTACATCGTAATGCTAGATAACGTTATACGTCATATCGTAATGCTACATAACGTTATACGTTATATCGTAATGCCACATAACGTTATACGCTATATCGTACTGCTAGATAACGTTATACGTTATATCGTAATGCTACATAACGTTATACGTTGTATCGTAATGCTACATAACGTTGTACGTTATATCGTAATGCTACATAACGTTATACGTTATATAGTAATGCTACATAACGTTATACGTTATAACGTATTACCATATATCGTTATACGTTATATCGTAATGCTACATAACGTTATAGGTTATATCTTACTGCTACATAACGTTATACGTTATATCGTAATGCTACATAACGTTATACGTTATATCGTAATGCTGCACAACCTTATACGTTATAACGTATTACCATATAACGTTATACGTTATATCGTAATGCTACATAACGTTATAGGTTATATCTTACTGCTACATAACGTTATACGTTATATGGTAATGCTACATAACGTTATACGTTATATCGTAATGCTACATAACTTTATACGGTATATCGTAATGCTACATAACGTTATACGTTATATCTTTCTGCTACATAACGTTATACGTTATAACGTATTACCATATAACGTTATATGTTACATCGTAATGCTACATAACGTTATCCCTTATATCGTAATGCTACATAACGTTATACGTTATATCGTAATGCTACATAACGTTATACGTTATATCGTAATGCTACATAACGTTATACATTATAACGTATTACCATATAACGTTATACGTTACATCGTAATGCTAGATAACGTTATACGTCATATCGTAATGCTACATAACGTTATACGTTATATCGTAATGCCACATAACGTTATACGCTATATCGTACTGCTAGATAACGTTATTCGTTATATCGTAATGCTACATAACGTTATACGTTGTATCGTAATGCTACATAACGTTGTACGTTATATCGTAATGCTACATAACGTTATACGTTATATCGTAATGCTACATAACGTTATACGTTATAACGTATTACCATATAACGTTATACGTTATATCGTAATGCTACATAACGTTATAGGTTATATCTTACTGCTACATAACGTTATACGTTATATGGTAATGCTACATAACGTTATACGTTATATCGTAATGCTATATAACGTTATACGGTATATCGTAATGCTACATAACGTTATACGTTATATCGTAATGCTACATAACGTTATACGTTTAAACGTATTACCATATAACGTTATACGTTACATCGTAATGCTAGATAACGTTATACGTTTAAACGTATTACCATATAACGTTATACGTTACATCGTAATGCTAGATAACGTTATACGTCATATCGTAATGCTACATAACGTTATACGTTATAACGTATTACCATATAACGTTATATGTTACATCGTAATGCTACATAACGTTATCCGTTATATCGTAATGCTACATAACGTTATACGTTATATCGTAATGCTACATAACGTTATACGTTTAAACGTATTACCATATAACGTTATACGTTACATCGTAATGCTAGATAACGTTATACGTCATATCGTAATGCTACATAACGTTATACGTTATATCGTAATGCCACATAACATTATACGCTATATCGTACTGCTAGATAACGTTATACGTTATATCGTAATGCTACATAACGTTATACGTTGTATCGTAATGCTACATAACGTTGTACGTTATATCGTAATGCTACATAACGTTATACGTTATATAGTAATGCTACATAACGTTATACGTTATAACGTATTACCATATATCGTAATACGTTATATCGTAATGCTACATAACGTTATAGGTTATATCTTACTGCTACATAACGTTATACGTTATATCGTAATGCTACATAACGTTATACGTTATATCGTAATGCTGCACAACCTTATACGTTATAACGTATTACCATATAACGTTATACGTTACATCGTAATGCTACATAACGTTATACGTTATATCGCAATGCTACACAACGTTATACGTTATATTGTAATGCTACATAACGTTATACGTTATATGGTAATGCTACATATCGTTATACGTTATAACGTATTACCATATAACGTTATTCGTTATATCGTAATGCTACATAACGTTATACGTTATATCGTAATGCTACATAACGTTATACGTTATATCGTAATGCTACATAACGTTATACGTTATAACGTATTACCATATAACGTTATACGTTACATCGTAATGCTACATAACGTTATACGTTATATCGTAATGCTACACAACGTTATACGTTATATTGCAATGCTACATAACGTTATACGTTATATGGTAATGCTACATATCGTTATACGTTATAACGTATTACCATATAACGTTATTCGTTATATCGTAATGCTACATAACGTTATACGTTTAATCGTAATGCTACATAACGTTAGACGTTATATCGTAATGCTACATATCGTTATACGTTATAATGTATTACCATATAACGTTATACATTATATCGTAATGCTACATAACGTTATACGTTATATCGTAATGCTACATAACGTTATACGTTATATCGTAATGCTACATGACGTTATACGTTATATCGTAATGCCACACAACGTTATACGTTATAACGTATTACCATATAACGTTATATGTTACATCGTAATGCTACATAACGTTATCCGTTATATCGTAATGCTACATAACGTTATGAGTTATATCGTAATGCTACATAACGTAATACAATATAACGTAATACTACATATCGTTATACGTTATAACGTAATACTATATAACGTTATACGTTATATCGTTATGCTACATAACGTTATACATTATATCGTAATGCTACATAACGTTATACGTTATATCGTAATGCTACATAACGTTATACGTTATAACGTATTACCATATAACGTTATACGTTATATCGTAATGCTACATAACGTTATAGGTTATATCTTACTGCTACATAACGTTATACGTTATATGGTAATGCTACATAACGTTATACGTTATATCGTAATGCTACATAACGTTATACGGTATATCGTAATGCTACATAACGTTATACGTTATATCTTTCTGCTACATAACGTTATACGTTATAACGTATTAGCATATAACGTTATATGTTACATCGTAATGCTACATAACGTTATCCCTTATATCGTAATGCTACATAACGTTATACGTTATATCGTAATGCTACATAACGTTATACGTTATATCGTAATGCTACATGACGTTATACATTATAACGTATTACCATATAACGTTATATGTTACATCGTAATGCTACATAACGTTATCCGTTATATCGTAATGCTACATAACGTTATACGTTATATCGTAATGCTACATAACGTTATACGTTATAACGTAATGCTACATAACTTTATACGGTATATCGTAATGCTACATAACGTTATACGTTATATCTTTCTGCTACATAACGTTATACGTTATAACGTATTACCATATAACGTTATATGTTACATCGTAATGCTACATAACGTTATACGTTATATCGTAATGCTACATAACGTTATAGGTTATATCTTACTGCTACATAACGTTATACGTTATATGGTAATGCTACATAACGTTATACGTTATATCGTAATGCTACATAACTTTATACGGTATATCGTAATGCTACATAACGTTATACGTTATATCTTTCTGCTACATAACGTTATACGTTATAACGTATTACCATATAACGTTATATGTTACATCGTAATGCTACATAACGTTATCCCTTATATCGTAATGCTACATAACGTTATACGTTATATCGTAATGCTACATAACGTTATACGTTACATCGTAATGCTAGATAACGTTATACGTCATATCGTAATGCTACATAACGTTATACGTTATATCGTAATGCCACATAACGTTATACGCTATATCGTACTGCTAGATAACGTTATTCGTTATATCGTAATGCTACATAACGTTATACGTTGTATCGTAATGCTACATAACGTTGTACGTTATATCGTAATGCTACATAACGTTATACGTTATATCGTAATGCTACATAACGTTATACGTTATAACGTATTACCATATAACGTTATACGTTATATCGTAATGCTACATAACGTTATAGGTTATATCTTACTGCTACATAACGTTATACGTTATATGGTAATGCTACATAACGTTATACGTTATATCGTAATGCTACATAACGTTATACGGTATATCGTAATGCTACATAACGTTATACGTTATATCGTAATGCTACATAACGTTATACGTTTAAACGTATTACCATATAACGTTATATGTTACATCGTAATGCTAGATAACGTTATACGTTTAAACGTATTACCATGTAACGTTATACGTTACATCGTAATGCTAGATAACGTTATACGTCATATCGTAATGCTACATAACGTTATACGTTATAACGTATTACCATATAACGTTATATGTTACATCGTAATGCTACATAACGTTATCCGTTATATCGTAATGCTACATAACGTTATACGTCATATCGTAATGCTACATAACGTTATACGTTATATCGTAATGCCACATAACGTTATACGCTATATCGTACTGCTAGATAACGTTATACGTTATATCGTAATGCTACATAACGTTATACGTTGTATCGTAATGCTACATAACGTTGTACGTTATATCGTAATGCTACATAACGTTATACGTTATATAGTAATGCTACATAACGTTATACGTTATAACGTATTACCATATAACGTTATACGTTATATCGTAATGCTACATAACGTTATAGGTTATATCTTACTGCTACATAACGTTATACGTTAAAGCGTAATGCTACATAACGTTATACGTTATATCGTAATGCTACATAACGTTATACGTTATATAGTAATGCTACATAACGTTATACGTTTAAACGTATTACCATATAACGTTATACGTTACATCGTAATGCTACATAACGTTATACGTTATATCGTAATGCTACATAACGTTATACGTTATATCGTAATGCTACATAACGTTATACGTTATATCGTAATGCTACATAACGTTATACGTTGTATCGTAATGCTACATAACGTTGTACGTTATATCGTAATGCTACATAACGTTATACGTTATATAGTAATGCTACATAACGTTATACGTTATAACGTATTACCATATAACGTTATACGTTATATCGTAATGCTACATAACGTTATACGTTATACCGTAATGCCACATAACGTTATACGCTATATCGTACTGCTAGATAACGTTATACGTTATATCGTAATGCTACATAACGTTATACGTTGTATCGTAATGCTACATAACGTTGTACGTTATATCGTAATGCTACATAACGTTATACGTTACATCGTAATGCTACATAACGTTATACGTTATAACGTAATGCTACATAACGTTATACGTTATAACGTAATACTACATAACGTTATATGTTATAACGTAATACTATATAACGTTATACGTTATATCGTTATGCTACGTAACGTTATACGTTATATCGTAATGCTACACAACGTTATACGTTATATTGTAATGCTACATAACGTTATACGTTATATGGTAATGCTACATATCGTTATACGTTATAACGTATTACCATATAACGTTATTCGTTATATCGTAATGCTACATAACGTTATACGTTATATCGTAATGCTACATAACGTTATACCTTATATCGTAATGCTACATAACGTTATACGTTACATCGTAATGCTATATAACGTTATACGTTACATCTTACAGCTACATAACGTTATACGTTATATCGTAACGCTACATAACGTTATACGTTATATCGTAATGCTACATAACGTTATACGTTATATCTTTCTGCTACATAACGTTATACGTTATATCGTAATGCTACATAACGTTATACGTTATATCGTAATGCTACATAACGTTATACGTTATATGGTAAAGCTACATATCGTTATACGTTATAACGTATTATCATATAACGTTATACGTTACATCGTAATGCTACATAACGTTATACGTTATAACGTAATGCTACATAACGTTATACGTTATAACGTAATACTACATAACGTTATATGTTATAACGTAATACTATATAACGTTATACGTTATATCGTTATCCTACATAACGTTATACGTTATATCGTAATGCTACACAACGTTATACGTTATATTGTAATGCTACATAACGTTATACGTTATATGGTAATGCTACATATCGTTATACGTTATAACGTATTACCATATAATGTTATTCATTATATCGTAATGCTACATAACGTTGTACGTTATATCGTAATGCTACATAACGTTATACGTTGTATCGTAATGCTACATAACGTTGTACGTTATATCGTAATGCTACATAACGTTATACGTTTAAACGTATTACCATATAACGTTATACGTTACATCGTAATGCTACATAACGTTATACGTTATATCGTAATGCTACATAACGTTATACGTTATATCGTAATGCTACATAACGTTATACGTTATATCGTAATGCTACATAACGTTATACGTTGTATCGTAATGCTACATAACGTTGTACGTTATATCGTAATGCTACATAACGTTATACGTTATATAGTAATGCTACATAACGTTATACGTTATAACGTATTACCATATAACGTTATACGTTATATCGTAATGCTACATAACGTTATACGTTATACCGTAATGCCACATAACGTTATACGCTATATCGTACTGCTAGATAACGTTATACGTTATATCGTAATGCTACATAACGTTATACGTTGTATCGTAATGCTACATAACGTTGTACGTTATATCGTAATGCTACATAACGTTATACGTTACATTGTAATGCTACATAGCGTTATACGTTATAACGTAATGCTACATAACGTTATACGTTATAACGTAATACTACATAACGTTATATGTTATAACGTAATACTATATAACGTTATACGTTATATCGTTATGCTACATAACGTTATACGTTATATCGTAATGCTACACAACGTTATACGTTATATTGTAATGCTACATAACGTTATACGTTATATGGTAATGCTACATATCGTTATACGTTATAACGTATTACCATATAACGTTATTCGTTATATCGTAATGCTACATAACGTTATACGTTATATCGTAATGCTACATAACGTTATACCTTATATCGTAATGCTACATAACGTTATACGTTACATCGTAATGCTATATAACGTTATACGTTACATCTTACAG
The DNA here is from genome assembly GCA_936014575.1 of Bombus lapidarius. Classification (NCBI taxonomy): domain Eukaryota; kingdom Metazoa; phylum Arthropoda; class Insecta; order Hymenoptera; family Apidae; genus Bombus; species Bombus lapidarius. Next base: position 159,647 of record CAKXZU010000188.1, read on the forward strand.
CTACATAACGTTATACGTTATATCGTAACGCTACATAACGTTATACGTTATATCGTAATGCTACATAACGTTATACGTTATATCTTTCTGCTACATAACGTTATACGTTATATCGTAATGCTACATAACGTTATACGTTATATCGTAATGCTTCATAACGTTATACGTTATATGGTAAAGCTACATATCGTTATACGTTATAACGTATTATCATATAACGTTATACGTTACATCGTAATGCTACATAACGTTATACATTATAACGTAATGCTACATAACGTTATACGTTATAACGTAATACTACATAACGTTATATGTTATAACGTAATACTATATAACGTTATACGTTATATCGTTATGCTACATAACGTTATACGTTATATCGTAATGCTACACAACGTTATACGTTATATTGTAATGCTACATAACGTTATACGTTATATGGTAATGCTACATATCGTTATACGTTATAACGTATTACCATATAATGTTATTCATTATATCGTAATGCTACATAACGTTGTACGTTATATCGTAATGCTACATAACGTTATACGTTATATAGTAATGCTACATAACGTTATACGTTATAACGTATTACCATATATCGTTATACGTTATATCGTAATGCTACATAACGTTATAGGATATATCTTACTGCTACATAACGTTATACGTTATATCGTAATGCTACATAACGTTATACGTTATATCGTAATGCTGCACAACCTTATACGTTATAACGTATTACCATATAACGTTATACGTTATATCGTAATGCTACATAACGTTATAGGTTATATCTTACTGCTACATAACGTTATACGTTATATGGTAATGCTACATAACGTTATACGTTATATCGTAATGCTACATAACTTTATACGGTATATCGTAATGCTACATAACGTTATACGTTATATCTTTCTGCTACATAACGTTATACGTTATAACGTATTACCATATAACGTTATATGTTACATCGTAATGCTACATAACGTTATCCCTTATATCGTAATGCTACATAACGTTATACGTTATATCGTAATGCTACATAACGTTATACGTTATATCGTAATGCTACATAACGTTATACATTATAACGTATTACCATATAACGTTATACGTTACATCGTAATGCTAGATAACGTTATACGTCATATCGTAATGCTACATAACGTTATACGTTATATCGTAATGCCACATAACGTTATACGCTATATCGTACTGCTAGATAACGTTATTCGTTATATCGTAATGCTACATAACGTTATACGTTGTATCGTAATGCTACATAACGTTGTACGTTATATCGTAATGCTACATAACGTTATACGTTATATCGTAATGCTACATAACGTTATACGTTATAACGTATTACCATATAACGTTATACGTTATATCGTAATGCTACATAACGTTATAGGTTATATCTTACTGCTACATAACGTTATACGTTATATGGTAATGCTACATAACGTTATACGTTATATCGTAATGCTATATAACGTTATACGGTATATCGTAATGCTACATAACGTTATACGTTATATCGTAATGCTACATAACGTTATACGTTTAAACGTATTACCATATAACGTTATACGTTACATCGTAATGCTAGATAACGTTATACGTTTAAACGTATTACCATATAACGTTATACGTTACATCGTAATGCTAGATAACGTTATACGTCATATCGTAATGCTACATAACGTTATACGTTATAACGTATTACCATATAACGTTATATGTTACATCGTAATGCTACATAACGTTATCCGTTATATCGTAATGCTACATAACGTTATACGTTATATCGTAATGCTACATAACGTTATACGTTTAAACGTATTACCATATAACGTTATACGTTACATCGTAATGCTAGATAACGTTATACGTCATATCGTAATGCTACATAACGTTATACGTTATATCGTAATGCCACATAACATTATACGCTATATCGTACTGCTAGATAACGTTATACGTTATATCGTAATGCTACATAACGTTATACGTTGTATCGTAATGCTACATAACGTTGTACGTTATATCGTAATGCTACATAACGTTATGCGTTATAACGTATTACCATATATCGTAATACGTTATATCGTAATGCTACATAACGTTATAGGTTATATCTTACTGCTACATAACGTTATACGTTATATCGTAATGCTACATAACGTTATACGTTATATCGTAATGCTGCACAACCTTATACGTTATAACGTATTACCATATAACGTTATACGTTACATCGTAATGCTACATAACGTTATACGTTATATCGCAATGCTACACAACGTTATACGTTATATTGTAATGCTACATAACGTTATACGTTATATGGTAATGCTACATATCGTTATACGTTATAACGTATTACCATATAACGTTATTCGTTATATCGTAATGCTACATAACGTTATACGTTATATCGTAATGCTACATAACGTTATACGTTATATCGTAATGCTACATAACGTTATGCGTTATAACGTATTACCATATAACGTTATACGTTACATCGTAATGCTACATAACGTTATACGTTATATCGTAATGCTACACAACGTTATACGTTATATTGCAATGCTACATAACGTTATACGTTATATGGTAATGCTACATATCGTTATACGTTATAACGTATTACCATATAACGTTATTCGTTATATCGTAATGCTACATAACGTTATACGTTTAATCGTAATGCTACATAACGTTATACGTTATATCGTAATGCTACATATCGTTATACGTTATAATGTATTACCATATAACGTTATACATTATATCGTAATGCTACATAACGTTATACGTTATATCGTAATGCTACATAACGTTATACGTTATATCGTAATGCTACATGACGTTATACGTTATATCGTAATGCCACACAACGTTATACGTTATAACGTATTACCATATAACGTTATATGTTACATCGTAATGCTACATAACGTTATCCGTTATATCGTAATGCTACATAACGTTATGAGTTATATCGTAATGCTACATAACGTAATACAATATAACGTAATACTACATATCGTTATACGTTATAACGTAATACTATATAACGTTATACGTTATATCGTTATGCTACATAACGTTATACATTATATCGTAATGCTACATAACGTTATACGTTATATCGTAATGCTACATAACGTTATACGTTATAACGTATTACCATATAACGTTATACGTTATATCGTAATGCTACATAACGTTATAGGTTATATCTTACTGCTACATAACGTTATACGTTATATGGTAATGCTACATAACGTTATACGTTATATCGTAATGCTACATAACGTTATACGGTATATCGTAATGCTACATAACGTTATACGTTATATCTTTCTGCTACATAACGTTATACGTTATAACGTATTAGCATATAACGTTATATGTTACATCGTAATGCTACATAACGTTATCCCTTATATCGTAATGCTACATAACGTTACACGTTATATCGTAATGCTACATAACGTTATACGTTATATCGTAATGCTACATGACGTTATACATTATAACGTATTACCATATAACGTTATATGTTACATCGTAATGCTACATAACGTTATCCGTTATATCGTAATGCTACATAACGTTATACGTTATATCGTAATGCTACATAACGTTATACGTTATAACGTAATGCTACATAACTTTATACGGTATATCGTAATGCTACATAACGTTATACGTTATATCTTTCTGCTACATAACGTTATACGTTATAACGTATTACCATATAACGTTATATGTTACATCGTAATGCTACATAACGTTATACGTTATATCGTAATGCTACATAACGTTATAGGTTATATCTTACTGCTACATAACGTTATACGTTATATGGTAATGCTACATAACGTTATACGTTATATCGTAATGCTACATAACTTTATACGGTATATCGTAATGCTACATAACGTTATACGTTATATCTTTCTGCTACATAACGTTATACGTTGTAACGTATTACCATATAACGTTATATGTTACATCGTAATGCTACATAACGTTATCCCTTATATCGTAATGCTACATAACGTTATACGTTATATCGTAATGCTACATAACGTTATACGTTATATCGTAATGCTACATAACGTTATACATTATAACGTATTACCATATAACGTTATACGTTACATCGTAATGCTAGATAACGTTATACGTCATATCGTAATGCTACATAACGTTATACGTTATATCGTTATGCCACATAACGTTATACGCTATATCGTACTGCTAGATAACGTTATTCGTTATATCGTAATGCTACATAACGTTATACGTTGTATCGTAATGCTACATAACGTTGTACGTTATATCGTAATGCTACATAACGTTATACGTTATATCGTAATGCTACATAACGTTATACGTTATAACGTATTACCATATAACGTTATACGTTATATCGTAATGCTACATAACGTTATAGGTTATATCTTACTGCTACATAACGTTATACGTTATATGGTAATGCTACATAACGTTATACGTTATATCGTAATGCTACATAACGTTATACGGTATATCGTAATGCTACATAACGTTATACGTTATATCGTAATGCTACATAACGTTATACGTTGAAACGTATTACCATATAACGTTATATGTTACATCGTAATGCTAGATAACGTTATACGTTTAAACGTATTACCATATAACGTTATACGTTACATCGTAATGCTAGATAACGTTATACGTCATATCGTAATGCTACATAACGTTATACGTTATAACGTATTACCATATAACGTTATATGTTACATCGTAATGCTACATAACGTTATCCGTTATATCGTAATGCTACATAACGTTATACGTCATATCGTAATGCCACATAACGTTATACGCTATATCGTACTGCTAGATAACGTTATACGTTATATCGTAATGCTACATAACGTTATACGTTGTATCGTAATGCTACATAACGTTGTACGTTATATCGTAATGCTACATAACGTTATACGTTATATAGTAATGCTACATAACGTTATACGTTATAACGTATTACCATATAACGTTATACGTTATATCGTAATGCTACATAACGTTATAGGTTATATCTTACTGCTACATAACGTTATACGTTAAATCGTAATGCTACATAACGTTATACGTTATATCGTAATGCTACATAACGTTATACGTTATATAGTAATGCTACATAACGTTATACGTTTAAACGTATTACCATATAACGTTATACGTTACATCGAAATGCTACATAACGTTATACGTTATATCGTAATGCTACATAACGTTATATGTTATATCGTAATGCTACATAACGTTATACGTTATATCGTAATGCTACATAACGTTATACGTTGTATCGTAATGCTACATAACGTTGTACGTTATATCGTAATGCTACATAACGTTATACGTTATATAGTAATGCTACATAACGTTATACGTTATAACGTATTACCATATAACGTTATACGTTATATCGTAATGCTACATAACGTTATACGTTATACCGTAATGCCACATAACGTTATACGCTATATCGTACTGCTAGATAACGTTATACGTTATATCGTAATGCTACATAACGTTATACGTTGTATCGTAATGCTACATAACGTTGTACGTTATATCGTAATGCTACATAACGTTATACGTTACATCGTAATGCTACATAACGTTATACGTTATAACGTAATGCTACATAACGTTATAGGTTATATCTTACTGCTACATAACGTTATACGTTAAATCGTAATGCTACATAACGTTATACGTTATATCGTAATGCTACATAACGTTATACGTTATATAGTAATGCTACATAACGTTATATGTTATAACGTAATACTATATAACGTTATACGTTATATCGTTGTGCTACATAACGTTATACGTTATATCGTAATGCTACACAACGTTATACGTTATATTGTAATGCTACATAACGTTATACGTTATATGGTAATGCTACATATCGTTATACGTTATAACGTATTACCATATAACGTTATTCGTTATATCGTAATGCTACATAACGTTATACGTTATATCGTAATGCTACATAACGTTATACCTTATATCGCAATGCTACATAACGTTATACGATAAAACGTAATACTACATAACGTTATACGTTATAACGTAATACTACATAACGTTATACGTTATATTGCAATGCTACATAACGTTGTACGTTATAACGTAATGCTACATAACGTTATACGTTATATCGTAATGCTACATAACGTTGTACGTTATATCTTACTGCTACATAACGTTATACGTTATATCGTAATGCTACATAACGTTATACGTTATATCGTAATGCTACATAACGTTATACGTTATATCTTTCTGCTACATAACGTTATACGTCATATCGTAATGCTACATAACGTTATACGTTATATCGTAATGCCACATAACGTTATACGCTATATCGTACTGCTAGATAACGTTATACGTTATATCGTAATGCTACATAACGTTATACGTTGTATCGTAATGCTACATAACGTTGTACGTTATATCGTAATGCTACATAACGTTATACGTTATATCGTAATGCTACATAACGTTATACGTTATATCGTAATGCTACATAACGTTATACGTTGTATCGTAATGCTACATAACGTTGTACGTTATATCGTAATGCTACATAACGTTATACGTTATATAGTAATGCTACATAACGTTATACGTTATATCGTAATGCTACATAACGTTATACGTTATATCGTAATGCTACATAACGTTATACGTTATATCGTAATGCTACATAACGTTATACGTTATAACGTATTACCATATAACGTTATACGTTACATCGTTATGCTACATAACGTTATCCGCTATATCGTAATGCTACATAACGTTATACGTTATATCGTAATGCTACATAACGTTATACGTTTAAACGTATTACCATATAACGTTATACGTTACATCGTAATGCTAGATAACGTTATACGTCATATCGTTATGCTACATAACGTTATACGTTATAACGTATTACCATATAACGTTATATGTTACATCGTAATGCTACATAACGTTATCCGTTATATCGTAATGCTACATAACGTTATACGGTATATCGTAATGCTACATAACGTTATACGTTATATCGTAATGCTGCACAACCTTATACGTTATAACGTATTACCATTTAACGTTATACGTTACATCGTAATGCTACATAACGTTATACGTTATATCGTAATGCTACATAACGTTATACGTTATATCGTAATGCTACATAACGTTATACGTTATATCGTAATGCTACATAACGTTATACGTTATAACGTATTACCATATAACGTTATACGTTACATCGTAATGCTACATAACGTTATCCGCTATATCGTAATGCTACATAACGTTATACGTTATATCGTAATGCTACATAACGTTATACGTTATAACGTATTACCATATAACGTTATACGTTACATCGTAATTCTGGATAACGTTATACGTCATGTCGTAATGTTACATAACGTTATACGTTATATCGTAATGCCACATAACGTTATACGCTATATCGTACTGCTAGATAACGTTATACGTTATATCGTAATGCTACATAACGTTATACGTTGTATCGTAATGCTACATAACGTTATACGTTGTATCGTAATGCTACATAACGTTGTACGTTATATCGTAATGCTACAAAACGTTATACGTTATATCGTAATGCTACACAACGTTATACGTTATAACGTATTACCATATCACGTTATACGTTATATCGTAATGCTACATAACGTTATAGGTTATATCTTACTGCTACATAACGTTATACGTTATATCGTAATGCTGCACAACGTTATACGTTATATCGTAATGCTACATAACGTTATACGTTATATCGTAATGCTACATAACGTTATACGTTATATCGTAATGCTACTTAACGTTATACGTTATTACGTATTACCATATAACGTTATACGTTACGTCGTAATGCTACATAACGTTATACTTTATATCGTAATGCTACATAACGTTATACGTTATAACGTAATACTACATAACGTTATATGTTATAACGTAATACTATATAACGTTATACGTTATATCGTTATGCTACATAACGTTATACGTTATATCGTAATGCTACACAACGTTATACGTTATATTGTAATGCTACATAACGTTATACGTTATATGGTAATGCTACATATCGTTATACGTTATAACGTATTACCATATAACGTTATTCGTTATATCGTAGTGCTACATAACGTCATACGTTATATCGTAATGCTACATAACGTTATACGTTATATCGTAAAGCTACATAACGTTATACGTTATAACGTATTACCATATAACGTTATACGTTACATCGTAATGCAACATAACGTTATACGTTATATCGTAATGCTACATAACGTTATACCTTATATCGTAATGCTACATAACGTTATACGTTACATCGTAATGCTATATAACGTTATACGTTACACCTTACAGCTACATAACGTTACACGTTATATCGTAATGCTACATAACGTTATACGGTATATCGTAATACTACATAACGTTATACGTTATATCTTTATGCTACATATCGTTATACGTTATAACGTATTACCATATAACGTTATACGTGACATCGTAATGCTACATAACGTTATACGTTATAACGTAATACTATATAACGTTATACGTTATATCGTTATGCTACATAACGTTATACGTTATATCGTAATGCTACACAACGTTATACGTTATATTGTAATGCTACATAACGTTATACGTTATATGGTAATGCTACATATCGTTATACGTTATAACGTAATGCTACATAACGTTATACGTTATATTGTAATGCTACATAACGTTATCCGCTATATCGTAATGCTACATAACGTTATACGTTATATCGTAATGCTACATAACGTTATACGTTATAACGTATTACCATATAACGTTATACGTTACATCGTAATTCTGGATAACGTTATACGTCATGTCGTAATGCTACATAACGTTATACGTTATATCGTAATGCCACATAACGTTATACGCTATATCGTACTGCTAGATAACGTTATACGTTATATCGTAATGCTACATAACGTTATACGTTGTATCGTAATGCTACATAACGTTGTACGTTATATCGTAATGCTACAAAACGTTATACGTTATATCGTAATGCTAAATAACGTTATACGTTATAACGTATTACCATATCACGTTATACGTTATATCGTAATGCTACATAACGTTATAGGTTATATCTTACTGCTACATAACGTTATACGTTATATCGTAATGCTACATAACGTTATACGTTATATCGTAATGCTGCACAACGTTATACGTTATATCGTAATGCTACATAACGTTATACGTTATTACGTATTACCATATAACGTTATACGTTACATCGTAATGCTACATAACGTTATACTTTATATCGTAATGCTACATAACGTTATACGTTATAACGTAATACTACATAACGTTATATGTTATAACGTAATACTATATAACGTTATACGTTATATCGTTATGCTACATAACGTTATACGTTATATCGTAATGCTACACAACGTTATACGTTATATGGTAATGCTACATAACGTTATACGTTATATGGTAATGCTACATATCGTTATACGTTATAACGTATTACCATATAACGTTATAAGTTACATCGTAATGCTACATAACGTTATACGTCATAACGTATTACCATATAACGTTATACGTTACATCGTAATGCTACATAACGTTATACGTTATATCGTAATGCTACACAACGTTATACGTTATATTGTAATGCTACATAACGCAATACGTTATATCGTAATGCTACATATCGTTATACGTTATAACGTATTACCATATAACGTTATACGTTACATCGTAATGCTACATAACGTTATACGTTATAACGTAATGCTACATAACGTTATACGTTATAACGTAATACTACATAACGTTATATGTTATAACGTAATACTATATAACGTTATACGTTATATCGTTATGCTACATAACGTTATACGTTATATCGTAATGCTACACAACGTTATACGTTATATTGTAATGCTACATAACGTTATACGTTATATGGTAATGCTACATATCGTTATACGTTATAACGTAATGCTACATAACGTTATACGTTATATTGTAATGCTACATAACGTTATCCGCTATATCGTAATGCTACATAACGTTATACGTTATATCGTAATGCTACATAACGTTATACGTTATAACGTATTACCATATAACGTTATACGTTACATCGTAATTCTGGATAACGTTATACGTCATGTCGTAATGCTACATAACGTTATACGTTATATCGTAATGCCACATAACGTTATACGCTATATCGTACTGCTAGATAACGTTATACGTTATATCGTAATGCTACATAACGTTATACGTTGTATCGTAATGCTACATAACGTTTACGTTATATCGTAATGCTACAAAACGTTATACGTTATATCGTAATGCTACATAACGTTATACGTTATAACGTATTACCATATAACGTTATACGTTACATCGTAATTCTGGATAACGTTATACGTCATGTCGTAATGCTACATAACGTTATACGTTATATCGTAATGCCACATAACGTTATACGCTATATCGTACTGCTAGATAACGTTATACGTTATATCGTAATGCTACATAACGTTATACGTTGTATCGTAATGCTACATAACGTTGTACGTTATATCGTAATGCTACAAAACGTTATACGTTATATCGTAATGCTACATAACGTTATACGTTATAACGTATTACCATATCACGTTATACGTTATATCGTAATGCTACATAACGTTATAGGTTATATCTTACTGCTACATAACGTTATACGTTATATCGTAATGCTACATAACGTTATACGTTATATCGTAATGCTGCACAACGTTATACGTTATATCGTAATGCTACATAACGTTATACGTTATATCGTAATGCTACATAACGTTATACGTTATATCGTAATGCTACATAACGTTATACGTTATATCGTAATGCTACATAACGTTATACGTTATATCGTAATGCGCCATAACGATATACGTTATATCGTAATGCTGCACAACGTTATACGTTATATCGTAATGCTGCACAACGTTATACGTTATATCGTATTGCTACATAACGTTATACGTTACATCGTAATGCTACATAACGTTATACGTTATATCGTAATGCTACATAACGTTATACGTTATATCGTAATGCTACATAACGTTATACGTTATATCGTAATGCTACATAACGTTATACGTTATATCGTAATGCTACATAACGTTATACGTTATAACGTATTACCATATAACGTTATACGTTACATCGTAATGCTACATAACGTTATACGTTATAACGTAATGCTACATAACGTTATACGTTATAACGTAATACTACATAACGTTATATGTTATAACGTAATACTATATAACGTTATACGTTATATCGTTATGCTACATAACGTTATACGTTATATCGTAATGCTACACAACGTTATACGTTATATTCTAATGCTACATAACGTTATACGTTATATGGTAATGCTACATATCGTTATACGTTATAACGTATTACCATATAACGTTATTCGTTATATCGTAATGCTACATAACGTTATACGTTATATCGTAATGCTACATAACGTTATACGTTATATCGTAATGCTACATAACGTTATACGTTATAACGTATTACCATATAACGTTATACGTTACATCGTAATGCAACATAACGTTATACGTTATATCGTAATGCTACATAACGTTATACCTTATATCGTAATGCTACATAACGTTATACGTTACATCGTAATGCTTTATAACGTTATACGTTACACCTTACAGCTACATAACGTTATACGTTATATCGTAACGCTACATAACGTTATACGTTATATCGTAACGCTACATAACGTTATACGTTATATCGTAATGCTACATAACGTTATACGTTATATCTTTCTGCTACATAACGTTATACGTTATATCGTAATGCTACATAACGTTATACGTTATATCTTTATGCTACATATCGTTATACGTTATAACGTATTACCATATAACGTTATACGTTACATCGTAATGCTACATAACGTTATACGTTATAACGTAATGCTACATAACGTTATACGTTATAACGTAATACTACATAACGTTATATGTTATAACGTAATACTATATAACGTTATACGTTATATCGTTATGCTACATAACGTTATACGTTATATCGTAATGCTACACAACGTTATACGTTATATTGTAATGCTACATAACGTTATACGTTATATGGTAATGCTACATATCGTTATACGTTATAACGTAATGCTACATAACGTTATACGTTATATTGTAATGCTACATAACGTTATCCGCTATATCGTAATGCTACATAACGTTATACGTTATATCGTAATGCTACATAACGTTATACGTTATAACGTATTACCATATAACGTTATACGTTACATCGTAATTCTGGATAAAGTTATACGTCATGTCGTAATGCTACATAACGTTATACGTTATATCGTAATGCCACATAACGTTATGAGCTATATCGTACTGCTAGATAACGTTATACGTTATATCGTAATGCTACATAACGTTATACGTTGTATCGTAATGCTACATAACGTTGTACGTTATATCGTAATGCTACAAAACGTTATACGTTATATCGTAATGCTACATAACGTTATACGTTATAACGTATTACCATATAACGTTATACGTTACATCGTAATTCTGGATAACGTTATACGTCATGTCGTAATGCTACATAACGTTATACGTTATATCGTAATGCCACATAACGTTATACGCTATATCGTACTGCTAGATAACGTTATACGTTATATCGTAATGCTACATAACGTTATACGTTGTATCGTAATGCTACATAACGTTGTACGTTATATCGTAATGCTACAAAACGTTATACGTTATATCGTAATGCTACATAACGTTATACGTTATAACGTATTACCATATCACGTTATACGTTATATCGTAATGCTACATAACGTTATAGGTTATATCTTACTGCTACATAACGTTATACGTTATATCGTAATGCTACATAACGTTATACGTTATATCGTAATGCTGCACAACGTTATACGTTATATCGTAATGCTACATAACGTTATACGTTATATCGTAATGCTACATAACGTTATACGTTATATCGTAATGCTACATAACGTTATACGTTATATCGTAATGCTACATAACGTTATACGTTATATCGTAATGCGCCATAACGATATACGTTATATCGTAATGCTGCACAACGTTATACGTTATATCGTAATGCTGCACAACGTTATACGTTATATCGTATTGCTACATAACGTTATACGTTACATCGTAATGCTACATAACGTTATACGTTATATCGTAATGCTACATAACGTTATACGTTATATCGTAATGCTACATAACGTTATACGTTATATCGTAATGCTACATAACGTTATACGTTATATCGTAATGCTACATAACGTTATACGTTATAACGTATTACCATATAACGTTATACGTTACATCGTAATGCTACATAACGTTATACGTTATATCGTAATGCTACATAACGTTATAGGTTATGACGTAATACTACATAACGTTATACGTTATATCGTAAAGCTACATAACGTTGTACGTTATATCTTGCTGCTACATAACGTTATACGTTATATCATAATGCTACATAACGTTATACGTTATATCGTAATGCTACATAACGTTATACGTTATATGGTAATGCTACATATCGTTATACGTTATAACGTATTACCATATAACGTTATACGTTACATCGTAATGCTACATAACGTTATACGTTATAACGTAATGCTACATAACGTTATACGTTATAACGTAATACTACATAACGTTATATGTTATAACGTAATACTATATAACGTTATACGTTATATCGTTATGCTACATAACGTTATACGTTATATCGTAATGCTACACAACGTTATACGTTATATTCTAATGCTACATAACGTTATACGTTATATGGTAATGCTACATATCGTTATACGTTATAACGTATTACCATATAACGTTATTCGTTATATCGTAATGCTACATAACGTTATACGTTATATCGTAATGCTACATAACGTTATACGTTATATCGTAATGCTACATAACGTTATACGTTATAACGTATTACCATATAACGTTATACGTTACATCGTAATGCAACATAACGTTATACGTTATATCGTAATGCTACATAACGTTATACCTTATATCGTAATGCTACATAACGTTATACGTTACATCGTAATGCTATATACCGTTATACGTTACACCTTACAGCTACATAACGTTATACGTTATATCGTAACGCTACATAACGTTATACGTTATATCGTAACGCTACATAACGTTATACGTTATATCGTAATGCTACATAACGTTATACGTTATATCTTTCTGCTACATAACGTTATACGTTATATCGTAATGCTACATAACGTTATACGTTATATGGTAATGCTACATATCGTTATACGTTATAACGTATTATCATATAACGTTATACGTTACATCGTAATGCAACATAACGTTATACGTTATATCGTAATGCTACATAACGTTATACCTTATATCGTAATGCTACATAACGTTATACGTTATAACGTAATGCTACATAACGTTATACGTTATAACGTAATACTACATAACGTTATATGTTATAACGTAATACTATATAACGTTGTACGTTATATCGTTATGCTACATAACGTTATACGTTATATCGTAATGCTACACAACGTTATACGTTATATTGTAATGCTACATAACGTTATACGTTATATGGTAATGCTACATATCGTTATAAGTTATAACGTATTACCATATAACGTTATTCGTTATATCGTAATGCTACATAACGTTGTACGTTATATCTTACTGCTACATAACGTTATACGTTATATCGTAATGCTACATAACGTTATACGTTATATCGTAATGCTACATAACGTTATACGTTATATCTTTCTGCTACATAACGTTATACGTTATATCGTAATGCTACATAACGTTATACGTTATATCGTAATGCTACATAACGTTATACGTTATATCGTAATGCTACATAACGTTGTACGTTATATCTTACTGCTGCATAACGTTATACGTTATATCGTAATGCTACATAACGTTATACGTTATATCGTAATGCTACATAACGTTATACGTTATATCTTTCTGCTACATAACGTTATACGTTATATCGTAATGCTACATAACGTTATACGTTATATCGTAATGCTACATAACGTTATACGGTATATCGTAATGCTACATAACGTTGTACGTTATATCCTACTGCTGCATAACGTTATACGTTATATCTTTCTGCTACATAACGTTATACGTTATATCGTAATGCTACATAACGTTATACGTTATATCGTAATGCTACATAACGTTATACGTTATATCGTAATGCTACATAACGTTGTACGTTATATCTTACTGCTGCATAACGTTATACGTTATATCGTAATGCTACATAACGTTATACGTTATATCGTAATGCTACATAACGTTATACGTTATATCTTTCTGCTACATAACGTTATACGTTATATCGTAATGCTACATAACGTTATACGTTATATCGTAATGCTACATAACGTTATACGGTATATCGTAATGCTACATAACGTTGTACGTTATATCCTACTGCTGCATAACGTTATACGTTATATCGTAATGCTACATAACGTTATACGTTATATCGTAGTGCTACATAACGTTATACGTTATATCGTAATGCTACATAACGTTATACGTTATATCGTAATGCTACATAACGTTATACGTTAGATCTTTCTGCTACATAACGTTATACGTTATATCGTAATGCTACATAACGTTATACGATATAACGTAATACTACATAATGTTATACGTTATAACGTAATGCTACATAACGTTATACGTTATATGGTAATGCTACATAACGTTACACGTTATAACGTATTACCATATAACGTTATACGTTATAACGTATTACCATATAACGTTATACGTTATATAGTAATGCTACATAACGTTATACGTTATATCTTACTGCTACATAACGTTATGAGTTATATCGTAATGCTACATAACGTAATACGATATAACGTAATACTACATATCGTTATACGTTATAACGTAATACTTCATAACGTTATACGTTATATCGTAATGCTACATAACGTTATACGTTATATCTTTCTGCTACATAACGTTATACGTTATATCGTAATGCTGCACAACGTTATACGTTATAACGTATTACCATATAACGTTATACGTTATATCGTAATGCTACATAGCGTTATACGTTATATCGTAATGCTACATAGCGTTATACGTTATATCGTAATGCTACATAACGTTATACGTTATATCGTAATGCTACATAACGTTATACGTTATAACGTAATACTACATAACGTTATACGTTTTAACGTAATACTATATAACGTTATACGTTATATCGTTGTGCTACATAACGTTATACGTTATATCGTAATGCTACACAACGTTATACGTTATATTGTAATGCTACATAACGTTATACGTTATATGGTAATGCTACATATCGTTATACGTTATAACGTATTGCCATATAACGTTATTCGTTATATCGTAATGCTACATAACGTTATACGTTATATCGTAATGCTACATAACGTTATACGTTATATCGTAATGCTACATAACGTTATACGTTATAACGTATTACCATATAACGTTATACGTTACATCGTAAGGCTACATAACGTTATACGTTATATTGTAATGCTACATAACGTTATACGTCATATCGTAATGCTACATAACGTTATACGTTATATCGTAATGCTACATAACGTTATACGCTACATCGTAATGCTACATATCGTTATGCGTTATATCGTAATGCTACATAACGTTATACGTTATAACGTATTACCATATAACGTTATACGTTACATCGTAATGCTACATAACGTTATACGTCATATCGTAATGCTACATAACGTTATACGTTATATGGTAATGCTACATATCGTTATACGTTATATCGTAATGCTACATAACGTTATACGTTATATCGTAATGCTACATAACGTTATACGTTATATCGTATGACCATATAACGTTATATGTTACATCGTAATGCTACATAACGTTATACGTCATATCGTAATGCTACATAACGTTATACGTTATATCGTAATGCTACATAACGTTATACGCTATATCTTACTGCTATATAACGTTATACGTTATATCGTAATGCTACATAACGTTATACGTTATATAGTAATGCTACATAACGTTATACGTTATATCTTACTGCTACATAACGTTATGAGTTATATCGTAATGCTACATAACGTTATACGATATAACGTAATACTACATATCGTTATACGTTATATCGTAATGCTACATAACGTTATACGTTATAACGTATTACCATATAACGTTATACGTTACATCGTAATGCTACATAACGTTATCCGTGATATCGTAATGCTACATAACGTTATACGTTATATCGTAAAGCTATATAACGTTATACGCTATATCTTACTGCTATATAACGTTATACGCTATATCGTAATGCTACATAACGTTATACGTTATATCGTAATGCTACATAACGTTATACGTTATATAGTAATGCTACATAACGTTATACGTTATATCTTACTGCTACATAACGTTATACGTTATATCGTAATGCTACATAACGTTATACGTTTAAACGTATTACCATATAACGTTATACGTTACATCGTAATGCTAGATAACGTTATGCGTTATATCGTAATGCTACATAACGTTATACGTTATATCGTAATGCTACATAACGTTATACGTTATATCGTAACGCTACATAACGTTATACGTTATAACGTATTACCATATAACGTTATACGTTACATCGTAATGCTACATAACGTTATATTTTATATCGCAATGCTACACAACGTTATACGTTATATTGTAATGCTACATAACGTTATACGTTATATGGTAATGCTACATATCGTTATACGTTATGACGTATTACCATATAACGTTATTCGTTATATTGTAATGCTACATAACGTTGTACGTTATAACGTATTACCATATAACGTTATAAGTTACATCGTAATGCTACATAACGTTATACGTCATAACGTATTACCATATAACGTTATACGTTACATCGTAATGCTACATAACGTTATACGTTATATCGTAATGCTACACAACGTTATACGTTATATTGTAATGCTACATAACGTTATACGTTATATCGTAATGCTACATGACGTTATTCGTTATATCGTAATGCTACATAACGTTATACGTTATTACGTAATACTACATAACGTTATACGTTATATTGTAATGCTACATAACGTTGTACGTTATATCGTAATGCTACATAACGTTATACGTTATATAGTAATGCTACATAACGTTATACGTTATATCGTAATGCTACATAACGTTATACGTTATATCGTAATGCTACATAACGTTATACGTTATATCGTAATGCTACATAACGTTATACGTTATAACGTATTACCATATAACGTTATACGTTACATCGTTATGCTACATAACGTTATCCGCTATATCGTAATGCTACATAACGTTATACGTTATATCGTAATGCTACATAACGTTATACGTTTAAACGTATTACCATATAACGTTATACGTTACATCGTAATGCTAGATAACGTTATACGTCATATCGTTATGCTACATAACGTTATACGTTATAACGTATTACCATATAACGTTATATGTTACATCGTAATGCTACATAACGTTATCCGTTATATCGTAATGCTACATAACGTTATACGGTATATCGTAATGCTACATAACGTTATACGTTATATCGTAATGCTACATAACGTTATACGTTTAAACGTATTACCATATAACGTTATCCGTTACATCGTAATGCTAGATAACGTTATACGTTTAAACGTATTACCATATAACGTTATACGTTACATCGTAATGCTAGATAACGTTATACGTCATATCGTAATGCTACATAACGTTATACGTTATAACGTATTACCTTATAACGTTATATGTTACATCGTAATGCTACATAACGTTATCCGTTATATCGTAATGCTACATAACGTTATACGTTATATCGTAATGCTACATAACGTTATACGTTTAAACGTATTACGATATAACGTTATACGTTACATCGTAACGCTACATAACGTTATCCGTTATATCGTAATGCTACATAACGTTATACGGTATATCGTAATGCTACATAACGTTATACGTTATATCGTAATGCTACATAACGTTATACGTTATATCGTAATGCTACATAACGTTATACGTTATATCGTAATGCTACATAACGTTGTACGTTATATCGTAATGCTACATAACGTTATACGTTATATAGTAATGCTACATAACGTTATACGTTATAACGTATTACCATATAACGTTATACGTTATATCGTAATGCTACCTAACGTTATAGGTTATATCTTACTGCTACATAACGTTATACGTTATATCGTAATGCTACATAACGTTATACGTTATATCGTAATGCTGCACAACCTTATACGTTATAACGTATTACCATATAACGTTATACGTTATATCGTAATGCTACATAGCGTTATACGTTATATCGTAATGCTACATAGCGTTATACGTTATATCGTAATGCTACATAACGTTATACGTTATATCGTAATGCTACATAACGTTATACGTTATAACGTAATACTACATAACGTTATACGTTTTAACGTAATACTATATAACGTTATACGTTATATCGTTATGCTACATAACGTTATACGTTATATCGTAATGCTACACAACGTTATACGTTATATTGTAATGCTACATAACGTTATACGTTATATGGTAATGCTACATATCGTTATACGTTATAACGTATTGCCATATAACGTTATTCGTTATATCGTAATGCTACATAACGTTATACGTTATATCGTAATGCTACATAACGTTATACGTTATATCGTAATGCTACATAACGTTATACGTTATAACGTATTACCATATAACGTTATACGTTACATCGTAAGGCTACATAACGTTATACGTTATATTGTAATGCTACATAACGTTATACGTCATATCGTAATGCTACATAACGTTATACGTTATATCGTAATGCTACATAACGTTATACGCTACATCGTAATGCTACATATCGTTATGCGTTATATCGTAATGCTACATAACGTTATACGTTATAACGTATTACCATATAACGTTATACGTTACATCGTAATGCTACATAACGTTATACGTCATATCGTAATGCTACATAACGTTATACGTTATATGGTAATGCTACATATCGTTATACGTTATATCGTAATGCTACATAACGTTATACGTTATATCGTAATGCTACATAACGTTATACGTTATATCGTATGACCATATAACGTTATATGTTACATCGTAATGCTACATAACGTTATACGTTGTATCGTAATGCTACATAACGTTATACGCTATATCTTACTGCTATATAACGTTATACGTTATATCGTAATGCTACATAACGTTATACGTTATATAGTAATGCTACATAACGTTATACGTTATATCTTACTGCTACATAACGTTATGAGTTATATCGTAATGCTACATAACGTTATACGATATAACGTAATACTACATATCGTTATACGTTATATCGTAATGCTACATAACGTTATACGTTATAACGTATTACCATATAACGTTATACGTTACATCGTAATGCTACATAACGTTATCCGTGATATCGTAATGCTACATAACGTTATACGTTATATCGTAAAGCTATATAACGTTATACGCTATATCTTACTGCTATATAACGTTATACGCTATATCGTAATGCTACATAACGTTATACGTTATAACGTAATACTACATAACGTTATACGTTTTAACGTAATACTATATAACGTTATACGTTATATCGTTATGCTACATAACGTTATACGTTATATCGTAATGCTACACAACGTTATACGTTATATTGTAATGCTACATAACGTTATACGTTATATGGTAATGCTACATATCGTTATACGTTATAACGTATTGCCATATAACGTTATTCGTTATATCGTAATGCTACATAACGTTATACGTTATATCGTAATGCTACATAACGTTATACGTTATATCGTAATGCTACATAACGTTATACGTTATAACGTATTACCATATAACGTTATACGTTG